>QKWP01000117.1:67377-247801 GCA_003550325.1 Gigaspora rosea
ACTTTTACGTAATAGGTAAATAACTTTGCCCATCTCTAACCCGAATATAAATGCTTACAGTGTAGATCTCATAGAGGGATCTACCACATAGCACTTTACGGTAGTTTCACTGCCTTTTGTCACTTTATTACCTTTCTTTAGTTCGTTACCTTTTGATAGTTTGCCACCTTTCGCCAGTTTCGCAACCTTTCGCCAGTTTCGCCACCTTTTGCCGGTTTCGCCACCTTACGTCAGTTTCGCCATTTCGTCTTTTAAAATTTTTTTTGGCGAAAGTCGAAACTAGGTTTCGCCTTTCGCCAATGGCGAAACCTCTAGGTTTCGCCTAACAACTGTAGGCAGTACATCTATTTAAAATTTGAAAAAATTCGATAATAACTTTTATATGATACCACATATAGTTTTGATTTACATAGTATACCCGCCCCAATGTCACGTGTTCAAATTTATGTCGGGTTGATCCGGAATAGTCAAAATTGTATTTTTCGTCGATTCCGGATAAATCCGACATATATTCCGAACAGGTGCGAAAGAAGGAAGCGAAGCGAAAATACTTGAAAACCAATGTTTAAATCGACCTTGGTGCACTAATTAAAAATGACGGGAACTAAATGTTACATATAATGAGCACCACTATCGCTGTAGTCTCCAAAAACAAAATCTTAACTCTAAACTTCTATCTTTACGCGCTTTGTTAATTTACAAAATTTAATTTCTTTTTTTGATTTGTTATTCGTAAATATTATAAGTAAAATCACTATGGATAACGAGAATGTAATGGATATCTTAATATGTATATAATATATTGTTACCCAACCTATATTGATCCTCTATCGCTGCTATTAATTATGCATTATCACCTGTTCTGTTAAAACATCGTTTTTTTAGCTCTTATCGTTATTGACCCGACTTTCCCAAAAGGTTAATTAGGTTATATTCTTTGTTGGTGATACTATATTAGACCCTTTTATGGGTTATTAAAACACTTCTTAATTTTTATAAACGCGGTAATTAACTCTATCTTGTATGAATATAACTCATCAAGTTTCGTCATGGGTTTCGTCAATTC
This sequence comes from Gigaspora rosea, assembly GCA_003550325.1. Classification (NCBI taxonomy): domain Eukaryota; kingdom Fungi; phylum Glomeromycota; class Glomeromycetes; order Diversisporales; family Gigasporaceae; genus Gigaspora; species Gigaspora rosea. The sequence goes on from QKWP01000117.1 coordinate 68,444, forward strand.
GTCATAGGTTTCGTCAATTCGTCATAGGTTTCGTCAATTCGTCATAGGTTTCGTCAATCGTCAATTCGTCAATTGGAAGTCACCTGACGAAATGGTTTCGTCATTCGTCAATGACGAATGATTCGTCATTCGTCAGGCGTCTTTAATGCCCTTTAGGAAAAAAAAGGCTTTTAGTTAAAAGACACCAACTAGAAATATTAAAAATCCTACTCATGTGAAGGTATATTAGAGTTGACATATTTTTAGGAAACTAGGCTTCTTGCTACACAATATAATGGGCGCATGTATCGGAATTAAACTCCGTAATGTACTAAATGTACTATGTTGATTAGATTTATTTGTTATCATCACGAGTCGTCCGTTTAAACGTTTTTGATTGGTTATCTGTTAATGTGAATTGTCGTGTTGTATGGTGCGTAATAGTTAACCATTTTTTATTGGCCATCTTCAGAAAACGTGACCAGCGTGTAGGAAAACTTATTTTTACATACGATTCGCCATATTGATATGTTGGCAGAGTTAAGCTTACTAATTTTATTGTCCGGAGCGAAGGACTTATATTTTTATGCGCTTAGATAACCAAATTTACGATTTTGATGCATCATAATAGAAATATCAAAACCGTAGTTTCGGAATTTTCCGTCTGTAACGTAGTAATTATATAGTAACAAATAATGTGCCTGTTGATGCGCTTGGATTTGTTTATTTTTCTTTTTATATTTCGGTTGATTTAGTGCTTTAGTGTTGTCATTCTAAAATGATAATAGGTAATTTAAGGGTAGGGTGAACGTAGATTATTTTTAATATACTAAATTTTTTTACAATAACATTCAATTGAAATCAGTTGATAATCATGTGTTATTTATATTGTGTAACTTAGACAAAACTTAGACAAATTAAATAGTACAAACATATGAAAACCCGATTTTACTATATTTGTCAAGTAATTACTATTAAAAATGGAAATCGTTCACCCTACCCTTAATTTTTGTTTCGGATGTCTATTCTGTTTAGTGTAATAATGAGATTTGCTTCTGATTTAGTAGTTTTTGTTAGAACTTTGGTTTAATTTTAATTAGTTGGTTTTCGATTTATTTTGTGTTTCATGGTGTAATGCTATGATTAAGGTTATGAATAAGTTCTTTATATCTTAGTTCTTTTAGTTTTGTTTTTTGGGTTTTAAGTAATTTTTTAAGGGTACCCTTTCAGTAGCTAGGGTGAGGAGTTGAAATGTGTTATGATAATTTATTGTAAAATTGTGGATGTTTGGCTATAAAATTAAAGAATTGTGATGTTGTGTAGTATATGGTGTATAACTGTATGCCCATCTGCTTGGAGCTTTTGAATTTTAGTATTGTCACTAATATCCAATTGAATTTTTATTTGGTTATAACACAGCAATTATCTTTGTTGTATCATATGTTGTTGGTTTAATAATTTGAGCAAAGCATTCAATTTTCAATTTCATTATGCATTTACATGAACAGAATGAGATAGATGGTAATTGGTGAAATATGAGTATTTTTTTGTATTTTTGGCTAGTAAATTTTAAAGCTTTTGTCTTATTTTGGTCTATTCTGTTTTTAATTTGATTTTTTTCTTTTGTAATCATGTGATTTCAATGTGTTATATTGGCAAAGATACAGTCTGATCTCTTTATAATCATAGCCTCTATAGTCACGCCTCTATATAAGCACTTACTATTGTGTAACAGACTTAAATATAGTAAAAAAACCTCATTATATTTAAAAATTACTTATAATCACTATTACCAAAAAATTTTGATTTTTTTATCAATTTTATTAAATAATATACCTCTTTATAATCACTGATTTTTTAACTAATTAAAATTAGTAAATATGATTGGTTACCATATATGTTCAAAAATAGCTTATTTTTAGATAACTGAGGTTTTTTAGTAATTGCAAGTAATTGCTACATAGTAAAGTCAAATTTTACATGTTAGTTGATCATAAGTGCTTAAGTAATTATATTCAGGAGATCAAAATTCATATTCTCCAAATTTGATAAAAATTGGAGAACTTTTTGTTCATCAAATAATTTTTTTACCAAATTTTAATTTTTTTTGTTAAATATAAAAATTAAAAGTCAAATAATAATATGTTTTTTAATCTTGCTAAAAATTATAAAGTATATGTATTCTGATCTCCTGAATATATTTATTTAAGTGATACTGTATTTTCACGTAATAATGCACATCTGCGCATTATTTCGAGTCTATGCACATTATTTCAGACGCACATGGGCGATATTTTGAGTTACATATTCTATTTTCAAAAAAAAAAAATTCAAAATAACACCCATGTGCGTTATACCAATAGTAATAATATAATATAAAGTTCTCCTTAATTATATAATATTTGAATCACTTTTTCAATGCATATATAATTAAAATTATGTAAGAAATCACACAAAATGCAAAACGCGATAAATGTCTTCAAAAAAAAAATTCACATGATAACATAGTAATTCTTTTTTGCTGCCTTTCAACATGCAGTAATTGATATAGTAATTCTTTTTTGCTGTCTTTCAACATACAGTAATCGATATAGTAGTTTATTGTAGTATAACATAAGAAACTGAAATTATTCGTTAACTAAATACTGGTATTACTTTTTTATTTACCACCACCACTATAGTTGTTAGACGAAACCTCAAGGTTTCATGCTGATGAAAGTCAAAACCTAGTTTTGACTTTTGTCTATTAAAATCTCAAATGACAATATATCAAAACTGTTGAAAAATGTCGAAACTGACAAAAGGTATTAAAACTGGTATAAGGTGTTGAAACTGGCAAAAGGTGACAGAAGATAAAAAAACTAATGAAATTACAAAAGTGACAAAATTGATAGATGATAATGTATTGAAGATAATTTAAATTAAATTATGAAAATATAAATTTATAATAATTACTAAAATTTTATTATATATTAAACAAGTGTAAATAAGGGCATCTTGGCTTTCTACATTTTATGTTTATAAAGGGCTATATACAATTTATGCTTAGATTAGTTTTAATAAGAAGCTTAATAAGTAACTTAATAAAAGGTATTTATCAATTAAGTAAATTAGCACAAATAAGAAATTAATAATAAACAGATTATTTTACATATTTCAGTGTTTTGATTAAAAAAATAATCATTTTAGAGTTATTAATTTAAATTATAATAAATTTGATTGCCGTGTCTTATAATTTTTTGAATCTATAATTTACTAAATTCATTATAATATTCGAGAGATGTTAATAGCTTATTTACTCATTTATAATTTCTGCTTTTAAAAACTAAATATACAAGTCACATCAAGCCAATAAAACAACTTTAGCATTAAATATAAATAAAAAGAAAGTCTCAATAATAAATCAATGTTTTTTGCTTAAATATATAATAGGGTTTATTTTTATTAACAGCTTGGTTTTGCTAAAAATAGATATTCATTGATTTTTTTAGTGGGAGCACCAGAATTTGGTAGTAATTTTAACGGGATTGGTTTTTTGTTTTTTTTTAGTAATATTAACTTTTTTTTAGAGGAAGTATTAGTTTTTTTTTTTTTTTTTTTTTTTTTTTTTTTTTTTTTTTTTTTTTTTTTTTTTTTTTTTTTTTTTTTTTTTTTTTTTTTTTTTTTTTTTTTTTTTTTTNTTTTTTTTTTTTAGCGAAAGTACAAGTTTTTTTTTAGTGAGAGTACTAGGGTTTTGTCAAGGTTGGTTTTGGGTTTTGGATTTCGACTTTTGTCAGAAGGATTGAGGGTTTCAACTTTTGTCAAAAGAATTTGAGGTTTCATTATTTAGGGCTTAGGTTTTGACTTTTGTTACCAAGTAAAAAAGGTTTCATCAATCAACTTATGGTACTAATTGTTTGCAATTTAAAGATTTATTCTTAATTTTCATACAATATATTTGTAGTTATTTATTTTTTTAAAAAGGTTAATTTCAAATAAACTTTTTTAATCAACATTACGTCTATTAAATTTCTGCATCACGTCTAATTCCAGAGTTATATTAGTTATAGCAAATGTCAGTTATTATAACATATGTTTGCAACGGACTTTTGACATAAATGCATAACTTTTTGATATAACCACATGCTCCCAAGTTTCTAAATAATATATTTTATCGATACTAAGTTTAATATAATTTTAAAGGGGGGTGCATTAATTTGGAATGTGCATGGGTGTTATTTTGAGTCAAACAGTTAGTTTTCTAAAAAATGCGATTTTTGAAATAATGCCCCTGTGTATTATTACGTGAAAATACAGTAATAATCAATTTATATAGAAGAATTTGGATTTTACTATATAGCAACTATTGTTAATTGTGGGGTAGCATATTTTTAGATCAAAGACATTTTTAAGTTTTTGACCAAAAGAGAAAAGGTAGCTTATTTTAGATAATAGCCTATTTTATATAAAAAAGTAATAAAATAATATTTGTATTATGGTATATCATAGTTAATAAATATTCTATTTAATAATTTATAATTACTTTATAAAAATTTTAATATAACTGTAACTATATAGTGGTTTAATTATATTCATATTCAAATATAATTGCTATATTAATATGTAACCAACTTGGTGATTATAGAGATGCCTGAATATAGTATGTTTATTATTTTTTTAAATTATAGTAAAAAGGACAAATTTTGATAAATTAATAAAGGTAAATGTTTATATAAAATTAAAGCTTATCTCAAATAATTATATATATTTGTTTGACTAGAGTGTGGTGACATAGAGAAGTTGTCTAGTTGTCACTCCCAAAGGCAGGTCTTGAGTTCAAATCCCACTGGAGACAAATTGAAAAAAAGGCCTGTATTATAGTAATATTTGTTCATTGATTAGTTGGGTATATTACCTGTAACCTTGGTACCACCATCTTGAATAGGAGTATCAGCGCAGTTGTGTAAGCTACACAAACAAATCCAAGAGACTGGAACAATTGAAACCTATTTGGCAAGTTTCGAGCAAGGAGGTAAAAAAGATCCTTTGACGGTACTACAGAAGACCTGAATTTTGACTGCAGACTAAAGAACCAAACAAAAAAAACCCTATGGCAAGAAAGGGAACCAACCTGGCTGCTGAAGAAAACCAAAGTAAAAGGACCTATATTTCAGAATTAGGTACCAAGGAAAGGAATTCCATTAGACACATAAAGCTGGGCTGATCAATCCTTCCGAGCTAACTAGTTTGGTAGTTTGGGAGGGATTGGTATAAGGTTAAAAAGAAGGTTGGATGTGAGTATTGGGTGATTGAAATAAACCTTGCAAGGGCAAATAGAACTCTCTAGCCAGTGAGAGGTAGAATCATAAAGGCATGTATGTATTAAAAGATTTAGCGAGCTCTAGGCATACCTGTATAGGAGTTCTTAGATGTTAAAAGTAGCTAGGACTACCAATACATGATAGCTAGTACAAGTGCATATAGTGGTAACCAGGGTCACCTGAGCCTCATGATGCTATCCAACTATACCTGTACTGGAAGTATTTGTAAAACATGCCAACATCTCGTCACTATATTAGGAAGTACAGTCGTCCGCACATTACCAAATTCAGAAAGTTAAATCCTGGACCAAGAAAATGCAGAAACTCGGTTAGTTGTAGCAGCATGCAGGCTTGAGATACTTAGAGAAGGGACAGAAATCAGGTGATTTTTGTTTACTAAGAGGCAATACCCCACTTCCCATTTGATTGAATATTAGCCAATTAAATCCAATTATGACAATATAGACCATAAACCTCTACCCTCTAAAAAATCAGCTAATTTCTGTCCCCTTACCCAATGTGTGGAGGCAGCTGCATGGCTTAAGATACGAACTTCTAAGAAGTATGCCAGTAGGGGTTCAGGTACACCAATCTAGAAGCATAAAGTAACTACCTGGCAACACTACACCAAATTGGAAGAGATGATACTAGGTAGTGTAGGTAAAGTAGTGGACATTTAAATACTAATTGTAGGTTAAAAAGGGACATCAAAGCCAGATCAGCCATATAAATGGATTATGGAAGGCTCTGGTAGATTTAGATTAGGGATAAATTAGTTCTAGTTTTGATATTCAGTAGATAGTATAAAAATTGTACAACAATATTGTAATAATTGATATATATTTAATAAAGACCAGAGGCATGACTTCACCTTAACAAAAAAAAATTATATATATTTGTTTGATTGGTAATTGTTCAGATTGGTAATGTTTATTGTAATGTATTGTGAGAAATTTATTTAAAAAACTTACTTCTATTGCAAAAATATATAGTACATAATTAAAGTTATATTAGTTCTAGTGATATAAATTGCCAAAAATTTTGCAATTGATTAGTTGTCAACTTATTGATTATTTGATTTTTTATTCAATTATTTTTGTTTAATTTTTCTTCAATTTTAATATACAATTAGTTGTCAACTTTGTTAACTAATCAATTTTGATCAATTTTTAATTTTTGATTTGTATTACTAGTTAGTTTGTATTAGCTTATTATAATACTCTTTTGAGTAGCTATAAACATTCGATTATAGAACCTATTTACTGTTCAGTATTTGCAATATAGTATATAATTAATATTGAATTGGTTCTTTTAATTTTATTATGGGTTTTTACAAAAATTTTGTTATATGTTTATTCTATAAAGTAATATCTAGTGATTAACTTACCTCAAAGATCATAAATTTAATTTTTTTTCTTCAACAACTCTTTGAACCAAAACTTTTCATAAACGCTGTCCTACGAAAATTTTGTAGTTAGTATTTTTATACATAACAAAATCTTTATATAAAGGCAACTTTGGATATAGAATTGCATGTGAAAAACTAAAATAAAGCTAAAAAAGATTTCTCCTTGTGGGTTTGGTTCTCCAGATAGAAGACTTTATTGCTATAAAGAATGTAGTAGGGCTAAAACCCTGAAGTTTTTTGTCAAAAAATATAGAAGTCTAAACAGAACATACTTTTGGTTATCTATACTATTCTACAAAATGTAAAACTTATACTCTTTACAAATTTTAGTATACCTTTTCAATGCCTTTTTGGTCTTTTCAAAATTTCACCAAAAGTAGGCAATTTAGCTTACTCTCTCCAAAAGATTGGTAGTGCTTACTTCTTCCAAATTGGGAATGCACTTATTTAATTAGTATCAAGTCATGAGTGAATTTTGAATCCTGCAAAATAAATAGTAAATAACATATAAGATGTTTGGTAGAATATTTAAAATAAAATTTCTTTCAAGAACTTTCTTTTAGTATAATTTTTCTTTTTTATTATATATATGTATATAATACTTAGACAGACTCTTTGCTGTGCAGTATTATATAATTTTCAACTGCTAGCAGTATTAGTATTAGTATTAGTATTAATATAAGGATTAGTATTAGTATCTGTAATTTCCTTTCTTTTTCTTATCTTTTTTAGATAGGTTTAGTCAGTTACAACTTGAGTATAGGCTTTTTCTTTGTTTCTCTTAACTTTTATCTTTTTCTTTTTGTTGTTGTTTTTGGTTTTTTCATTAGGTTTGAAGTTATGTCCTCCCTTTTCTTTTATTTTCTTTTATTTTTATTGTATTTTATTTTTCTTAAATAGTAGTATACAAAATAATAGTAATAATACTATTATCTGACCCCACTATTAATACTAGGTAGGAAAGATTTGAAGAAAAATCCTATATTCTTGGTAGCACTGATATTGAGACTCTATTTTCCAGGAGCATAGTGCAATTGGTCACATTTGTGCACTCTTAAAAGCAGCCAAATAATAGTAGACCTATATATTAGATGGTAAATTAGATAGTTTATATTTTGTAAATTATCACAGGATATTTAACCTAATTAGGCCTTAGTGAAACTGTTAAAATACTTATCTCAAAGATTATTATAATTATATTATAAGTTACTATGAGGATTTGCTACCAAATTTATTTGTTATTTTATTAATCTTATTAAAAAGCTAAAATCAGATAAGGGTGCTTACATTTATTAGATAATATTTTAGGGAGTAGGGGGTCAAGAAAAATCTTATCTTAGTTAAATTTAATTGGCTAAAATTCTATTTATAGACCTTACCTGGAGTGCGGGTAAGCCCCTATAGTAAATAGATATTAGGTAATAAATATCAGTGCCCTAAATAGTTGCTTTTTAGAATTATTAGTATAATTATTTATACAGTATCATATTTTTTTTATAGTTTGTAGTTCATTGATTCATATCAGTAAATAGATTTTGTAATTCATAAAGTAGAGCTAAATAGTATATCAATATTATTATTAATTTTATTATAAATAATTATAGATAAATATAATAAAACTGCTAGTTTAGGTATTTTTATTTGATATATATAAAGTAAGGGACTACTATTTCTACTATAGTATTTTGCTATTTTTACTATAATTATACAAAAATTACTATTTTTAAAACAAATATCATAAAACGCACTTATGGTATTTTACTACTATAAGTAAATTAGATTTGCAAATAAAATAAACTTTTATAAAACAAAAAATAAATTTTAATTGCTTTAGGGTTAGGGTAAGGTCTGGGATTTTATTTGGATATTAATATATACAAAATTTACAAGGTGTTGTTTTATTAAAGTTCAAAGATGGTTTCATAAGCAAAACTTGAGATATGAATATTTTTTTAAAAAAATAAACAAAAAATGAAATTTTATATTACACCTGATCTTAAATTTTTATTGCTATTCTAATTGTGTAATATAGCATAAAATACTATAGGAGTGTTTTAGTAAAACTCTTTTTAAAATTCTCACTAACTTTAACTTTAATCTAAAACCTAACTCTAAAAACTAAAAAATAAACCTTTTTTGGTCTCTAATTGAAAGTTGTAGAGCTCATTTTCTAATTCTAATAGTAGGTAAATCATCAAAGTCGGCATAGTGAACCCAAGATATTTGGGATCAAAGAAGAGAACATAAAGATTATCAAATTTATTATTATACAAAGTATTATAGAAAAATGTTATCAAATAAAAAATTATAATTTGTACAGAATTTTACAATCACAATTAATTTGGGTTCTTAAGTAAAGTTGTTCTTTAACTCAAAAAAAGCTAGTTTTTTAAAAGTGTTTTATTATTTTCTTAGTAAAATTTTTTATTACAATAAAATACTTTTAAAAAATATATAAAGAAAACAAATAAAATTAAAAAAAAACTATTAAACAAAAAATCATAATTTGCACAAAATTTTATTATTATAATTGACTTTGGGTTTTTAAGTAAATTTGTTATTATCACTTTTCAAGCAACAGATCTAGATTTCAAATCCTACTAAAGATGAATTAAAAAATAGGCCTGTGTTATAGTAATATTTGTTCATTAATTGGTCAGGTATATTATCTGTAACTTTGGTACTACTATTTTGAATAGGAGCATCAGCACAGCTGTATAAGTCTACACAGACAAATCCAAGAAACCAGAACAATTGAACCCCATTTATCAAGCCCCAAGCAAGAAGATAAAGAAGATTCTTTAATAGTACTACAGAAGACCAGAATTTTGACTAGAGGCCAAAGAACTGAAAAGAAAAACTCTATGGCAAAAGAGGGCACCAACCTGGCTGCCAGAGTAGTACTAGAGCAAAAGAACCTATATTTTAGAATTAGATGCCAAGAAAGGGGAGTCCATTAGATGCATAAAGCTGGGCTGACCAATTCTTCTGGGCTAACTAGTTTGATAGTTTGGGAGAGATTTGTATAAGGTTAGAAGAAAGGTTAGATGTGAGTATTGTAAATCAGAATGAACTTTGCAAGGGCAGATGTAACTTACTGGCCAATAAGAAGTAAAAGCATAGAAGCATGTATGTGTCAAGACCTAACAAAGCTCTGAGCACACCCATATAGGAGTCTTAGGATATTAAGAGAATCTAGGACCACCAATATAGGCATAGCTAGTATAAGTACATGTAGTAGTATGAAAATAAAATTGGCTGAGCCTTATAATACTATCCAACTATACTTAGCACTAGAAGCTTTGGCAAAACATACCTGGATACCTCATTACCATAGCAGGGAGTACAGTTGTTTGCATATTTCCAAACTCAGAATACTAAATCCTGGGTCCCCAAGTTGCAAAAAAATCAGCTAGTTGCAGTAGTATACAGGCTTGAAATACTTATTAAATGTGATAGAGGCAGCTATATGGCTTGAGATATGAACCTCCAAGAAGTACACCAGTAAGGAACTTTCTGGATTATCAATTTGGAAGCATAAAGTGCCTACCTGAAATCACATACACCAAATTGGAAGTGATAATACTAGAAAATATAGGCAAAGTAGCAGACATGTGAATACTAATTGTTGGCTAGAAAAGCATTATATACTAATCAATATTAGCCAATCAGAAAAGTTTAATATAATTTTGATCAAAAAAGTATTTTAACTTTAAAACATCTAAAAAATTTTTCGATGCCAAAATTATTTCTATTTTGTCTAATTTTCCAAAAAATATTGCTGTCTTTAGGCTAAAGATTCAAAAATAGCAATACAGTGTCTAGAGAGTTATATAATTATTGAGTAAAACAGAAAAGATTCAGAGAAATGAGAATATTTTTGGGTGCTTAAGAATTTATAATAATAACTGTAAAACAGAATATCTATTCGGATACAATCTGGATTATAAACTGGATAACCAATACATATCTGGATATAAATTTAGATTAGAAAAAGTAAAATAGGATATCTATCTAGATATCCAGTATGGTATTTGGATCTTGCACTAAGGTAAGAATGGTGTCATTAGTCATCTGATTATTTTTTATTAGAGGCCTACCCTCTCCCACTTTTTTATTATATATATAGTCAGGTTCTTATATATAATTTCACTCCTTCTCCTCTAAAAAATCACCTGATTTTTGTTACTTCTCTAAAGAAAAATTGTGTAATAGTAAATTTGCCAATTCTTATATTCTCTTCTTTAATTCCAAGTATCTTGGCTAATTTTGATGATTTAACTATAACTAGGAACTAAAGAAGATTTACTTATTAGTTTTAGAGTTAGAATTATAGTAAATTTATAATAGATTATACTAAAAATAAAAATTTTTGTATAACTATAGTAAAAATAACAAAATACTATAGTGGAAATAGGCTTTCTTTAAAGTAATTAATTAAGTAATTAGAATATTTTTTTAATTAGCTTAGAATGTGTATTAGAACTTGTAAATATCAGTTTTATTATACAAGTATAGCAGCATCATTGTTGTTAAGTTCACTATAAATAATTATAAATAAATATAATTAATAAAGTAATTAATAAAGTAATTAGATTAATTTTTTTAAATTACTAAGAAGTGCACATTTGTTTGGCTGTGTCATATTATAGATTTTGATAAATACAATATGCATTATATAAAAATTTTGTTTTAAGTATATACAGTTATCTCTTTCTATTTCAAACTGCTGAAACTGCTAATTTTTACTATATAAAAATTTAAAAAAAGTTAGTTCTCAAAAATTATATATAACCAATCTGAACTTTATAATAAAATTTACAAATGTTTTAAAAGATTTTGTTTGATTTAGAGAGAGTTTAATTGTATTCAAATTAGAAAAAAATCAAATTAGAAAAAGATGACTATAAATTTTTTTTTTTGTATCAAAATTTCTACTATAGATGATAGGCTTTTTTATTCAAGCCTGTAAATTAAGAGGTCCTCTTTGGTATTGCAACATTTGTAATATAGATAAGAATACAGCTAGCCACATATACAACTTTTGGTTGTCTAATTTTAGTAGTCTTCCCAAAGGTTTTACACTAGCTGCTATACATGCAATCCAACTAGAAATGGGCTATTTAAACCCTCTGGTCTCTGTTCCTCTAGCCAATTCTACTTGTATCACCAGTACAGCCCTCCAATACATTATTCAGTTGAGATCATTTCTGGATGTTAACAATATTTTCTTAGAACCAATTTATTCTTGCATAATACTTGGTAATTTCCTGTCCCACACAGGTATTATCTACACTTTAGTAATTATGAATTTACTAAAGTTTATACTTGCATTCAGGAGGATACCCTGCAACTACTACTATTATCTACTTTTGCTTTTTTAAAGTTCACTCTGACTTTAGCTTTTACCATTACCTTTCTACTAGTTCTTTTCTAATATGTTTTAAACTTCCAATTCAGTTAGCTTGAACAGGTTAATCTATTGGGCATTAGGTGCTATTATAGTTTTTCTTCTTCTGGTACCTACTTCCAAAACATAGGTCCTTTTCCTCTAGTACAACTCTAGCAGCCAGGTTGGTAGACCCTCCTCAAAGGTCTTTTGTCATTTAACTTTCTGGCTCTAATTTTCAATACTCTGGTTCTAGTGGTATCATCAAAGATCTTTGCTATCTTCTTACTCAGGACTTGCCAAACAGGTTTTTGTTTTCTCAGTTTCTTGAATTTATTTGTATAACAGGACAAAACTTCATCCAAAGCTCTTATTTGAAATAGTAATCTAATATGCCCAACCAATTAATAAGTAGTTACTAGAATACAGATCTATTTTTTTAAAGCATCACTAATAAGATTTGAACTCTAGACCTGCTACTTGGGAAATGACAACTTGCCAACTTTTCTAAGTTACAATACTCTAAGCAGGACTCTAAAATATATAGATAGGTTAGGTATTAGTTTGCTTATTTTTGGTGTTTTTATACAGATCTTATCTATCTATAGTAATTTTTTGCTTATCTTTGAGGGGTTTTCACAGATCTTTCTATTTTTGGTAATTTTATAATTAACCTGACCTATCTATATATGGGAACATCAATAGAAAAAGGACAAATCATTTTTAGTAACTTTTTTTTAAATTTTAAATTAAAATATCTTAACAACTACTATAGAAAATTTAATAAATTTTTTTTTGTTTTAATTCTATAACTTTATAAAATTAAAATAAAAAAAATTATTAAATTTGTTTAAGTAGTTGTTAAATTATTTTAATTTAAAATTGCAAAAACTTTTACTTAGAAAAATTTAGTTTCTTTTCTATTAATGTCCCCATATTTTGGGTCCTTTCTATATATTAATAAAGTAATGAATAAAGTTATTAGAATAATTTTTTAAATTGCTATAAAATGCACATTCACATTAATATGTTACAAAGATCAATTTATAATATAAGTACTGCTATACATAATGATAAAATTATTTTGGGTTTTGGGACCCAAAATTAAAATTTTTTTCTGAAATGTTTTTGATCTATTTTACTTAAAACCCGAAATTTTTTAATGCTTTTTTTAATAAATGAAATTATAAAAAATATAAATATATAAATTTTATTTGCTCTTTCTTATAAAAATTTTAATTTATTTTTGGAAACATAAACTAGGTTTTTTTAAAAATTAATTCTAGTAGTATATATAACAGTGTTTAAAATTTGATGTTCTCATGTTCTTATGAGAACACTAAATTTTTTTTAAGAACATTAATATTTAAAATAATGTTCTCTTATTTGAGAATATTTTGTACTGATAAAATGTTCTTAAAATATTATTAGTATTTATAACTATTAGTTTTTTTACATATTTGAAAAAAAGATTTATAGTTGCAAAAAGTTAAATAAGTATATTACATAATCAATTTAACCAATTTAAATGTTCTAAGTACTATTAAATCAAAGCCTTTGTCTATAACTTTACTTAAAAGTCCAAGATAGGTTTATATAATAAAAATATATGCATATTTAAAAATAAAATTCTATATAATGAGAACATTAAAAATTTTTTGAGAACATTAATACTCTAAATTTAGTTCATTTGAGAACATAATTTTGAATTTGAATTTTAAACACTGTGTATAAGTACTGCAGTATTATTATTAAGCTTATTTTAAGTAATATAATCATAGAAATACAATAGATGATGAATGAAAATTCAAGTTTTAAATGTTTTTTTATGTATTAATAAAGTAATTAATAAATAATTAGAATAATTTTTTTGAAATTGCTATGAAATATAAGTTTGTATTAATGTATTAATGCATTAATAAAGTAATTAATAAAGTAAATAATAAAGTAATTAGAATAATGTTTTAAATTACTATAAAATGCATATTAATATTAATATGTTACAAAGATTAGTTTATAATATAAGTACTATAATACATGGTGATGAAATTATTTTGGGTTTTGGAATCTGAAATTAAAATTTTTTTCTAAAATAGTTTTTAATATACTTTACTTTAAAACCCAAATATTTTGATGCTTTTTTTGAATAGATGAAATTATAAAAAATATAAATATATAGATTTTATTTGCTCTTTTTTATAAAAAATTTTAATTTATTTTTGAAAACTGAAATAGGCTTTTTTCAAAAATCAATTTCAGTAGTATATATAACAGTATTGTTGCTGGACTGGTCCAGTGAAGATCACTAGAACTAGAACTAACTGGATCAAACTGAAAAATATATGGGTTCTAGTGGTAAGTTGTCACTAGATTGTTCCAGTTACATTTTTTTTTACTACTGGATGAAAGTTCTAGTGAGGTCTAGTGAGGTCCAGTAAGATCCAGTAAGATCTGATAAGTTAAAATATAAAAAAATTTTTTTTATTTAGATTATTTGTAATAACAATTAAATTGAATGTCCAAATATACCAGTACTAAAGAATTCCGATCTTTGAGTTAATACCTTTAAGTATTGGCATAACAGAAGAACTGGCATAATTTAGGAATGCATATCAAAAATTTTACTGTCCTACTGATTTGTGGTTTCTATAAAAAAAAGTAATAGCATATGATTGTATGCAACAGTTATATAGATTATAGATATGTATGCATATGACAGATTAAGTGCTTTCTTACTTTGCTTGTCTTGTTACTTGTTCTCTCGATAGCGATCATAAGCTGGCTCCTAGCTCTCCCACCCTCTATTATATATTGCACCTAGCATCCTGCTTGTTGTTATGTATAATGAGCTAAATGTACCATGTCATAGCATGGGCTCAAACCTACTACTTTATATTGTCGTGTGTACTGAGTTGAAGGCACCGTACCATAGCATGGGCTCGAACTCACTATTATAAAAAAAACATTTAATATATGTAATGAGTTGAATGTGCCGCACTATAAGTATGGGCTTTAACTTGCTACTTTATTAAAAGTAAAATACGCCATACTTTAGCATTAGTAATTCTCAATTTAAACACAAAATTTATTGGATATACTAAAGGAAGTAAGATTATATTCTATTTCTTATATATGTAATATTTATTTTATTTAATTAATAATATATTTATATAGATAAATTTTATTTATATTTTGTAAATTTAAAATTATAAGAAATTAAAAGGCAAAAGTTTCTATAGTTTAACTCAAAACATAATCAGAAATAGATATATGTTAGTATTTTATGAATTTGATTCTAATAGAAGAAGGAAATTGTATAGAGAATGTACAACTTGCTACTAGTACAACATATCAATAACTTGGTGCAAAACAATGCAAGGATGGGCAAATAAAAATAAGGATATTGAAGATTGTATTAAAAGGTTTCAACAAACCACTATGGTGAAAATGTAGTTGAATAGATTTCTTTTAATAGACTAGAAAATATCTAAAAAGTTAGGAAAATAGGATTTGGCTCAGTGTTTTCAGCAATGTGGTTAGATGGTAAAAGAATAGTTTCAGGTAAAATTACTACTACGCACAATCATGTACTCTATCAATTATAGTTGCACTTAAGATATTATCTGGTTCACAAAATGAGATTATAAAAACACTACTGATAAAATTAATCACATTAACAAGAAGTTTTATTTGGATTATTCAGTAGTAAAACTAATCATCATAATATTTTTTTTGTCTAGATAAATTAGATAATATTAATGGCTTTCCTCTTCCAGTCATAATTCATGATAGTCAGACCTAATATAGCCTACAAGCAGAAATTACTCATGCCTTTGTTGGGGAATTAACCAAAATTTGCAGAATTGAGAAATTATTTTGAAAGGCAAGAGAAATGAACCTTTTGCTCCTGAGGCATTTGTAGCAAGTCCCAAGAATTTTTAAAAGTAAGTTAAGATGATTTATTTTATGATCTAATATTGATAAATTATTAACATTATTAATTTTATTTAACAAGTTTAAAAGTAATATGCGATTTAGATTATCGGGTAGTAAACTTGAGGTGTATGGACTAACTCAAACCATAACTAATAATGTATATTTTGATGGTATTTCAATATGCAAATAAAGGAAGCCTTCATAATATCTAATAAAGAAAGTGTTAATATGAAATTCGCGATGGAATAATATTGCGATAAAACAATTATTAAGTTGTAATAACATTCCTGATGATAACTTGCTCATATAGTGCTCCTAGATCTGGTTCAGGTTTGGTCCGGTTCGGGTCCGGTCTGGGATCGAACCGACTCGAACTCTAGATTTTACCAATTTCAAACTTAGAACCGGACTCAAACTCAATTATGAGTTCAGTCCGGATTCGGTCCGAAGTTTGCAAACTAGTTTGAATCCGAATAGTCATTTTAATATAACTGATAATATTAGAAAAAAAATTAAAAAAATAAAAATTAAAAAAAATAAAAATATTACAAAAAATTAAAGTTTGAAAGATCATCTTTCTAATTTTTTTTAAAAATGTCAATTTTTTTTTATTGGTTCGATAAATAATAAATTTTGAAATTTTTATATAAGCAACTCTTTAGTGCGGCATAATACTAGTGATTGGACCTAGGTGGGTGTTACCGGGTCATCTGTGGGTGGGTCAGATAACCCGTATTGAGTTGTAGTGACCCAGGTGGTTGATCTGTGGGTTAACCTGCAGGTCGACCCGTGGGCTGACCCATGGGTCAACCCATAGGTCAACCCGTAATTAGTAGTAGTGAGCTAAACTTATTACATACGATCATTTAATATTATTAAGAACTATTTAAAATGTTAATAAATAAGTAATAGAGCAATTCTAATTCTAATTACTAGCCAGGATAATTTTATTAAACATCCCTATAACCAATAGTAATAATCAATGTGATAAATACGTTATAATTACTATCACAAAGATTTTAATAAAAGCAAAACGTATCAATTACATACTATTGAGTACAACCAATATTTAGATACATAAAATAAAATATGCTAATCTAACACAAATCATATATCTTATATACTCAATATAGCTTGTTTTGCTTAGTTTATGCTCAGCAATACCTACTAAGCTCGCTTCACTCATCTAGTAGTCGCTCTCTTCGACTGACGTCTCCGCTTCATTCCCATTTACTAACTGCCTGATGTAGTCTTAGTTTTCACTCTAATCCCAAAGCTAAAGGCCAACGCAAAAAAGCCCACTACAAACACAATATGACGGAAACTTCAACTGCACCAAAGAGTAACGTACAATGGCCACCTATTCTGAATGACACCTATTTCCTAAAATGAAGAATTAGTATGTACATGAACACGACAATTCAAAAAAAAGTAACGCACGACCTGACGTCAATTAAATTCTCAATTCCGAAGAATTAAAGCCTAACTACCTAGTAGAGGAAATTCGAAGTTGTAACTTAAAGAAAAAGCAAAAGAAATGTAAGTACTGTATTACAACCAAACAAAAGACAAGAAAAAAGAAAAGAGCAAAAACTTATCTCCTGCATAACCAATACCGATTACATTCCCAAATCCTCGTTCAATTGCAAAACTCTAAGCCCAGCTGCTTGATGAAAAAACCTGAAGCTATAACAACACCAACTATGATACCAACTATGATACCAACTACGATACCAACTACGATACCAATGACAAAGTGACACAAAAAAATAGTTTAGTATAAAAAATATGATATAAATACAAAAAAAAACTATAGAACTATAGTAAAAAACTTGTTCTGCCATGTTGAAGCAGTTCGAATTATGATTTTGACCTGGGTTAAACGGGTAACCTGATAAACCTAGGTGACCCATCGATCACTCAGGTGACTCGCGGGTCCACCTGCCGGGGGACCTGAGCCATGTTTTTTTAAACAGGTCAAATCACTAATTCGGACTTGAACTAGTTTGCAAACTTCAGACCAAACTCAGACCGAACTCAAACTTGACTAAAAAGTTCAAAACATAAAGTTTGAGTCCGGTTCAAAAATCGACCAGACTCAAACTTGACAAAAGTTCAGTTTGGTCCAGTTTGATAGGAGCCCTATGCTCATTAATATATTAGTCTTTAACATTTTCACTACAGTTTGTATAATGATCATATAAGTTATAAACTGGCAAAATTAAACCATAATACAGGACTATACCCAATCAGAGGCTAGTATATGTATAGTTTCGGGCTGCATTATTACATGAAACCCACTGTTCTGGGTTTTGTATATGAACTTATATGATAATAATAATCTTAATTCTTATTTGTATTCTTATTGGCTAGCATTATATCAGTTCCAGTGAAATAATTCCTTCTAGTAAAAACTTTACTAGAACTACTAGAATACTGGAAATATCTGGATATCCAGTATGATTCCAGCTTCCAGTTAACAATACTGATATATAAGTACTATAGCATTATTATTGAGCTTATCATAAGGAAGTTGGGGTATTGTAGCTATATTAAAGTTTCTATTAATAAAACTTTTTAATAAACAAATAGATTTTTATAGAATTTTATTTTTTGAACTATGCTTAATAAAGAATATATTACTTTGAAAAAATCTTTATATCATATATTGTTTTAAATATAAATAATTAGTACACAAACAGAATATAAAAACTAAATTTAGAGAGAATGGGAGTATTGTGACCAATTAATTAATAGTGAATAATTTTTGCTCTACTGGTTTGTTTTGAATGATTTTATAACCAAAATGACCATTTTAGTGAAACAATTCTAACAAGTAAAAATTGTTAAAATCCAATTATAGGATCCCAAGATTATTAAGTATAAAGTAAATATATCTAATTTGATACAGTGCCTAATTTGACGCATTGCTGATATTTAGTAATCCAGTGATCATAAATACATAATTTTGATACCATTTGATTTGTCTCAACAAGACGAGTCGAATGGTACCAGAATCATGTGCCCATGATTACTAGATCGCAGAATATACTAATTTACCTAAATTTATTCATTCGAGTCTCCAAAGAAGTTAAATTAATGATTAAATAACTGACTATAGATCAAATAAATCAGACTTTTGCATAATTTAAAGTTATTTATATTAATCAAACAAATATATATTTGCTAATTTTTGCGCAATTTCGATAATTTCATAACAATAAGGTGCCTAATATAATGATGTATTCCATATATTTTAATTCAGATAACTATTTAAAAAATGCTACATATCGTTATTGCTACTATTTCTTGTAATTATGTACTGTAACACAATTTCATCAGTATAAATAAATTAATAAAATTACAATTCATTGAATAAAATTATAATTTATTGAAAATATTACAATTCGCGTAAAAAAAAACCATGTCATTTAAACTTTATTGTTCTAAAATCAATATAGTTGCAAAAAGAAAAGTATTTGAATAGTTTATCCTTCAATTTTATAATAAAACTATGCAAAAATACAGCAATTATAATACTTGACTCACTGCTTTTAATGATACCATTAAAGCTATTAAAAACTTACCAACTAACTAAACTCCAAGCACCAGAAGTGTTGCAAAAGACTATGGTCTTTCGAAAGCCACTCATAGATGTGATATCAGTAATGATGGTCCCCTTCTCACCCAGGCCATGCTAAGGTTTTGACAGATCACAAAGAGAGACAACTCATTGGTTACTGCTTGAACATGCAGAAACTTGGTTTTGGATTAACTAGGTCTGGCATAAACTAGTGTGTGATAGAAATTGTTGGTCAAAGCGGACGACCTAATCTTTTTAGTAAAAGTGGTCCAGGACAAAAATAGTGGCAATACTTTATGAAGGACCATCTGGAACTGTCATTTCATGTGCCACAAGTCTTAAATAAAGCCCATACACAAAAAGCAAACCCCATCATTGTTAATGACCATTTTAACAAATTAGAAAAAATCATTCAAGAATATTTGCTTATCCTGACAGAATTTGGAACATGGTGCTATTTTTTTTTTGTCTATTATTATTTTATTTGCAAAGCTTAGATATTATTTTTATTTTATTTGATAATTTCGTTATTTTATTTTATTTTATTTTTTTTTTGTTCACGATTTTTTTTTTCCTTTTTTTTTTTACTCTTTAGGTTGAAACTGGCTTCGTCATCGAACCTCGACTTCCAAAAGTCATCACTAAAAGGGTGCTCACCAAGTCCATTGGGTTTTAAATAACTCTCACAAACATATTTTAGTATGCCCTATTATCTCGGCCACCGGAACTTACATTCCACTATTAATTATTTACAAGGAAAAGCGAATGTTCCTGGCTCTTCTAGACGGTACGCCTGCTGGTTCTGATATGGGTTTTACTGAAACGGGTTATATGCAAGAAAGCCTATTTTAACAATATATTGAACATTTTATTAGTTCAATTCCTCCTAATTATCCTGTTTTGCTAATTATGAACGGCCACAAAAGTCACATCAACTATACTAGTATTTCCTTTTGTTTTAAAATAATATTCTTCTTTATACTCTTCCTCCTCACACTATTCATATTTTACAACTAGCTGAATTTCTATTTGCTACATTGAAAAGAGTATATACTAAAGAATATGATAAGTTTAAAAATAATAATGATGGTAAGCATGTGACGAAATATTCGTTTGCTCAAGTTCTAGGTCCATCCTATCTTGCAAGCATTATACCTACTGCTATATGCAATGCTTTCAAAACTACGAGATTTAGCCCTTCAACTCCAGTGCTATTAGCTCTGACTGTTTAGATTCTTTGTTGGCAATGGAACAAACTAACATTTTGAAAATTCTTGACCTGGCTTCTTTGTCTTCACAATCTTCTCAGTCTTCACAATCTTCTTTGTCTTCACAATCTTTTTTGTCTTTACAATCTTCATCTTCACAATCTTCTTTGAATTCAGTTCCAATTCATAATCCCTTTACCAAAGAAAATCCTACACAAGAAGAGTTAATATCAGAGATCATGCTGCTAAATCAAAAAGTTAAACAATTAAAGGAAGAGCTTGAAACTTACCAAAACCCCAGCACAAGTTCTTTTTAACAAATACTAAAATATTCTTTGCATCAACATTTGTAACCAACTAAAGAAACGGAACCTGATAAAGGGCAAGAAGAATTTCAGCTACTAAAACAAAAAAGAAGAAAAACTAAGCCCTTTTCTCAGTTAGTCACACATGAAAGTTTGTTGCAACTGTTGAAGAAGGCAGAGGAGGAAGCAAAACAAAAAGCCAATGAGAAAAGACAAAAAAAAGAAGCGGCTCTTCAAAAAAATTAGCTCGTAAAGCCAAAATGGTACAAAAACAAGAAGCGCAAAGAAAAAAAAGAGGATACAGAGCATGCACAGGCAGAAAAGCAACATATTAAGGACATGAAATAGCTTGAAAAGTATAAAATTTGAAATTATCTCATTTGTTCGCAGTGCGTCAAATTAGAACTATCGATTGATAATCTTGATTTTTGAAAGAATTACATATATGTATAAAGTTCTGTTACTTTCTTGCTTAAATAAAAATTTTTTTCAATGAACATCTATTTTAGATTGACTTGTATTGAATTAAGTAAAAACTTGTTTGCTTTATGCCAATCTTGCAAAATTTTACTATTGGAAAAGATTAACTGCATCTGCATCAAATCAGGCATACTTACCTTATATATAAAAATTTGCAGATTTACTAATATAATTTTATGAAATAAGATAAATCTATATTGATCTTAGAACTCTGTAATTGAATTTTAATAAATTTATACTTGCTAGGATCATCTCATTGAAACAGTCATTTTGGTAATAAATGAACTAGTGGATCAAAAGTTATTAACTATTAAATATTCTATATATGTTTAAGAGTAAATTCAAATATATATATATATTTATTTATATTTTGAATAAATGATAATAGCTTGTAATCAAGTAATTAGAGTTAGTCAAATTTTATACTATTCAATTTATCGAGAATAATTTTTTCAAAATGCTGTGAAATATATTGTATTGATGTATTATAAATTTTTCAAAAATTAGTGTTATAATACAAATATAGCAATATTATTTTTAAGCTTATTATAAGTAGCTATAATAAGAATAACTAGTTTAGATATATTTTTTTTATTTTGATACATTAATAAAGTAATTAATAAAGCAATTAGAATAATTTTTTAATTGCATCAGAATGCATATTGGATCTTAAAAAAAGTGGGTTTATAATACAAGTATAGTAGCATTATTGTTAAGTTTATTATGAATAATTACATATAAATATAATTAATAAAGTAATTAGATAAGGGTGTGGCAACTTAGGGAAGTTGGTAAGTTGTCACCCCCCAAGTGGCAGGTCTAGGGTTCAAATCCCACTGGCGACGCTTTGAAAAAATAGACCTGTGTTACGGTAACCATTTCCTGTTGATCGGTTGGGTATATTACCTGTAGTCCTTGGTTACCATCTCGAATGGAAGCTTTCGGGCGAAGTTGTGTCCGGTGACACAGACAAATCCAAGGAACCGGGAAATGGAAACCCATTTGGAAAGTTCCGAGTAAGGAGGTAGCAACGATCTTTGACGGTGCTACCAGAACCGGAATATCGGAAACCGGAGCTGGAGAACTGGACAACATGACCTTCGGAGGAGAGGGTCCACCAACCTGGCCGCCGGAGTCGTACCGGAGGAAAAGGACCTATGTTCTGGAATTAGGTACCAGGGGAAGAAAAACCATAGTAGCACCTAATGCTGGGTAGATCAACCCTTCCGGGCCAACTGGTTTGGAAGTTTGGAGCACCCGGTGATGGACTGGTAGGAAAGTAATGGTGGGTACCGGGGTCAGTGTGAACCTTACAAAGGCAGAAGTAGGTAATGGTAGCGGTTAGGTACCCCCTGACTGCAAGTTGCTTGCCTCGGTGAGTGCGTAAGTTACTGAAGTGTAGGTAATACCTGTGTGGGACAGGGACTGCTCTACCAAGTTTACCCGCGAGGATAAATTAGTCCTAAAGGGATGTAGGTAGCATCCGGAACTGTCTTCGACTGACTAATGTATCAGAGGGCTGTACCGATGATCACAAGTAGGATTGACATGCGAAGCATTGGACCAGAGGGTTTAAATAGGCAATCCCCTAGTTGGGTTGTAGGTATGGCAACTAGTGTAGAACCTTCGGGCGGACTACTTAAATTAGACAACCAAAAGTTGTACATGTGGCTAGTTGTACTCTCATTCAATGTAACTCAATTGTGGGTGCACCCAAAGAGGCGCCCTTGATCCACAGGCTTGATTAAATAAACTCTCACCCAAAGCGGGAACTTTAACACAAAAAAAAAATAAATAAATAAAGTAATTAGATTAATTTTTTTCTGAATTACTAGAGTTTGGCTTTATTGTTTTGTATATTTGTATAATTATTAATAAATACAATGTAATTGTATGAATATTTTGTTTAAAGTATTTTTTTATTTGATGCATTAATAAAGTAATTAATAAAGTAATTAGAATTATTTTTCCTTTCAATATGGAATGCACATTTGTATTAATATACTGCAAAGATTAGTTATAGTATAAGCATGTTAGAATTAACATTAAAACTTATTATAAATAATTATAGTTAGATATATTAGATATGCAAGAAAATTCTGTTTATATTTTTTTTAATATATTATAAAACTATAAAGTAATTAAATAATTTTTTCTTAATTACTAAGGAATGCACATTTGTATTGATGTGTCATAAACTTTACAAAGATTAGTTTTATAACTTAAGCATAGTAGCATTTTAGTAAGTTTATTATTGATAAATAATAATAAGTATTAATATACTAGTATATTAATTGTTAATACAAATTAAATATTTTCTAGCTAATTTTACTCACATTTATATAATATATCTAAATATTTTTGGTCTTTGGTAGTTTTATATTATTAAATATTTAAGAAGTGCATATAATTTAAAAATATCTATAAAGTAATAAAATAAAATAGTACATATATGCATGCTTGTATATAAATAATTAGTTTTTTATTTATTTATTTCTATTGATAGTTAATTTTGGGAATTGATATTCCATACCCCTTTTGAAATTTCTACACTTATGTAGAAGAACTCTAAACATCTAGTACAGAGGTTATACATTATGCATTTCAACAAAAACCCTGAAATTTGAGAAGTAAAAAAACAGTTTTTGGCAATTTTTTAGCATCCAGCATCTAGTAGTTCAATTTAAATGAACATTTTTTTTAAAAAAAAAATAAAGCTCTCAATGAGACGCATCTATTAAAAAAAGTTCAATCAATTCTGATCACTAGATCATCAGTTATTAAGTAAATATAGTTTTTGGTATTTTTAGCAAATTAGAGTGAAATTGGCCAAAATCTAGTTATGACCTATATGAGAGATGTTCAGGTCCTCATGTAAATTATTAATTTTTATAATTTGTATACAGTTGATTAGAAATATCTTGGCACTTGCCTAACCAAATTTGGTTAACACTTTTTTATTTTAATTATAAAAAGCTATAGAATTAAAAAAAACAAAGTTGATCAAATTTGGTTAGGTGAGGGTCAAGATGTATCCAATCAAAGTTTTTACAAAGTTCTAAATATCTATCAAATATAAGCTATAGCAAAAATTGGTTTCAAAGTTTGATTGAAAATATTCAATTAATTTTTTTTATTTTAATTGTAAAATTCTATAGAATTTTAAAAAAAGTGATCAAATTTGGTTAGATAGGTTCCAAGATATCTTTGATCAAATTTTTGCAAAATTATAAATATTTGACTTTTTTTTTATCATCAATGATCTTGCTTCTTTTTATTTATAAGAAAAAGCTAACTATTGCTACTATGTACAAATACAAAAATAATTACTAAACTATCTTTATAAAAAGTAACTCTCCAAGTATTAGATATACAAAGCAATCTGGTATAACAATATTTTGTCTTAAGTCAGAGCCTGAACTTGCTTGAACTTTTGTACAACCAAATGTATGCCCAACTATTACTAATACCTGCATTGTATACCATATCAAGATCATTTTTTTTCTTTTAAATTTTTTATTCTTTACAAAGGGCATAAAAAAAAGAAAAGTAAAATAGACAAAATAAAAAATAAATACAAAAAAAAGATATAAATTGCAAAAAGAAAAACAAAAGAAAAGAAAAAAAAATAACAAAAAGAAAAAACAAAAGAGAAAAGAAAAACAAATTTTGATAATAATATAATTAAAGCCTATCTATGTTTATAAAAATTATACAGGACTTACTAAGATTTCAGTACTGTATTTAAAGTAAAAAATATAAAAAATACTATACTAAGAGGTCGAGAAATACTAATCAAAATTTTTTTAAAAAGCCTATACATAGATATCCATTAGTTATTGATATGCATAAAGATATGTAGGCAGCTTCATGTGTGTTCTGATTTCTTGTAACTTTAGTTTTCATTTTGGATATATAAAAATATTGATCTTTTGGAAGAGGTATGCCAAAATTTCTACTTTTTGGTAAAAATTTTGTAAAAAGCTATATAGGAGACTAAAAAACCAATATAGAGAGAGTATAGGAGTTTGCAAAGTATAAAATAGTATAAAATACCAAGAGCTTGTTTTAACTAATACTTCTTGACATGTACTTTAAGTATTTACCAAACTACTTGTTCAATAATTCTGTAGACTTCTACTAGAGAGCCACAAACCAAAAGAGAGCTCTTTTCAACTCTATTTAGTTCTCCAAGTAATTTGAAAATTCATCAAGCTTGTGACTACTAGTTCTAGTTGCTATAAGAGAAGTTTGTATATTATTTTCTATACTAACTAAAAACTTTATTGCAGGTCTGTTCAGTGATTGTTGGTTTGAAGGATTATTAGAAAAAGTTCAATGTTTTTGTCTAAATATTTATTAAATATAAGCTGCAACAAGAATTGTTTACAAATTTGATTAAAGGATATTTTGGCAACCATTTAACCAAATTTAATTAACTTTTTTTTAAATTGTAAAAAGCTATTTAATTAGATTGATTCCAAGATAACTTTGTTCAAAGATTTTGTAAAATTCTAAATGTTTATTAAATATATATATAAGTTGTAGCAAAAATTGTTTTCTAATTTTAATTGAATATATCTTGGCATCAGAGTTGGCATATTTATTTATTGGAGTGAATAAAGAACAACTCTATTGGCATCACCCTATTGCTCCATTGAGAATAATTTGCAAATAGAGCCAATGGAGGCCAACTAGCTTATAATATAGCATTTGTTAATGACTAATATCTAACTCCATTGGCTCAATTGGCTCTATTAATTCTATTGGTTCTATTGGCTTTATTGGTTTGCAATTTTTTCAATAGAATATATCCATTGCCAACCCTGCTTAGCACCTATCTGTAAAGATGATGATCGGTCACTAAGTGATTGATTGCTTGATTGGTTTGATTGTGATCAGTCATCAACTATGTATAATCAATCACAAAAGATCAAAACTGATTGTACATAATATCGAACATTTTTGAATACTAAAAAATTTATCATATTAGCTATTAAATTTTAGGAACACATAATAAATAATAAATTGTTTTGATGTATATTTCATAAATCAATACAAATTATTTGTAAATTTAGAATTCTGAATTTATTTCAAATAAGTAATATACAAATCTTTTCTTTATCATAAATTATTTTATTGTTAATGGGTATCCGTAAGCTGTACTAAATTTAGTACAAAAAGCTTAATTTAGTACAGTTAAAAAACTGAAATTTAGAAAAAATTTTATTATTAACCTTACATCAAATTTTTTTAATAGATAAATATATATCTCTTTAATCTACTTGTCATTTTTGAAGTATATCTTTTTGATAAAATTTATATTTATTAACTCAGAAGTGAATTTAAAAATAAAAAATTATTAAAAATTATTAAACTCTAATACAAATTTTTACTTATAATAAAATTTAAAAATTTTAAGATAAAATTTTAATAAATATATTTTTAATATAAAATATTTAATAAAAATTAATTGTTTTTATAAAATATTTCTAATATTTTATAATAATTTATAATAAAGTTAAATTTTTAAACTAAAAATTTTTATTAAAAAAAAATTTAATTAATTTTTAAAGTTTTAAATTAATTTATAATTATAAAAATATTTTATTAAGATAATAGCTTTAAATTTTTAATTGAAGTTTGTAGAGCTAGCTTTTCTGATTCTAATGATAACAAAATCATTAAATTTGACCAAAAACTCACTAAAATACAAATATTTTTATACTTAGATTATATACATATGCGTATATATATATATATAATATATATATTATAAAAATATATAATTATAAAAACTAAAATCAATATATTTTATAAATTTTTTAATAAAATTTAATAAATTTATTTTTACTATAATCAGAAAAGCAAGCTTTATAACTGGTTTAAAATTTAATATATATTAGCTTAATAAAATTTTTTAATATTAATTCATTTTTAAGCTTTTAAATTAAATTTACTATTAATTTACTATTAGTTTACTATTAATTTACTATAAATTTTATAAGTAAATTTAGCCATTTTTGGATTTGTACCACCTTATATCAAATCCATTAATTTTATTTTAATATTTTTTTATAATTTTAAAATCAAATATAGATTAAAAACAATATAAATTTTTATTATATTTATTAATATCTAATAAGTTAATATTTTTAAATAATTTTTAAATGCCATACTAAATTTAGTACAGCAAGTTTTGCAATTTGTAATTTTCATTTAAAGCTAATTTATACCAATTTTTATAAATAACTTTTGCTAAAATTTTATATATAAAAAATATTAGTATTAAAGAATATTTTAGCAAAGTTTAAGGGTAGAGTCCAATGTAGATCATTTTTCATATGACCATGATGGTAAATTTTTTTTATTTTCAATATTTTAAAAAATTTTATTAAGTTAATTATTTTAGATTTTTAAGTAAAGTTTGTAGAATAGGTTTTTCTGATTCTAATAGTGGTAAAATTATTAAAATTGGTTAAATATTTAGTAAGAAATATGTATTTAAAGATTAAGTGTTATTTTTGTCATATGATAATCATGTGATATAAACCAATCAAAATTGCCGATTTTGTGTCACCACAGGGAATTTGAGGTCACTACAGGAAACTTTACAATATATATAAGTATATTTTTTTTAATATTTTGACTATTAAATTTTATACCATTGTAAAAAGCATGTTTTAATATATATATTATAAAATTTTAATTAAAAATTAAATATAATCATAAAAAGTTTTATTAGTAACATCTTTCAATTTTTTATAAAAATTTTAATCGGACATGCAAATCATATGATAAAATGA
This sequence comes from Gigaspora rosea, assembly GCA_003550325.1. Classification (NCBI taxonomy): domain Eukaryota; kingdom Fungi; phylum Glomeromycota; class Glomeromycetes; order Diversisporales; family Gigasporaceae; genus Gigaspora; species Gigaspora rosea. The sequence goes on from QKWP01000117.1 coordinate 96,838, forward strand.
TCTACCGGACTCTACCTTTAAAATAAAAATTATTATTTGTTGTTAAAATATGATTTTTTTAATTTGTACTAAATTTAGTACAAAGTGCTTACGGATACCCATTAATAATTGATACTGCTTCTAACATCTTTTTATACTTATTATACCTAAAATTTCATATCTGCAGTATCAAATTAAACATATCAATAATCTTTTAAAGACACTTATTAAGGGTAGAATTAAATTGTATACAAAATGTGGCTAAATTTTGGTACATATAATCATCATTGTTGTGTTCTTGGAATATTCTAGAACATTGCTGCATAAAATTTTTGATATTATATATTATGTAAGGTACCCAGTAGTACACCTGTACACGCAAATATCTTTATTAAACACATATATATATTTTTATAACGATACATATAAATTATAACAATTTTACAAAAATATATTTTTATCTAGAATGAACTGTAGCAATACATATATCAAATATGTTCTAGAATACAAATAAGATCACCAAATGTTCAGCATACTGTATAATGTTTCACCTAAAATTCTGTATGGCACCCAAAAATTTGTAATCAACTTTTAATAGTTTTCTTACTAGCTATTTATAACTTTTTATATAATTTTTATAATCACGTTATCCAATATTTATATATTGTGGCTTATTTTTTTGAATATATATATAAACATTATAAGCAAAATGACGTTTTATTATATTTTATCTTATATAAAAAAAATTTAGCAATGATCTACATTAATTTGCCCTATCATATTAACTCTACCCTTAATGATCACTCAACTAGCATGAATGTAGCTATTACTAAAGTTCTAAATAAAAAAATTACCAAATTATTGGAATTAATACAAGCTACAGAACTGGATTGAAACCTTACTATACAATTAAACCAATGATTTTTTCAAGTTCTTTTGCTTAATCATAATAATTATAATTTTAAGCAAATTACTAGAATTATTAAAGAAATGTTCTGGTATATAGAAAGTTTAATTTGCAATCATCCTATTTTTTTAAAAAATATTCTAAACATTTACAAAGACCAGTTTAGTAGCATTTGGCAGTAAGTCTAAAATGCTTAGATTGTAATGAAAATGGTGCTTCTGTAGGACAATTTGCTAGACAGTGAGTGGGCTTAGAAATTGGCACTGTGGTTGAGTATACAAAACATATAGTAATAGCTATTAATTCAATTAGAGATACTTATGTACAGTGGCCTGATTCTATTGAGTGTCAACAAATTAATATTAGAATAAGCAATTATCCAAATTCAAAGGTTGTGTTGGATGGGTGGCAATCAAATCGCCAACAATCACTTCACAGATATCAACCTACACTGACAATCATTTTACTGACAAGCTTTTTTTACCAACACAAAATTCGCCGACACTTGATTTACTGACAAGTTCCTTTTCACTGACAAGTTGATTTTACTGACACACACTTCACCGACAGTTACATTTAATGACAAAATCAACTTACTGACAAGCTCATTTTACCGAAAATAGAATATACCGACAAGCTTATTCTACTGACAATACAATTCATTGACAATACAATTTGCTGACAATACAATTGCTGACAATACAGCTCATTGACATATGAGACTACAGCAATGTAATAAACTACTAAGAATAATTACATATTATGCAATTTATTAATAATAACAATAAAAATTGCACATTTTATTAATGATGATAATAATAATTATTGTTATGGCTAATGCTGAAGTTATGACCTATTTTGATATAAAATTTTAAAATTTTCTTTGATAGAACTGATATTGTACTGTATATAAACTACTAAAAGATAGTAAATTTTACTATAAGCAAAGGTTTAGTAAGTTATATAAGAAATAATTTAAATAAAAGTTTATTAAGTTAAATAAAATATAATTTATAAAATAACGATTAGTGTAAAGATTTAGTGAAGTTATATAAAAAAAATAATTTGAGTAAAGGTTTAATAAAAAATTTGAGCAAAAGTTCAGTAATTTGAGGAAAAGTTTAGTAAGTTATATAAAAAATAATTTGAGTGAATGTTAATAAGTAATGTGAGTAATTGATTTGAGTGAAAGTTAATAAGTAATTTGAGCAAATAATCCAAGCAAAACTTTTATTATTTACTCTGTATTATTATTATTAAACAGTTTATTGATCTATATAATAAAAAAATTTTTTACTTATTTTGCCAAATAGAAGTCTCTAAATTCTCCTATTTCATTTTTTGATTTCAAAATTTTATATACAAATGAGAATTTTTAAACTCTTAATACATATGTATGCTATTTTTTTTAAATATGAAACTTTTTAATAATTAAAATTATGTAAATGTGCAAATATATTTATAATCAATTATATAATCAGAATCAATTTTTAATTTTTAATCAATTATAATTCAATTAATCAATCATTTATACATTTTTATGTATGATCAATTACATGATCAATTAGAAAAATTGTTACCAATCATCATCTCTACCTATCTGACTAAATTCAATCAACTTATTTATATTAATTATAATATGATATAGAATTCAAAAAAAAAACTTTATCAAATTTGTCAAATAGGTTCTATAATGTTTTTATCAAAATTTTTGTAAATTCTAAAAATCTATCAAATATAAGCTATAACAAAATTTGGTTTAATATTTGATTGAAGATATTTTGGCACCTATCTGACCAAATTTAATCAACTTTTTTTATTTTAATAGTGAAATACTGGATAATTTAAAAAAATAGTTGATCAAATTTGGGCAGATAGATTAGGACCAGGGTTTTTATACAAATTTTATCTATCTGTTGTAATTTTTTTGCTTATTTCTAAGATTTTTTTTGCAAATCTTTTATATTAGTAATTTTATAATAAACCTAATCTATCTATGTATATTTTGGGGTCCTAGCAGGTTCAAAATATCTTTTGATCAAAGTCTTTGTAAAATTCTAAATGTTTATTAAATATATGTATAAACTATTGTTTAAATTTGATTTAAAGTATCTTGGTACCTATTTGACAAATTTGATCAACATTTTTTTTATTTTAATTATAAGAAGTAGTAGAATTTAAAGAAAAAAAGTTGATCAAATTTGGTTAGATGGGTTTAAATATATCTTTGATCAAAGATTTTATAAATTCTAAATATTTAAACTGTGCCAATAATTGTTTACAAACTTGGATCAAACCATTTTAGAACCCACCTGATCAAATTTGATTGACTATTTTTTTATTTTAATTGTAAAAAGCTATTAAATTCAAAAAAAAAGTTGATTAAACTTGATTAGATAGGTTCTAAGATACTTTGATCAAAGTTTAAAATTGGTTTAAAAATTAAAATAATTTATATAAGTGTGGCAATACCAAAATAGGGTATAAAAATATTAATTTTCTTAATTTTTTACCCATTAAGAATAGATAATTGTTTTATATTTAGTAATCAAAATATATGCTTTTTTTATTACATTATTTATGTATATTAATAATAATAGATTTTCTTTTTAATTATTACTTTTTCTTTGCATTTTTTTAACTTATTAAGGTTAAGTAGTTGTTCTATATTTAGTAATTAATTATATATTAATTTATTTTTGGAGTTTTAAAAAAAACTAGATTTTCTTTTTAAATATTATTTGCAATTTATTTTATATATACAACTGATATTCAATAAATAAAAATTTGTGAGTGCTCTTGCACTTGTATTGTGTTTTGAATGCACTTTTCTTAAGCAAGCACAATCCAAGTGCTATTAAAAAGATATAGACTACAATCATTTGCTAAAAAACAATAATACAGAAAAAATTAATTACTAGAAATAAATATCAATACAACCAAAATTTTTCAAAAAACTAATTTAGAGTAATGCCAAGAACTAACAATCTTTTTTAAGCATTAATAAATTATTATGAGTACTAAAAATATCTGGTTATTATTTAGTTTAAAAAATATATGCTTTTTAACTAATAACTATTTCTTTAAGGTTCTGACAGTAGTGCATTTATAGAGTTCTAACTGTATACTTTAACAGTTTTAATTGGCCATATTAAAAACTATTAAAAATGTTTTTTAAGTATAAAATATAATATAATATTGTAATCAATCTATAAATTAATAATTAGTCTATAGAAGTTTTATTATAGTGAATCAAGGATACAAAAATATCTAGTTATTCTTATTAACACCCTCTTGTATTATTATAATTATATATATGGGCTAGGTGCTGGGAAAAGGAACCAAATTGACAATTTTTTCAAAAGTAATTTTTTTATATAAATCAATTTAGAATGATATTAGAATAATTTTTTACTTAAAACACATAAGTTGTTGTATTAATAAAATTTTGCAGTATAGTTCTTTAAAGTTTACACTTTCTTATAAGTTATTATAAGATTTACAATACAAAATTTGATTTTTCAAAGATCTTTTGTTTTGTCAATTTGGTCCCTTTTTGTAGCACCTAGCCTATATTACCTATTTTTGAAAATACAATATATTAGTTATATAATGTGTTACATAAAAATTTTTTATATATAAATTATAAAAAAAATATATAAAATTTTGAAAATTTTCATCAAAAATTCAAAATTAAGCATCTTTTCTTCAAATTTTAAGTCAAATAAATATGCTAATTTGATGTATTTTTTGGTGCTAAACAAGTTTAATTAGTGCAAGAAGTTATGATAATTAGTAAAATTTTATATAGAACAATATTTTTAACAATGTTATTAATAAAATTAGAAAAAATGCATTTGTCGCCCTTCGTGACTGTCATGGCCAATAAGGTGATAATAATATTAAAGTAAAGTAAGATTAGGGTTAGGGTCAAGATTATTAGGCTTCGGGTTAAGGATCATTTTTTGTTAAAAGTGCAATAGGTATTATCTTAGTAAAGTTTTGAGTTATAAATAAACCCATAACAAATATTCATGTCATAGAGGGTGACAAAAAAATTCCTCCATAAAATTATACAAAATGCTATAATTCTCTAAATTTTACTAATTGATTCTAACTTTGTGATTTAGATAAACATTTGTATATACAGTTAGACCTCTCTAAATACATCTCTTCTAAGTGCATAACCTCCTTAAATGCATATCAGTTTTCTGGCCAAATATATACCAAACCTCTATAAATGCATTTTTTCCTTAATGAATATCTCCAAAAGTTTGGTCCCAACAATATGCATTTAGAGAGGTCTGACTGTATTATAAACCTGAACATGTTCATGAATCTTGAACTGAATCTTTTTTTAAGTTCAGGTTCAGGTTCATGTTTAATAATTTTAAGTTCGGGTTCAGGTTCATTGAACCTAAACATAAATCTTTATTGAACTGAACTGAACTTCAGAACTCTACAGATAATTAACTATATAAATTATAGCAAAAATAAGTTAGTATAGTAAACAAGATTGGGTGCTTTTTATAATTCAGATTTTCTTATTATAAAAGTAAGCATCTGTGCAGTATACTGTTGATTGCTACATCCAATCAGAAGCAAAGCTTTATAAATGACCACAAAACTCGAATTTAATCATACTTTTCATTTCACTATGTCTTGGTATTCATTTTGCTACATACTTGGTATTTGTTATTTTACATTCTTTGATATTCATTTCACTACATCCTTATCTTATTGGATCTTATTGGATTACAAGACATTTATCTACTATATAAACCTACCTTCACCACAATTTCTACTGTACTTTTATATTATCATATCAAGTAACAGAAAGCATAAACATATCCTCAGATTATCCAAGATGCAAATGTAAAATAACATAATAACTATAATTACTATTCTATTCTTAAAGAAGCATTTTAACTATAAGTTAACAATTTTAATTAGTATTTATTTATATTTTTATTATAATAATTTATATACTAATACATATTTATTTAAATCTGATGTAATACATATAGTATATACTTCTATAAAATTAGTACATATTTAATATATAAGTTTTATATATAACAAAAATATAAAAAAAATACAAATTTGTCTGATTGTTAAATAAATTATTACAAATTGTGCAAATTTATCATATCCTAAAATTATAAAATGACACCCATATGCAAATGTCCCCTTTAAACTATCTGATTGAACAATCTTGCATATATGTGCAAAAACTCATAAAATTTAAATCAACTAACTTTATAAGAATTATGATCATTGATAACTGTAATTATGCATGATTTATGTTATCATAATTTGTAATCAATGAATTAATAGTCAAAAAAAATGCGTAAAAATTTAAATGCAAAAATCAAGAATACAGGAATGATCAGTTATTTTTATTCACACTCAATTGATATCTATGTTTTTTAAAATTTAATTTTCATCCGTTATGCATATTTTATAGATGTTAGATTAACTAATATGTAGATAACCTTATCTCATGGTAGAAATCATAATAATTTTCAATGCAAACTAACACAACCTTACAGTAATTCATAATACAGACTCAACATTAAATATCTATTGTGCATCAAATAGGTTTATAACAGAATTTTTTATAGTAATTCACAATAATTCCAATACAAGCTAATTCTCATTAACAGAATAGTTTACAGTAGCTCACTAATGCAAGCTAAAAACTTCAACTAATTCAAATTTAGCCCCACAAAAATCAAAATGCAACTAACTCGACCACATTGTGGTCACCAGAATAGCAGGCAAGTGTTTAAAATTTTCTTATGTAACTCATTAGAAATCGTCAAAATTCTATGCAAAAACAAAACTTATACAACTTTAAATTACATATAGTGGTCACCGGAATAGCAAATAATTTCAAAAAAGAATGGTTTACTGTAACTCTTTATGAAAATCACAGTAATTTCAATGCAAACCAACTTTAAACATTGTATACTGCATTATTGTTTTTTTTTAGTTTAATTTAATCACTGTATGATTTTTTTTAAAAGCTTCGTGAGTTCTACGATTACAATACAAGCAATTACCTAAATTCATTATATTTTCAGAATCCATTTATTATATTTAATATAGTAAATGAGATCTGAAAAATGTAACATTATATGTATCGTAATCGTGGGACTCACTGAGCTTGCAAACTGATCAAATTGAAAAGAGCAATAATAGGTTCTGTAATGAATTGTTTTTCAATAGAACTAACAGTAATTTAATTGCAAATCAGCTCAACTATAGTAACATACTGAGATAATGGGTAAGTTTTGTAATGGAATTGTTTACCATAACTCATGATAATTCCAATGAAGCTAACTTAACCTTAAACACAGACTGGAATAGCGAGCAAGTTTCATAAGAGAATTTTTACAAATTTATGGTAGAAATCATAGTAATTCAAATGCACACCAACTTAGCCACATTGATTAATTGAAAAAATCAGGGGCACTATAGGCACCCCAATTTTTTCTTCTTGTAATATATATATATACATATATATGGGTCTTTGCAGTAGAAAGGGCAGATACGTCAATATATATAATTTTGAGATAATTGAATTTAATTACTTTGTTTTGATTTTCGGACTGATCCGGGTTAATCAAAATTCACGATTTTGATTGGTTAAATATAACATGTGACTAACGGGTAATCTCGTGATGTGCTTGGCTTCGACCTCGCGCAACTTTCTTTTTACATTACGTATCTTGATTTTTTATTATGCAAATTGACTTTCATTTATAATTGAAAAATGTTGATCAGATTAAAATTTACCAGAATTTAAAAAAATTGTTTTTCATTTTGGGGTCGTATCCACCCTTTCTACTGCAAAGCCCCCATATAATAAACATATTTGCTTTAATTTTTAAATAAGGAGCTAAATAGGCGTCACACCACTGCATTGTACTTATACATCGTATATTTATAATTGGCCAATAAAATTTTTAATACCAGGTGTAATGTAGCACAATCATGAAGATTCAAAACAAATGGTCATTTTGCAATATGCTTATAACTTAAAATTTTACATATGAAACTATCTTTCACTCTCTAACAAAAAAAATTCCTTGTAAAATTTAGTATAAAGGCCTATTTTTCCGTACTTTACCTAACTTACCACCTAACCCTAACTAACAAAAACCTGGTTTATTTATTTATGCGATGTGTATATATATTATTTGATGATGATTGGCAGATTTAGCCAATCATATCAAATGCGATGTATAAGTACATCACTAGTAGCGACGAATAGATTTATCCTTTAAGTAAAACTATTACATATTTATTACAAATTATTTACATTTATTGTATAAATGGATGCTCATAATTGTGTTAAAATTGTTATTTTACAATTTTTATACAAAAATTAGATAAAACTTTTTACTGGGTTAGTAAATTATCGAGATTTTCTGATTTGAAAAAAATTTATTTAAAAACTTGATGTTCTAAAAATAGATCAAAAGTAAAAATTTCCAATCAAATTAAATTGCTAATCAATTAAATTTTATTGTACTCGTTATATAAAAATTTTTTAAAGTTGTTGCTTATAAATTATAGCAATTAACTTCGTTATTTATTTTCTTATTATTTCAAAAGTTTTTCGGATTTGATAAGCTTATGTATGTGCATATGTAATACGATGTGTAAAGCAAATTTATAAAGATTTAAATTCTCTTTGATAGAATAATCATAAATAATCATGATATTATATATTTGGGTTTTTAAATATAGAATCAAATATATAGAATTCAAGATATAGAATCGTGAAATGTTTTAATAACGATCGTTATAACTTTGTAATAAAGTTAAAAATGATCTAAATTAATAAAGGCATATTCGTTTACTTGTAATGACATTTATTTTGATTATTTATATATAAAAATTAGTTCAATTTCTTTAATATCGTTCGATTTTGTTATTTTTTTCTTTAAAAGATTTAAGATTTTGATTGGTTGATTAGCAGGTGACACTCTTTTGTAACCGTTTCATATTTGTGATATCATGCACATAAAAACAAATTTGTAATTTCATTACTAATAGTTAGTATCAGACAATAAGAAAACATAATGGTATACTAGCTACGGGCATCACCGGTACACCTATAGTCATGCTTCGAACCTTAAGAATGTAAAATTTTTTCCGTAATATTTTGGTGTCACAAGTTCGTATAAAATGCAGAAAATGTTCATTATTTGCGGTAAAATTTGTGATGATTCTGTGGCTATTTTCGATAATGCAATAATATTATTCTTGGCCTATTGATAAGGCAAAATTAATATCATCGAATTCAATATTATTATTACTGCACCAATAATTGCGATAAACATAAATTTTATCACAAGTTCAACTAATTTTCGAAACAATTGTAAACACCTCTTATATTCCTTTACTAAAGTCCCGACACTAAAAACCTTAAAAAGAACTTACAATAAAAGGGTTCACCTTAATAAAGTTGCCACGAGCGTAAATTTCTATTTAACCAGTTAAATTTCGTCTTGATCTGATTTAGTTACGATAAATATTCTTATCCACCAGTTTACTATGATAGTGCTGCCAAACTACTCGTGTTATTTTGGCAGTGATTACGTCGTTATTTGGCAGCTTACATAATCACTGACAAAAACTCGAGTCATTTAGCAAGCACAATCATCACAAACCACCGGATAGCACAGTTACTGTATGCTACGCAGCCAATTATTTACCTGGCTTCAAATTTAATATGTCATTTCTGGATCCCTTCGGGACCCAGAAGCTGACAAACTACATTACGACCAGATAATGGAGCATTTTTTACAAATAAATATACATTATTGGATGCTTCGCATCCAATAACTATACCAATTTTAACTTTGAGCTTTAAGTCCAAATATAATTCAACAGATTCAACACATATATAATCTTGTGATTATCGTCAACAGATTTACTATATAACTATATTTATAGTTTACAATTATGCTATTTACCTGATTTTCTAAAAAATGTTTAACTCATTTTGTCTTTTTTATTAAAAAAAAAAGTAGAAAATGTGTAAAGGTATTTAATTATTCGATCAATGCTTATGTATTTGCCACGGATGATGCTGTTGATTTAGCTTATAGTTGTTATTAAAAGAGAATATGTAGATTCTGGTAAGTCTTGCGACTTCAAATAATTTCAGCATTATCTGCGAGATTACTTAATGATAAGATCATCTAGTCGCATAAATCTAGGCCGTTCATGTGATTTATCTCCTTTGTAAATTCTCCCCAAATATGCAACTTTCAGTTATTATTTATAATACAAAGACACATACTGCTTTTTACAAATTTTTAAATATTCAATGAAAGGTTACAAATTTGAATATAATTATATGATTTTTATACCTCAAAGAACTGTTTCAAAATTCGCGCTATGATTTAAATCATGAATTGTCCTTTTTTTAGTTAGAATTGGCACCAATTTTAGCGAAAAATGTACATTGTTAGTGGTAGAAGTAAATGGTAGAAACACATGACTACGACTACTTTGCCAGATATACCGTGATCGGCCTCTGGAAAACCAGTTCTTGTGCACAGCCCATCGATCAAATGAATTTAGTTAAACAGGAAGGATATTGAATGCAAGACAATGAATCTTCCAAATGTTGCAATTTTGACATTCAGTAAAAAAAAAAAATAATGTGGAATAAATCATAAAATTGATGAATCTCACACAAAATAAAATACTGTCAGCACTCCCCAAACCGATCCTGTCAAAACCGATATCCTGCCATAATTGGTTAAAAATCAATCCATTGGGTCTGTTCCTTAATTCATACCCGATATCCTGCTATTTTTGATATCCAATGATCCAAGTATATATGTTCCCAGTTTGTTGATCACAATCATATAATAAACAGCCAATCAGATCATGTAAAGGTGATCAAAGATACTTACTAGCGCTATTTTGCATTGCAGGCTTTATTATGATTTGTTGATTTTGATGATCATCTTAAAGACTTATTAAAGTAACGATTAACTGCCACAAGAATGGATCCAATGAAGGTAAGACAAAAAATTCAAAAGCTCATGCTTTACTTTCTACACTATTTAAGTAATTTGGTAAACTGTGAGATAATTCAGAAGTTAAATGAAATGTATGTTTGAACATTTAAGCTTAGCCTATAGGTACAATAAATTATTAAACTTGGCAATTTAAGTTGTCTTTATTTATGAAAAATTATTCTTCATAACCTAACTAATAAAGAAGCCTAATGACATATAATCTAGGCTAATAACAAATAATATAAAGCCGAGAGCTACATATAAGGTTTATAGAATTCTGGGAAAAAAGTTAAAATAAAGTAGTAGCATCTGTATAATGATAATTATAAAAACAAAGATCAGTCTAATATTGGAATAAATACTAAATGTTGTTCAGATTATTTTTTTTTAGTTATTAGCATTTTATAATGGAGTTTAAACATTTATTTCTTATATTGTTTATTCTTGGTTCACTGATTTTTTGTTTTTTGCTTCTTTTTTTTCTCTTATATATATTAGGATTTTTTTAAATAAAATTTTGAATTATCAGAATTTTATCTGCAACAAAATTATAGCTTTGGTTTAAAGTTATTGAGATTTGTTGATAAAAATTTCTGCTAGTATTAATTTTGTCAAACATATAATTATTTTTCTTTATTTTGATGATTTAAAATAAAATTTTAATTAGGTTTAGGCTGCAGATAAGTATTAGGTTTACTTAGTTATATGTCTGAGTTTTTATTTTTAGTATTAGATTTAAAAAAATTGAAATTTCTTTCAGTATTGTAAAAAGTTTCTATTAAATTTAATAAAGACAAAAGCAAGGTTTTACCTTCAACATTTAAACAAAAAAAATAAAATTTTGATTATTCATATAATATTATAAAATCAATAATTATAAAACGCACTTATGGTGTTTTACTACCATAGGTAAATTAGATTTCAAATCTGTGTAACAAAAACAAAAAAATAAATTTTTACAAAACGAAAAATAATTTTTAATTATTTTAGGGTTAGGGTAAGGCCTGGGATTTTATCGGGCATTAGTATATACAAAATTTAGCAAGGAATTTTTTATTAGAGCCCAAAGGTGGTTTCATAAGCAAAAATTTTGAGATATAAATGTTTTTTTAAAAAAATAAACAAAAAACAAAATTTTTGTTACATCTGATCTTAAATATTGACTAGCTATTTTAATAGTTTTGTATAACATGGTGTAAAACACCATAGGTGCATTTTAGTAAAACTCTTATAGAATAATCTACAAAATTTATCTAATCATAATGAAAGCCCACTATGCTCATTTGTGATTAAATGCTTGGCCTTAGAGGTATGTTTAAAAACTTTTTATAAATATCTATGCAGTTAGACTATTCTGTAGTATTTTAAATAATATTACTATTACTACAAAATTGTTTAATTAGCAACATATATACAATTATATAAAACAATAGTACTATGTATTAGTTATAAATATCTACATAGATTGGTAGATTAATATTTAATTGTCACATGATATTTTCAAATTTGATACTCTCTCAAAATTGATACAAAACCTTTCTACTATACTTATTAGGGCCAATAGTAGATGAGAAAATTATGTAATATACTGTGCATTAATAGACAGAAATATAGATATAAAAGCTTAAAAAAAAATTAGAAACTAATCTTGGCTTTACTGCTCTTCATTCATAAATAAGATGTCCCTGTATACTTACTTATACATTTAATTTTTTTGTTTTATTTTTATTTTTTTGTTACGTTTTCCATTTTTTTGTTATATTTTCTTTTTTTTAGTATTTTTTTATTAATTGTTTTATTTTTTTATTTTTTTTCTTTTTTTGTAATCTTTTTTTATTTTTTAATATAATTTTGTTCATTTTTATTTATTTGATTTTTTTGTATATATATATTTTTTTAATCTAATTTTTTGTTTCATTCTTTTTGTTTGTTTTTTTCTCATTTTTTATTTTTTCTTTTTTTTATTGTTTTTTGTTAGTGTTTTTTTTAATTGGTTTTAGTTTTTTTGTTTTTGTTCTGTTTTTTTTATATATGTACTTTATTTCATTATTTTTGTTTTTTTTGGTTTGTTTTTTTGTTTGTTGTATGTTTTTAATCTAATTCTTTTTTTTATATTTTGGTTTTGGTATTTTTTGAAACTAGTAGTTGAATAAAAATAGATTTTGAGATAAGTTTTTTTTATTATTAGTTTGTGTTTTTTCTAATATTTTTTTCAGATCATTAACAAACTGTCATCATTAAAATTATTAAAATTTGAGTTGTTAAGTTAATGTAATTAGGCATTTTATAGAATTAGGTTCTAAATTGACAGAAGGGTACTGTAAAATTTTTGTTTATTTTAGTTTAGTGTAGATTTGCTTTAATTAGTTAGATTCTATTATTATATTTGTATTTGATTTTGTACTTTTTTTTTAAATTAATAAATTTCAGATATATGATAACCAATTATTATCAAATATGTAATTCATGTAATGACCAATTAGTATTAGTCATCACATGAATTACATATTCTATTCTAATTGGTCAATTAAGGGTAGAGTTTACCCTATGTCGATCGCTTGTAGATCATTCGTAAATCACGTGATGTGATTGGCTAGTTTCGCGTTGTCACTCGCAAAATTTATTAACATTGTAAGTAAATTTTTAACATACCAACTTAGTTAATATGGGGTTTTTTTTTGATATTTTGATAAAACAAGTATTCAAAAACAGGTTTAGTGATATTTTATAATGTTATATTTATTTTTATGTAACTCATCCGTAGTGATTGTATTGTGTAATGTGATTTACATAGTAGAGTCATAATTAGTAATATAACAATGATCTACATATACTCTACCTTTAAGAAATTGCTATGGCAATGAGTTACAATAAGATAACACTTAAAAAAAATCCAGAATATATTAATTTGATGTATTTTTTGATGCTAAGCAGGTTTTTTTAAACAAAAAGTTATGTTCAGTTAGTAAAATTTCAAGTAATATACCATTTTTAATAATTTTATTAATGAATTATACAAAATGCTATGATTCTCTAAATTTTACTAAACAATTTATACTTCTCGCTTTAAGTAAACTTGTTTAGTATCCAAAAACAAATATATATATTCAAATTCAAACTAGTTTGCAAATTTTGGGCCAGTTCAGACCAAACTTATTATTAAGTTTAAGTTTAGTATGAAGTTTGAAAGTTTAAAATTTGAGTTGAGTTTAATCTGAACTCTGGACCAGACTAGACCAAACCAAACCAGAACCCAAATCTAGAAGCACTAGTATATATAAATACTAGCTTGAATCTGAACATGTTTATGAACTTTTAAACTAAACTGAATATGAACCAGCTCTAAAAGTTCAACATTGAACTGAACTTGAACAGTTTTTAAAAAATGTTCAAATTCAGGTTTAGCTTTAATATTTAGTCTGAACCTAGGTTCAGTTCAGGTTTATAGAAATACTAACTCTAGTGTATATGCAACTTTATCACAATTTGGAATTGCAAAAACAATACATATATACAAAAATAATGATGTTTCTAATTGTTCAGGCTGTACTACAGTTTTGAGTAAGTATAAAAAAGAACAATTAGTTGGGTACTGTAAGAATATGCCAAAATGGAATTTGATCTTATAAAATCAAATGCAAATTATTGTATAATACAAATTGTAAATAGTGGCAATCATAAACATCCTTTTAATGATCAAGAACCTAGCAAGGTTTAGTAGACATATTTCATGAAAAATTACTCTAACTTATCCTTTTAAATTCTTTAAGTCATGTTAGAAGTACAAGCACAAAGAACTAATCCAGTTATTGTCAAAAATAACTTTGACAAGCTTAGTAAAATAATTAAAAAAATTTACTAATATGCTAGTTATTGCTATAATAATGAAGTTTGCTTTATGCATTTCTACCTTATATGATGCATATTCTTTAGCCCGCTAAACTTTCCTTTGATAAACTCAAAAATGAGTATAGCAAAGGTTGTGATAAACTTTATAATAAAAATTAAAGTTAGTAACTAAGCATATGTTTGCCAAAATATTTGGACCAGCATTCCTCTCTAGTATTGGCACATGACCAGGTCATACAGGTTATATTACTAAATTTAATTAGTGAAATTATATGACCATTATCATATGACTTCACGAATGGAACTTAGTATTATGATCTAATATGATCTGGTTATAGTTATATGCCAACACTGTTCCTCTCAACTTATACTTCTATAGTGTTGGTTAATGCTTTTAAGACCTCAGGAATTTGGTTCTTAAATTCTAAGACTATTAATTTTGATAAACATGATTTTTCTTTACCAAATGAATATATTATAACCTCACTTTCATCTTAGCAACATGAACAAATCCCTGTATATAATTCTTTGCCATCTAATCAGTATATTACTCAAGCTAATATTTTTAAAGAAAATAATTGTTTAAAAGCAGATATTGAGCTTTTAAAAAAAGAAATAAGAAATTAAAAAATAAAATTGCAATTGCTAAAACAAATTGTGAATCAATACAAGAAGAGCTTGAAACCTTCAAGAATCCAGGCAATTTCCTATTAAAGTTGGCACTCAAATATTCTACTCCTCAACTTTTACAAATCAACAACTCTGAACTAACTTGGCTGCAAAAAAAAGAAGAACAATACCATTTGCACAACTTCTTATTATTAATGAATTACTAAAACAATTAAAAGAATTAGACAAGTTAAAAAAATCTAAGGCAGAAGCCATAAAACAGAAAAAGAAAAAGTCAATGCAAAAGAAAGAGAAAATAAAACAAAAAAATAAGCAAAGGCTATACAAAAGAAGGAAAAAATAAAGTGAAAAAAGAAAAAGCTGCCAAAAGCAAGCAAAGCATAGAATTGAAAAAATACAAGACAAAACAAAACTAATAAATAGTAAGAAAATTGCTAGTTGCAATGTGATATAAAATGATTGTGCAATATGTTGATATGTACATATACATACAATTTTTATATGCTATTGATTAACGATCTACACCTTACCACATTACCCACTATGATAAAATTATCAAATTTTTAACTAGTTTTCTGCAAAACTGTAAATAGAACTTGAATTTTTTTTATTTGTAAATGAATCAAATTTATATTGGTTAAATAAATTAAAATTATATTTGCTATTTTTTAAAAAATTTTATAAGTTGGAATTCTTAACTGCACAACAATAACCTTTCCCCCTTATATTTACATAGAGAAAATATTTTTCAAACTTAATATTCTCAAAAAAAATTAATAAAGAATGTCTTAAATTTTGTTAATTTTCTCAAATTAAAAGTGATATTCTTATAAGAACATGAAAATAAGTTTTCCAACACTGTTTATATGTCAAATTTTTAAAATATGTTTCAAACTTTGAGCAAAAATATCTTGACAACCACAATATCAAATTTGATGGATGCTTTTTATTTGGGTTCTATAGATTCATAGTATGAAAAGAAATAATTTATTAAATTTGACTTGGTGGGTATCAAGATATCTTCACTCAAAGTTTGAAATGCAATTCAGCCCAGTGTCTATTTTGATAAATAGTCTTAATTTTTTCAAGCTTTGCAAAGATAACTAGATAATCACCAGGTCAAATTCAATAAATTTTATTTTTCTTGAATTTTATAGAATTATAGAATCAAAATAAAAAATTTCATTAAATTTAACTTAGTAGTTATCAAGATATCTTGTTCAAAGTCTGAAAAATATTTTGGCGCAGCTTCTATTGGTTCGAATTTTTCAAACTTTGAACAAAGATATCTGGGCAAACACCAAATCAGGTTCAATAAATTGTTTTCATTGAATACTGTGGATTTATAGAATCCAAATAAAAAAAAAGTTCATCGAATTTGACTAAGTGGTTATCAAGGTATCTTTGCTCAAAAAGTTTGCATAGCTTCCGTTTTGATGGATATTTTGGATTTTTTTTTAAACTTTGAGCGAAGATATCTTGACAACAACCAAGTTGAATTTAATAATTTTTTTTTATTTAAGCACTATGAACTTATAGAATCCAAATAAATAAAGTTCACCGAATTTACTTATTGGCTATCAAGATAATTTCGTTCAAAGTTTGAAAAAAATTTTTCGCAGTTTCTATTTTAATAAACGGTTTAATTTTTTTAAAACTGAGGAAATATCAAACTACTACGAATCAAATTTAATAAAATTTTTTCTTTGAATTCTATGGATTTATAGAATTCATTCATCGAATTTGACTTAGTTGTCATTAAGATACCTTTGCTCAAAGTTTGAAAAAAAAATTTGGCACAGCTCTATTTTGATATACGTTTTGAATTTTTGAACCTTTGAACGAGACAACTACCAGGTCAAATTTAATAAAGATTTTTTTTTTTGAATTCTATGAATCTATAGAGTCCAAACAAAAAATATCCATCAAATTTGACTTGGTGGTTGCCAAGTTATCTTCGCCCAAAAATTAAAATTTTGATTTACAGGGGTACGAATATAAATTTGGGTATGAATAGCAGCCACCTTAGTTATAATACCATGTTCATATTATTTTAATATTATTTTATTTCTATAGATAAACTTATTGCACAATTTTATACTCTTATTTTAAATAAAATCATATTTGGAAGATACTTGTGAAAAAATTTTTTGGAATCAGTCTATAAAAGCACTAATGCCCTTAAAAAAAACCTAGAATATTAAAGTATGTAATAAAAAATGCTATTCTATATCATCGTTACAATTGCAACTAAAAATCGATAACAAAAGTTTGCAAAACTTTTTGAAGATGTTGTTCTTTACATTGAGAGTATCTTCTTGTGAGCTATTCACCTTGGGAGGATCTTCTTGTGAGCTTTTCACATTGGGAGGATCTGCTTGTGAGCTATTCACATTGAGAGCTAGTGAACTATTCACATTGAAAGGATCTTCTTGTGAGCTATTCAATTTATTAAAAAAATAAAGCAGAAATAAATACCAAACAAAAATATGGCAAATGAATAAAATGATTATTACCTATCCTTGTTTGAAGTATTTGGTGGAGATTCATTGTTATTTGGAGCAGTATTTACTTCTGAAATTTTCTTGTCATTTTGATCAGTATTTGCAGAAATTTCATTGTTATCTTGAACAATCGCAATATTTTTGTCCTGTGCTATTGAAATTATTAAAAAATTAATATGTTTTGTTGTTTTTGTTAAATCCGAAGCTAGCCTAATTTTCATAGCATCATCATTTTTACATGTGATCTAATGCCTGCCTACGACATATATAACAATAACAATATATCTTACCATTTATATTCTCTTTATCTGCGATTTGCGATTCTCTTAAAGTTATCTCAATTCGTTTAAGTTGAGTATATACATCTTGTGCTAAGGGTCGCTCTTTCGAATTTTGTTTCCGACAATTTGAACACAAATCAAAGAATGTTGGTGGAGTATCTTTTATAGGAATTTCAAAATTATTTTTTGGCTCATTTAAAGTAGATGGTGGTCTTCCACTTATAATGGACAACATTATCATGCCAAGGCTATAAATATCAGATGATTTCGTGAATTGTGAATTTGAGTCTCTTAAGAGCTCAGGATCTGTAAATCCTATCATCTCTTCTTCTAATGCTTTACGTGATGAAGCATCAATAATTAATTCCAAGAATACTGGATTCAATATCTTGACCTTTTCATTATTTATGAAGATCGATTTTGTATTCTAAGTTGAAATATTTGCATTTTTAATTAATTAATAATAATAATAATAATAATAATAATAATAATAATAATAATAAAGTAATAATAATAATAATAATAATAATAATAATAATAATAATAATAGATGTATAGCTAGAAAGAAAAGTAACTCACCAAATTTCGATGAACCATTTCTATACTGTTATGCAAATACTCTAAACCACAAGCTATATCTTTCGAAATTCCAATTTTTTGAGACCACGTCAGATCTTTATTTTTAGACAAGTAATCATGTAAATATCCATTTTCGACATATTCTAACACAAAAAATTGTCTTTTTTTCCCTAAATCTTGATTAAAGCAATGATTATATGAGAATTCATAATATAATGATGTTTTGAATGTTGATCAACGCATTCTTTAAAATGATTTTCTTTAAATCTAAATAAAGTATTTAAAATTTCGGATAAATCAATTTATAGCTCTTTTCGATTTAGTTGGATCAACAACATCGTAATTTTTTTTTTGAGTCCATGAATACAACCTATATAATCACCTTACTTTCGTCGTATTTTATGAAATTATTCATCAATAAAAGGGATTTAACCACATGACCCACGAGACAAAAAATAATTACGATGATCATTCAACTAAATCGAAAAGAGCGATATATGTTTTTGAGTAATTGAAGTAACTAGAGGTGATCTTCGCCAATTAACGCAAAATAGCTATATTATGTCATCAACCTGCTGCCTCATTTGGCAAAAATTTATCCATGTGAATCAAGCCAACCAATCGGATGCAATAAATTATACGTAATTGTATTTCCTTACAAACAGAGCTAGTACGATACGGCAGCCACCTGATCAAATTTGATAACATATACAGCAGAATTTTAACAATATTAATTCAGTTTGACTAGAGTTGCAAACCTTATGGTAACATATACTTATCGACCAAATGCTTATTTTTATTTCTATTATTCAATGCTGATTAAGTTAATTTGAATTTGAATTTATGAATATTCGAATTTAAATATTCACTTTCTAACAATTAGAACAATTCGAATTGAGTAACCAATTTCGAGTAATTCGAATAATTCTAATTTGGCAAATTCGAATCAAACTTCTAACCATCATTATCAGTATGGCAGCATTAGAAAACGAAGTAAAAACCCAATGTTCGTAACGAGTTACTAAAATACACCAGTGATTTTCAACAACAATTGTTATTCTCAAAAATGTAATTCCCAAAAACCTTACCCTAACGAATTATTGCCTTTAATACTAATACTTAACCTATAAAAACACTCTAAATTTTAATACAATCATACCTGAGTTATATCACCCTTTTTTTCAGAGTTTTTTGGAGATATAGCTAAGATGGGGATATAATTAATTATATAGAACATACAAAAGCATATAAAAAACAGAAATTTATCCTGCTTAAATATGGAATATATCTCGGGTTGGGATATAACTCCGGTAAAAAAATATATGTTGTTAATCACCACTGGTGCGCTTTAGTATTACTCTTCGTGAATTACCAATTTATCAATTTGAATATAGGCGCATTTCGAATAAGCAAATATAAAATAATTACCTGTAGAAGTACCCAAAAATTTTAATATATTTGTATGTTTTATCTTAGATAATTTATGTGCCTTCAAAATAATATGCAGTAGCAGTTAATGAACTATTAATAATTGAAGTTAATATATCGCTTTGAACTTACTAATTGTCTTAACGCTTCAGTATCTTGATTTAGGACATTTGGTATATGTTTCATAATTATTAGCTGCTCACGCCAGTAGCCTTTCAATATAATTCCGTAGTATCTTATTTTTACAGATTTAGCATCTTTGACATCTGAATAATTGATCGTATCTATGTCATCAATTTGTAATGGTTTGGTAAATTCGATATTTTCGATACTAGATTTGTCATTTATAACATATTCAGACATTTTTGACCTTAGCTGCTAATTATAATGTACCAAGTGAGAGCAGCTATATATACTATCATGCTTCTTTTTTTTTTTATATCTCATTTGTTCCACCGTCACATTGTGAAACTCATATGCATATGACATTCATTCTACAACGAAAGAATTATTATGGAGCCAATTAAAATGCATAAATTTGTTTATACAAGAACAATCCAAAACCCGAAGGAATGAGTTTCATATCTTGAGAATCTAAAGTGGATATTTTTTTTGGCTCCCATTAATGCCCTAAAACTTACGTCAAATCAAAATAAGGCCATAAAATGAAAAAATTTTTTTGGCTTACATAGCACAAAATTTTTAATTTAAAATAGACAGTTTATTTATTCTATTCTATGCTGGTTTAACAAATTTAGCAAATTAAAAGGTTTTCTGATTTGAAAAAAAAATCTTAAATTATTGAATTCATAACAGTTGGACCTCCCAAACTGATCATGTCAAATTAATCTACAATTATTGCGATTTTTTATACTACAGTACCCCAAAAATTCTGACGCATAGGTTATATGACGTATGTGTTGACCATGGTTAACTATTTAAGAGATATATATATAAATATATACCATAGACAGATCAACTTTAAAGGGAGATAGGTTTTAAGGTGAGGAGATGGGTTTAACGCAATAAGGGATCATTTTGATAGCTGCGTCATGTGGTTGATCTATATCAGATATAGTTATTGGATGCGAAGCATCCAATAACGGGAGTTATTTGTAAAATAGCTTCATTATCTGGCTGTAAAATTTAATGTGACTGCTTCTGGGCTCCTTCGGGGCCCAGAAATGGAATATTAAATTTTATTGCCAGTTAAACAAGTTATTATTGCTTGGCATTCAATGACGGTGTTATCCGGCAGCTTATGACGACCAGATTACCAAATAACTTGGTTATTTGGCAACATGATCATAGTAAGATAACGGATAAGTAATAATTAATAATTAAGAAAATCAAATAGTAATTTGGGCTTCTTAATTTAGGTTCAATTATAAAAAGTCACAGTGATGTCAAGTCTATTTCTGCTATATAAATCTAATAATTTATAATGCTTTCAACCTTTTAACATGCTCCATCATACTGTACTGTACATATCATTTTTAGGAAATTCAACTATAACAGAAATAGACTATCGATTTTATTTGGAGTTCATGAACTAATGAGGCATTACTTTTTATTTATTACCGTTGTTTTCAATTAATTAAAAATTTTTTTTTGAATCCAGTAATTATGAATCTCCAAAAACCGAACCTGTCAAAAAATTTAAATTACAATGCATATTTCTGCTATATAAATAAAATACAGTGAACATCCCAAAATAGGCATGCATGGTGAATAAGGTTAGTATTAATGTTGAAAGGTTATTGGATTTGAAAATAATACAATTATTAGATTCATATAACAGAAATAGGCTAGACAAATTAATTTTTATTAGAAATATATATTTTTCAAACATATTCATGGCAAATAATTGAAAATTTATAAGTTTATTGGCTCGAAAAATTGTCAAGCATTTAGGTGTTAGCATACGTATATTTGTAAATTTGATTCTTAAGCACTTTCAAAGATTTCGGTGTATTGAAAAACTTTCGTAACACATTTTCGACAAATTTTTAAATGTTAGTACTTATTTGTGTAAAATGTTTATTATAAAAGTTATTTTATGTCCGGAGTCCTTGTTTATACTATTAATTGGTTGACAAGAATGATCCTTTCCATAAATTTTGATCTTTTCCATAAATTTTTGTACAAACTAAACACACCAAACATGTTGAACAAATATCCGAACGAAAATTTAATAACGTTGATATTATTGTTACAATGTTAGAACAATCAAGGTACAAACGAGGTTTTATTGTGTGATATAGATGCTTGACGAAACTATTTCGCCTGACGAAACCATAAGTTTCGTCATAGTTTCGTCACTGACGAAATGACGAAACTATTATGTTTCGTCGGGTCACGTGAGTTTCATCAGTCATCATTATTGTGTGAATCACAAATTTAACCGAAATCATTCGCTAATTTTTATCAGGTGTTCCAGAAATTATGATAGAGTTATTTTCATAATTCCTGGTGCCGCTATTACGCGCAAATACGAAAGTCGTGTTATCAAGCACTTTAAAGATGTGGAAAGCTTCCGTCACTTTCAAAAAGAACCATGTTCAATGAATACGAACAATATAAAATATTTTAAAATTTAATGAAAAAAGACATGATTTGTATTTATATGAAGGCTACGGACCATGTACAAATAAAAAGTAATATTTTATATATTTAAGTTCTTTTTAATATGCACGCCAATTCGTGCAATACAGTATGTCTATTATATAGTCTAATTTACAATTTATAATCTTATATAGAGCTTTCTTATATTTCTTATTGACAAACATGTTGGATAAGCATTAAAACGAAAATTTAATAATGTTGTCATTATTGTTACAAAAACGATAATGGTGATACCAAACCAAAATAGGTTTTATTATTATACGGATCATGCCGAAATTACAAATTTAATTGAAAATCCATTTAGACGATTTATTATGTTTCAGAAATTTAATTTAATATATATTCAATAAACAAAATTACTATAAAAGATTAATTCAAAAAGATGTTCTTGGATTTTGTAATAAATTATAAATAACTATAAAAAATATATTTCATTGGTTTAAATAAAGATTAATTATAAAGTTTTTGAGATATTAATTTGGCCAAAATTTGATTTTAGTGCGAAAAAGTCCAAATCATAATAGTTTTGAATTTGGATAGAAAGTATAAATATAAATATAAAAATAACATTGTAATAAGAGTTTTTTTGCTGGTATTATCGTATTTTCACCATTATTTTTTAGATTTATTATGTACAACGTAATAAATGAGAAGTGTCAAGTATATAGACAAACTAAAACAACAGAGTATATGTAATGGTGTGTGTTTGAGAGACATGAAGAAAATGGTAAATTACGTATCTTATACGAACCGATTGTACTCCTTTCATATGAAGCTAAATACATAACTTTAGTACAAACATAATAATGACAACTAAACCTATTGCGAAAAAAAAGCTTAAAGATGGTTAATTTATCAAAATTTTGTTTTTTTTTAATGCAAATGAATTTAATTAAACATACGTAAGTTATTGTTCGTACTACAATGCGAGTTACCGGCATCTATTTTTGGATTAGATGATCATCAGTTTATATGACTGCTTTTCTTAGTGTTTTACGGTAAAAATATCAAACACATAATTAAACACATAGTAAAAAGCGTGCCGATCTTTTAAAAACATAGTAACTTTATTTTATGGGCGGTGAAAGCCGAAAATTAATTTATCAGGATTACGCAGATACATATTTTAAGCGAAGGAAAAAAAAAAAGCTTTCCCCAATATTATTTTTAAATTTGACGACTAAAACTCACTACAATTCATTGCAAACCCATCGCTAATTCATGCTGATTTTATTTCTGAAACTCCGAAACAAAACAAAAAAAAAAAAAAAAAAACGAATATGGCGAGCGATTATCAAAACAAGTAAATATAACTTCTTCGGCAAACTCAACAAACAAATGTAACAGTTGCAACACCAAATGTCTCAACTTCTCCATTTGCGGACTATACAAATATTGATATGGTGTTAAAAGAACAATATTTGCAAGCTTTTGCGCCTTTAGCATTGAATAAATTAACAAACATTAAAAAGCTTTTAGTAGAAATAAATAAAAAAATATAATATAAAATAAAATAAGTATTAATATATTTGTAACAATGGTTATCGTAACCGCATTTTACCAAATTGTTAATAACTCAAATTTTACTAGGGTAAACCCTGTTGTGTTATTAACAAAAAAAAAATGCAGAGATATCTTTGATCAAGATTTTGTCAAAATTTAAACATATCTCCTCTCGCGATTTTGTATTAAACTTGACCTTGACCCCAACCCTAATTCTAACCCTAACCCTAACCTTATACTAACCCTAACTATATTTTAATTATGGTACTACCGGTTACAAAAAAGTTATTGTATCCATTTACAAATATATTAATCCATAAAATAAAATAAAGTAAAATAAAAATAAAAGAATGAAATTAGAATTCCTAGTATGAAATTAACGCAATAATTTTTTTGAGACTATTTAAACTTTTATTTCTGATCAATTGATTTAGGCGCTTGAGAATTCTCTTATAAACGTTAGTAGTATCACTTTACTTTATAAAAACTTAATTTTTTAATATGAAATTTAGGGTATTTTCAAGCATTTGATTAGCTAGTGATCGCAATAGTAGTGAATTGATCCGTCACCCACGGGTGACCCGTCGGACTGATCCGGGTAGACTAACGGGTATTCCCAGCCAATCACTGATGTTTGTTAAATAGGATGTGACAATCCTATTTTACCCGATGTGAATAAACATCAGCGATTGGCTGGGAATACCCGTTAGTCTACCCGGATCAGCCCGTGGGTCACAGGTCAAAACACTACGCAATAGTGCTCCGCTATAATTGTATTTAGGTCGTTCTCAAGCGTCAATTTAATGTGATTAGCAAGTAAACATAATAGGGCTCAAGCTTAATTATATTTGATAGAAATTTTGATGAAAATTCGAATATGCAATTTATGACGAATTGAAAATCTACTCAAACACCATTTTTGATGCGATTAGTGAGTGATCATACTAGTGCATATTTGTATAAATCCAAATAAACGTTGAAATCGATACTTGAGCGGTCCTTTTTTGATTCTTCTATCATTTATCAAATTCATCATCAAAATTACAAAATTATTCGTTATTTATTTTGGGTTCCCAATCTTTTATTTTTCGTAAAATCTTACTAATGCGAGAAGTAAAATAGTAATTCGTTGATTCCAACAAACAAGACCCATGACAAATTAGTAATTCAAATTGTTAGTTGTAAAAGTTTGTTGATTGAAAATGACAAGCTCATTTAATATCTTTTACTAATAAAAATGGTTTATTACATAATATATATTATCAAGTTACGCATGTTATTTAAATATTCTTAATAATGATAAATATGCTTAATCAATTTTAAATATTTTTTATTAAATAAAATTTATTATCCAACAGCTCATATGATCATGAAATGGTGGTCTGTCAACTAAGTAAATATGATATCATATAAAAGTTTGGTATAATATTTTTAATATAAACTTCATTATTACAAGATATCATTTATTAATATTTTATTGGTAACAAAGATTTAGATGCAGGTCCTTTACAATTAAAGGTAAAATACTAAAATTCAAACAAATTGATAAAAGGTTTCTACAATCCAAGTTACAGAGCCAAATTTTATATTAATTAAAAAAATCTACTAGCAGTCTAAATTTTATTTGAGTTATCCAACGAAAAATACAGATAAAGTAATTAGAAAAAAAAATTCGTTTTCATATATAATGGCTCTGTAACTTTGTTAATGGGTAGAAAAGAGTCAATTGACGTTAAAATTTTCTGCTAAATAATATATATTAATTAATCAATAAAAAATTGTCAAAAGCTCAAATATTAGTGACCACATAGAGTTTTAATTTACTTAGTTGACAGACCACCCCAATGAATCATGACTATAAATTACCAGTATTATTTCTATTGATAATACCTCTAGTTGAAATTACTATGTTTCAGGAATCTGTAAGATCTGCCATATCTATTATATTAGAGCAATTATATAACTAGCTGATATAAAAAGAGAGCATAAATACTTGATATAGCATAACTAGGATTAATAATATAAGTAGGATAAATAAAATATTAGATATTAATGGCATTAGTGCTATATCTCATATTAGTGATTATTTTATTATATATTAGTAAAGTATTTCAAAAACTGAGTCACTAACAGTCCAATTTGTACAAGTATATGCTCCACCATGGGCCAAATCCATGCCAATCCAAACCTCTCATCTACATAACTAGGTAATCTGTGCTACAAAAACCTGTGCCATTCCATCTCCAACCCGTACTTTTACTGTACATTTTTCTTATAGGGTTTCAAACCTTACTATTTTGGTGATAATTAGCATGCAACTCACTAACATATGTTATTAACATTATCTATACCTCAGTTAATCAATTTTTTAAAATTTAGGTTGTTCCACATTTCAATTAACATGAATTACTTACTTAAATATAATTGTCCTATTATGACATTAGCTATAGATAATTACAGTAATGATAATTATAATCCTTATAAAGTTTCTAATTTAAATTTCAAGAGTTTATGTCCAATTGTATCACATAAAGGGACATTTGTATATAGGTATTATTTTATAATAAGAGGATATGGGCAATATTTACTTTACTTTGTAACATGTTTGTCATAGTATTTTATTATATTAAATAAAAACACTCTATTGATTCTAAATTCATATTGATTCTAAATTCATATTATACTCTTTTTCAAATTGCAAAACTACTATATATTACAGATCCCAAAGTTGATTATCTTATACTAATTCTACACTAGAGCATGCTATTTATCATGTAATATTTTTTACTTAGTAGCCACCTCTATTCATGTATGGTGTAATTACTTTATTTAATTCTGATTGATTAATATAATATATAGACATGATTACTACCTCTAACTGTAAATATATAGTAAAATTATGTAATAAATAGCATGCCCCTTATTATATATAATAATATGTAGAAACCCTTATATATTTTCTATATACCTTATTCCTCTGAAAATAAGCACTCCTAAAAGTAAGCACCTCCTATAATTCATATATATCTGAAAATAAGCACCCCTTGTATAATAGAAATAAGCAACTAAATATCAAATTATTCAAATTATTTGTTGAGATTATACCAAAAAATAAGCACCTCTATAGTAAAAAAAGGGTGCTTATTTTCAGAGAAATACAGTATGTTTTGCACATATTGTGCACCTATTTTTAAAAGTATCTATATATATAGAATATATAAGAGCAAGTGGACCCTGAACATCTTACATATAGGTTATAACTAGATTTTGGCCAATTTTGACTAATTTGCTAAAAATAACAAGCCTATATTAGTGTTCCTAAGTTCAGTTCAGTTCAGTTCAGGTTCATGAACCAGGTTCATTGAACCTGAACTGAACTTCAAATTTTGCAGATCATTGAACCTGAACCTGAACTGAACTTAAAATTTATGAACCTGAACTGAACCTGAACTTAAAATTTGGTTCAGTTCAGGTTCAGTTCAAAGTTCATGAACATGTTCAGGTTCAATATTCTATATATAAGGTAGATATTCCTAATTCGGCGCACCTAAGTTTTACGATGAATACCGCGTGACATATCGATCAGAATCGGATGATTTTGGTACCATTCGATTCGTCTCATTGAGACGAATCGAATGACACCAAAATCACCTGAATCTGATCACTTAATCACAAGATATCACATTTTAACGATTATCTTAAAACATAGTCCAATTTTTGCGCAGTGCCTAATTTGGTGCACTAAAGATCACTAATAATATCCTGTGAACCATTGATCCAAATTATATGATTTTGTTACCATTCGATTCGTCACGACGAGACGAGTCGGATGGTACTAAAATTATGCGATTATGATCGATAGTTCACAATATATCATCATTTAATCAAAATAGCCTGTGTAAAGCAAAATTTGAAATCAACATAAAATCATCGATAACTTTTGACAGATTGGTCCGTTTTTGATGATTTTACCACTAAATTAACCGCCTCGAAGAGACGATTCCAACGAGCCTAAAATCATTAAAATCTAATCACTGGATCACAAGATCGTTAAAGATTTTCTTATTATTTTGATGAAAATTAGATTAAACTAATTAATTTTTATTCAAAGTAATACGAAAATCTTAACGATCATGTGATCCCGTGATTGGGTTTTAACGATTTTGAGCTCGTTGGAATCGTCTCTTCAAGGCGGTCATTTTGATAGTAAAATCGTCAAAACAGACCAGTCTATCAAAATTTATATACGATTTTATACTAATTTTCAAAGATTATATAAATAGATTATTTAGGTTAAATGATAATATCTTGTGAACTATCGGTCAGGATCATATGATTTTGGTACCATTCGATTCGTCTCGATGAGACGAATCGAATGGTACCAAAATCACATGACTCTGATCAGCAGTTCGTAAGATATCGTTAGTGCGCCGAATTAGGCACTGTGCCAAATAGTGTTCCTAGATTCAGTTTAGTTCAATTTAGGTTCATGAACCAGGTTCATTGAACCTAAACTGAACTTAAAATTTTGCAGATCATTGAACCTGAACCTGAACTGAACTTAAAATTTATGAACCTGAACTGAACCTGAACTTGAATACAAAGTTCAATACTGAACCTGAACTGAACTTTTTTTTTAAAAAAGTTCAAGTTCAGTATTGAACTGAACCTGAACCTGAACTTGACCAAAGTTCAGTTCAGTTCAGGTTCATAGGAACACTAGCCTATATTTACTTAAATAACTTTTGATTCAGTAATCAGAATTGAATAAACTTTTTTGTTGGATATATCTTACTGAGAGCTTTATTTTAAAAAAAGTTCATTCAAATTGGACTACTGAATATCAAAATAATTGCAAAAAACTGTTTTATTGCTTTCTAAATTTTGGTTTTTGCTAAAATATGTAAAGATGTAAAGTATAATCTTTGTACTAGATGTCTGGGTTCTACAATATATGGGGGCCCCACAGCAAAAGGTGGTGATAGACCAAAAAATTGTTTTCTGTAGTTTTTTAATATTGTGTTCTAAATAGTCTAATTTTTGCAAAAATAAAGTTTTTACAAAAAAAAATTTTTTTGAGTATCACCACCTTTTGCTGTGGGGCCACCATATGTAATATATCTGATATAGTTATTAAAAATCTGCTACCTATTTTGTATAACTTAAGTGTAGAATATATAAATTTTAATTAGTAAATAAATATTTTTGCTAACTATATACTAGCAACTGGGCAGCAATTATTTTGCTAACAATTACTTTATCAATATAACATTTTACTGACAAGTTCATTTTACTGACAGTTTGTTTTACTAAAGCTTATTTTACTAACAAAATAATTCTGGTCATTGTTATTAGGGTCAGAGTAGGGTCAGGTAGAATTAGAGTTAAAGTTAGTGTGCTTTTTAAAAAAAACTTGTTAGTGAAATAAGCTTCAGTAAAACAAACTGTCAGTAAAATAAACTTGTTGGTGAATATTTGTCAGTAAAATGTTATATTAGTAAAGTGATTGTCAGTAAAATAATACAGACCCCTAGCAACTGTAATATACTATATATAGTTTTATATTACTATATATGTATAATATTTCTATGAACCTGAACTAAACTAAACTTAGATCAAGTTTAGGTTTAGGTTCAATACTGAACCTGAACTTAAATATTTTTTTAAAACATGTTCAAGTTCATTTTAGCATTGAGTTCTTAAAGCTAGTTTAGGTTTAGTTCAGGTTTAGTTCAAAAGTTCATAAACATATTTAGGTTTAATCTAGTATTTATATAAACTAGTGATTCTAGAATTGGATCTGGGTTAGGTCTGGTCCAGACTGGTCCATGTTTCAGACCAAACTCAAACTCTAAATTTATAAAACTTCATACTAAACCAAACTTAATCATAAGTTTAGTCCTGATCTGGCCAAAAATTTGCATACTAGTCTAAGTCTAAATATACATATATGCATTTTTGGATACTGAACAAGTTTATTTAGTATGAGAATTATAAATTAATTAGCAATTTAGAGAATTATAATATTTTGTATAACTTTATTAATAAAATTATTAAAAATATCAACCTCACCTTAAAAAAATTATTTAAATGTTATATATCTTGAAATTTTACTAATCATTTATAACTTCTTGTACTAAAAAAACTTGTTCAGCATCATAAAATATTTCAAATTAGTATATTTTATATTAATTTTCTTAAAATTTAAAAAAAGAATCAAAATTTCAAAATTATGTATAATTTTAAGTAAAATAAAATCAAACATACAAAATAAACAAGTTTATTTAGAGCAAAAAGTTAGAATCTTTAGTAAAACTATATGGAAATTATCCATTTGGGTCTAAAATAGTACTATGAGTTCATGTAGTATTATGTATATCCAGACTTGGGTCTTACATTATATCTTATAACTTTAGTTATTTTAAATTAGAGTTCTGCTATATTTTGTTTTACTTGCACAGATTCTCAAGATAATAACTATCCAATTAAATCTATATGGAGAAGTTCTGGGACCAGTATTTAGAGTTCAAATCTAAAGTTATGTTCTCAAAAGAGTATAATTTAAAACTTTATTGTTTTTAAAACATTTTAGTGTTCATTATATATTAAATATATTTAACATTAATTTTTAAAGAATGTTCATATCTATACTTACAATTTACCTACTAAGTTTGTGCTTATCTATTAATAATTTTTTAAACTATATACTGTATATAGTTCTTTATATTTTTTTAATGTAACACAATGTATTATATAATTCAATTTTTAATAATTTTTTAAAACTTCAAGACTTTTCATATTTGCTTATAATAAAGCAAGCCTTGCTATAATATTATACTAATGCTACTATTGGTTAATGTGATAAATTAGAATCCAATTACTTTGTTATTTAACTATTTAAACTTTATACTAACAAATAATTTGTGTCATTTTTACTTGCTTAGTATCAGCATATTATTTGATCCAAAATTATCTACTGTGTGTGTCCAAATTTAAGCTACTACCTAAAATAAGCTATCTCTTCATTTTTTTAAAAAAATTAAAGAAAAATCGCCAATAGTTGCTATATATAAAAGTCTAAATCTACAAGTAAACCTCAAAAAGGCCATTAAGTAAATTTGTTCAGGACACCAAAATACATTTATAGTAAAAATTTGATAGCAATTGGACAACTTTTAATTAATAGATTTTTAATTTTTTTTAAAAAATTCAACAATTTGAAATAAGCTATTCACATTTTTTTGTGTAATTTTTTGCCCAAAAAAGGTAGCTTAATTTCAGAAACATATAGCATATATTAAGTTTATACAGTAATAATACCTTCTATATAAAAAACACACTACATGGTTCATGAATATTTTATTTTAAAATCTTTAAGGGCTATTTTTTTAAATATTTATTTGTTATCCATATTGTACAACTTAAAACATATGTGCTATACATAGTATGTATATACATACATATTTGATATATATATTTATGCAAAATTTATTACAATCAAACTATATTATCAAATTGATGAAAATTTTATATAATTTATTGTTCTTATTAGTAAATCTAGAACATAAAAATTTTATAAATGTTCTTATTGAGAACATTTCAAGAGGATAAAATGTTCTCAAATAGGAGAACCTTTTCTAAATATCAATGTTCTTAAAAAACCTCAAATGTTCATTGAGAACCACAAGAACATTAAATTTTAAACACTGCCTGGACCCAGTCTTTTCACAGTTTTTCAGTTTTCTAACTAGCTGGTTTTATTATTTTACTCTAGAGAAATTTGAACTAGCAACCTCTTGATTTGTATCCTTAGAGCATAACTGCTATGCTATTGACCCAGAGATCAAAAACAGCCCATTTTTACAATTTTTTGAAAAACAAGTTTTTATTAAATTCATAAAACTTTGACATGATTGATACTTTTCAATTATAAATAAAAATCAATATGCATAATAAAAAATCAAAATAATATCAAAGAAAAATTATATAAAACTGCATAGAGCCAGCATATCACAAGATTACCCTATAGTTACATACTATCTTTAACTAATCAAAATTATGAAATTTGATTAATTTCAGATCAGTCTGAAAATCAAAACAAATAATTAAAATCAATTATCTCAAAATAAAATATATGTAAAAATAGACTGTTTTAATTGACTATACTATATCTTCTTGTATTAAGTAAACTTGTTTAGTACCAAAAAGTACATCAAATAAGTATACATTATTTTACTTTTCTTAATAGGTATCTATTTGCTGTACTAAATTTAGTATAATATACTAAATTTGGTACAGTATTAAAAGTTAAATTTTGAAAAATTGGCATTAATAGCTTTAAATTAAATTTATTCAATATATATTACATATTAGCGAATCAAAAAAAATTTTCATTGTTTTATTTCAAATTACCAAAGTAATAAAAGAAAAAGTGCAAATAAGGATATGTATCATAATATAAGCACCAGTTTTCTCTTGGCATAGCTACTTATATATAATGTACAAGCATTACTTGGAATCAATCCTTTTTTAGTTTTCTTACTGATCATATAAAATTTCAAAAAAATGGAACTTATATTTTTGGTTTTTTTTGCAATTTTTTACTTTTTTAGTAATTAAATGGTTGATATTTTATTATTAGAAAATTAGAAAATACCTTACCTCTAAAGATTTTTTGGATCTTAAAATGTACAACTTCAGTCTACCAGTAAATACAAATATAGTGCAGATCATATAAGGTAATGGTACCTATTCCTAGAAATTTTTTTGTTATATCTAAAATTTTTTAAATATTAATATATTTTTATAAAATTTTATATATAAAATTTATTATCTATTTATTATTTAATAATATATAAATTGTATTATATTCATATATAAAAAATTTTTTTCTAATGAGCTTAAAACTTTGTAAAAGTTGGTTAAATTTGACTATTGTCTCCTATTTCTAGAAATCTAATATAACTATTCTAAAAAAAATTTAGAAATTTAAAATTTTTTTTTATATTATTATTTTTTATGTTTGTTTTTTCTTTTTTTTTTTTTTTTTTTTTTTTTTTTTTTTNTGTTTATTTTTTTTGCTATTGTTTAAATTTACTTTATATTGTATTTCATATAAGCTAATTTACAAAATTTGATAATAAGTTTTTGATCTACTGATCTGTTTTAGATGATTTTGCTACCAAAATGTTCATCTCAATGATGATTCTAACAAGCCCAAAATTGTTAAAATCTGATCACAGGATCCCGATATTGTAAATTTTAAATTACCATGTAAATATCTTTGATATTAAATAACTTTGTTCTACTGATCTGTTTTGGATGATTTTACTATCAAAATGCTCTTCTTGATGAGATGAGCATTTTGATAGTAAAATCATCCAAAACAGATCAATAGAACATTTGGTTCAAAGATATTTACATAGTAATTTAAAACTTACTAATAAATGGTACAAAAAAATTGTGATAAACTTGTGATCCTGTGATCAGATTTTAACGATTGTGGGCTTGTTAGAATCGTCCCATTGAGACGAACATTTTGGTAGCAAAATCATCTAAAACGGATCAGTAGATTAAAACTTATTATCAAATTTTTAAATCAGCCCATATATCTTTTGTAATTGCTTCAAAAGTTACTAGAGTGGTAAATATGGTTCTATGGTTATACAAATGGTTAATTTTATACAACATGATATATTCTAACTTATATATTTGTATTAACATGACTTGTTTGAAAAAATTTGTGTTTTATAGTGCGTTGTGACAAAAAATAAAAGATTTCTAACAATAGGGTCATTTCTAGGAATAGGTGCCATAACCTTACGTAATGATGATTATTAATCAAAATTTTTTAGATAGATGGCATTTTCTCATAAAATACATTTTAGTCCGTATTCTTCTTTCTATATTCGGTATGGTTCTGTACTCTGTAAGCTGTATTACAGAAAGAATTTTGAACATGAGCAAGTTTTTTTTTTACATGTGTGCGTTTTTTTTTTAGTTTACCTGATCAAAAATCGTCAAGGTTTATTCCAGTATTCTTTTTTAGGAAGTAAATCATATAAAATGGGTTGAAAGTTCTTGGTGTTTTTACTCGACTCATTATTCGATTTTATATATATAGTATTAAACAATATATATAAGGCTATTGAATTTAATTTGTAGTTATTATTGATTACTAGTCCAGTATCCCCACCCACCTTACATGTTTATATTTTTTATAAACATCATCTCGTGATATTGCAGTGCACATTAATTTGAATTCAGATAGACCAGTCCGTAAAGATTTTTGATCTCTTCTATCCAATAGATATCTATTTCTATTTTCAATTTTTCTAAAACAATGATCGAAGATTTAGTGGCAGTGCATCTAGGCTATAAGTGATTAGAAAATTTATAACACTCTGATCTTGCACCACCTCAAAAAATTTTATCAAGAAAGTCACTTAAAGAATTACGTTGTCTTTAAAATAGATTTAAAGAACTAATTTTTTTATTAGCATTAGTACGTATTTATTCTAAACAATTTAATTTATCCGCATTGAATTGGTATCATATTTATTTATAATAATACTTATGTAGTTTAGTTTTTATTCTCTCAAGAACCTCCTCAATGGATTGGAAGCATAATGGGAAATTGAATGAACAGCCAAGTTACTATCTCAATGGATAAATATAAAGATGAAACCATCTTTTTTTATAATTACTTTGATTGACTAAAAATTAAATCTACATTCTGCGCAATGATTTTTAGCGTGTGTTGGCATTAGCAGTTTACTTTTATATTTTGTAAATATCCTTAGTTGAAATGGTGTATCTCTCTAAATTCATCCCAAAATAAAGGTCACAAATTATACTTCCTTCTAAATTAAACGTCTAATAGTCATAAACAACAAAGCCCGATATTTTAATGTCAAACCAATGCAACTTTACTGATGCATCTATTGAGCTAAAAGTATCATGACCTAAGTAAACTCTCCAAACTGATGTGACTCTTTTAAAAAAAAGATGGCTATCGCCTCCATCATATATTCATCGAAATAATAACTTACTTTATTTGGGGACGTCTAGAGAGGAGCAAATTCTTATAATATATATTTTATCGAATTAACTTTAGGGTTAGGGTAATCATAAATTAAGGTTACGAAGGTTTTAGGTAGTTATATATAAAAAATTGTCTTCCCAGCATTTTTAATTAGCCCACCAAGGTGGATTTAGACTACCGTTTTTTGCATTTTTCAGGTTTTTCGCTTTCCTTCTTATTTTGCTTCGTCGAAGATCATCAAATTTCTATAATTTGATTGGTCATGTGACGCGTGATCTGCTCCGCTTTAGACGACCCTTTTATTTGCTTATTCAATTTCTGGCTTTGCTTTCATTTGATTGAATAAGGTCTTGAAAATACCCTTAGTCTGTGTGTATAATGATTGAAATGCTTTGAAATGCTTAAGACATTCACTTCTCACCTAACTTTATTAACTATAAAGTCTGACTTGTGTACTGTGGTATCTCTAACTCATTCTGTATCTAGGGTATT
Source organism: Gigaspora rosea (assembly GCA_003550325.1). Classification (NCBI taxonomy): domain Eukaryota; kingdom Fungi; phylum Glomeromycota; class Glomeromycetes; order Diversisporales; family Gigasporaceae; genus Gigaspora; species Gigaspora rosea. The sequence goes on from QKWP01000117.1 coordinate 132,708, forward strand.
CGGTGTAGAGTGCATCGTATAAAGTTTATTATATCTATCCAATATAATACACTTAGCAAATAATATGCTTAGATACCGGGTATAAATCATTATCTAACTTTTAAAACTGGTGGGATATACGTTATGGGAGTGCACTAGCCAGATATTAAAATGTTTGCAATATTTTTCTTGTGCTGGAATGACTTTGTACATTCTACCAATTCTATGCTCAAATACTCATGGGTACAGGAAAAAATTACTGACTAGTTTAATTGTAAAAACATAGAAAGCCCAGGCTGCAGTAACTCTTGAACCAGCAAGCCACAAAAGTAAAATTATATTTGTTGTGTTCGTTATAATGTGCAATTTACACTCTTTTTTACTTTTATTGTCTGGAGCATAGCGGGGGATAAACTAATACCAAAAATTTTGCATTTGATTTATTGTTAATAAAAAACTTCAAAAACGTAGCTATTGTATATTGCGTCACAATATGCACAGAAAAATTCAAAGAAATATTTTTGATATTTTCATTAATAATATATCAAAATAAAAATTTTGATAATTTTATTCCTCTGCTACACTCCAGAAAATAAAAATAAAAAGAGCATCATTACATTAAAGAGCGCATTATAGCAACTAACAAATTTACTTGTTTTTATCATTATATGACCTGCACTATTAGTGTTCTAAGCTGATTAAGCTAGCCGCTTAGCCGGCTGATAGTTTGCCTGGCCGGCTAATATTGGCTAATAATGCCAATTCTTAAATTTGTATTGTTTAACTAAAATTTGAATAAATAAAGAATTTTCTTTAATTATACAAGATTTTCTCGACTTAGAAACACGTATTAATTTCCAGTTTTATTCGCAATGGATCGATCTCTATCTTAGTTCGGAGCATAACAAAAGCAATAAATCATAATTATTTAAATTAATTATTGATTTATGCAAGTACAGAAGATAGTCTAAGCCGATCAAATCAATCAATTAGTCAGCTAATAGTTCCATCAGTCGGCGAACTATTAATCTATCTTAATTGGATGCCTTTACTGTATGTTAAGGAAAACTTTTCATTATAAATTTTGGTTGTAGAACCAACTTTTAATGTTAAGTATGTAGAGAATTTTTAACATACTACAGACTAATTTTTGGATCAGCATTATACTATCGGCTAAGCCGCTAAGTCATTAAAAATTTAACGTCTTAGCCTAGCCGTAAAAATTTAACACTATGCACAATTAGACTGATGTTGCACACCCCAATACGATATGTGATTGTATATTATATAGTTAATAGGCTATTGCCTATATAAATTCTGAATTTATCTGAATGCTTGATTTTTATGATTTTATGGGTTGACAAAGACGCTTCATCATTTTTAATTCATGTTTCATTAATTATAAGCTATTTAACAAATTTTTTAAAGTATGGTAAACTGATTTTGCGTCTGGACGGTAAGCAGGATCGACATCCCAACATTGTTTATAAACTTCAATATATGGAGGTGGTGTATCTTCTATAGGTTCTTCTCTATTTCCTTGAAAAATATGGACAGCCAAACATTGTGGTTCGAAAGTTTGAAATGGCGGTCTTCCGCTTGAAATTTCCCAGAGGATTACGCCAAAGCTATAGATATCTGATCTTTTATCACGTTTATAACTTTGATTAATAAACCATTGAGGTTCCATATATGCTGGCATTCCATGAATATTAGAGTTTGAAGTCACAGATATTTCATTCGTTTGCTTTGATAGTCCAAAATCTGCAATCTTTGGATGTTCTTCATGAATTAAAATATTCTTCGAATGCTAAATTATCAGAATATTAGTGAATTGAATATATAAAATCCAATAAACTATACAATACTTACGAGGTCTCTATGGATAATATTATTGTCGTGCAAGAATAAAAGTCCGAGTGCTATTTCCTTAGCGATACGTAGTTTATCTGTCCATTGTAATTTTGTAAAATTTGCCATTAGGTATTCGCGTAAAGTTCCGTCTTCAGCATATTGTAAAACCATATTATAAAATCCGTGGCTGTCTATATTCGATAGATTTGACAGATTCAATTTAATGTATATTTTAGTTTAACATATGGGCCAGGTGATGGAAAAGAACGAATTTGGCGAAAGATAATAATTATAAAAATTAATTTTCTCCGTGATTATCTAATTAAGTTTAGATAGTTATGGAGAAAATTAATTTTTTAAAACTATTATTTTTTTTTTTTGTCAAATTCTCCCCTTTCTCAACGCCCAGCCCAAATTATTTGATCCCCAAAATTATAAATAGCTTGTTTACCTTTCGTGACCCCATAGAATTTTATAACGTTCGGATGGAAACAAACTTTTCGTAATAGTTTAATCTGATTATATGAATTATAAAAATTTGTTATTCTGTAGTAGAATGTAATTAGAGCTTTTAAATAACAAATAAAACCTCATTAGTCAAAGTTTCTTCATCCATACTTAATTCGACTCTAAGGCGTTTCAGAGCAACTGTTAATCCATTCCACTCGTATTTAAAAACCTTTCCAAAGCTTCCAGAGCCAATCTTTGTAGGGTTTGTAAATTTATTATATTCAGAATAATTAATATGCCCATCTAAAACAGCTTTATCAAGCCATTCTGTTGATTGTTCTTGTCGGTTATTTGCATTGCTAAATTCTTTTGATTAGAAATTAATAAAAATACATTTAAAAAAATATGCAAATAGTAACGGTCATTAATTAATTCCGTAAAACGCATTACTCACTGGGTTTTGCTTGATCAATATCAGAGTCATAAAATTTTCCGGATATCATATCTTCTTGATATATTAATTTATGAATCTCTTTAATTTCCGGCCTAAGATTAGGTTCTTCATTCCAGCAACGTTGATAAAGATCAATATAAGAGATAGTGGACCCATTTATTGGTTCTTCTCGCGCACCTTTTATTATATTGTCTATGAACTCTTTTAAACTATAATTAATATTATTAATAATGCTATTAAATGGTAATCGACCATTACTCGTAATTTCCCACATAATAACGCCGAGGCTATATATATCAGATTTGTAATCAAGAGCATAATGTCTATCATTAAGTCTAGCTGGATCTAAAAACGGTATAGATCCTTTTATTAGCTGAATTAATTGATTTGAATTACTATTACAAGAAAGGACTTTGGAAAGGCCAAAGTCTATAATAATAGCTCTAATGCCGCCTTCAAAATTTTTATCTGTTTTCATGACTACATTTTGAGTGTGCTAATTCAAAGTAGATTCCTTAATTATGCATTAAACATGAAATTAATTAATATTAAAAGGTAGCTTACTTACTAAGTCACGGTGCAAAATTTTATTTTCTTGTAAAAAATACAAACCACAGACAATCTGTCTTGCAATATTAACCTTTTGTTCCCAATATAAAGTATTCTGACTCAAATAATAGCGCAAATTACCCAGGTCTGCGTACTCAAATACTAGATAAAGTTCTGCTTAGACCAAATCAAAAGAAATAAATTAGTGTGATAAAAACACACTTAGTCATATTATGTAGTCAATTTACCGGATTCATCACTAATTATCGCAAATTTAAATGAAATTTAAATTAAACATATCTAGATATTGTTTCGATATGTTGAACAGGTTACATAAAATTTACCTTGATAAACCAAAAAATTTGATTATATTCTTATAACCTATGGTTGATATTTTTTCTTTATTTTCATAATCATTACTTGAATGCAATGTTTCAATACTTTTGATCTATTTATACGCAGGAGGAATTGAAAATTGTATTAACATGCAAAAAATATTACCATATTTTAACTAGAGATTGGGCTTGCATAAAATTTAAACACCGGTCTATCACAAACTGGCTTTATCGTTATTAATCAAACAATACCCTCTCATTTAATGAGCTTACTAAATAACCTTATTAGCAGAAAAATTGCCCTAATTGTTATTTCAATTGAATCTAAAATTCTTATTACAATGAATTTCGGTGAAATTGTTATTGAATTAATTGAACAATTCGATTATTAGCAAATCATATTGAAAGAGTTGCTTAGAACAGCCTTTGTCTATGAACAATTATTACGTCCAGCAATAGTCGGTTGACAAATCCTACACGTGTTACTCGGATGATTCTTATAAAAGTAAAGTACAATCTCTATTTAAATGAGTAAACGAATTGGCCTTACCTCTTTGATAAATTTATCGTTATCTGTACCAGTTATTTCATTAACTGCTACATTCTTTAGGACAATATTTATATTATTTCTTACCCATTTTGCCGTCATAATTACACTAGAGCCCACATCGGTAAGATATTTTACATCATCAATTTCATTCCAATGAATAAAATTTATTATCTTCTCTTTAATCATACTTCTGATATAAGCCTTTTTAGCTTCATCATAATTAAACCTATCCGTTAAATACTTATCAATTTCACACACTAACATTATAAGTAATATTTTTTTTTTTTGCCCAGCCATTTACAAATAAATATATATGTACAGTATATGCGTATGACGTGCTTGAAGTTGATCATTGCTTGAAATCTTTTAGGCGCTATGCGCTTGAAGTTACACTGCTTGAAAATTTGTAAGAGAAAGATAAAAATAGGTGATTGCTATATTTCTAGCTTAATCAAGAAAGATTATTCATCTTATCCGTAATCAGAATATTGGTTCGACATGTCCAGATAGTAGGGTTACTGGTGCAATTTAGTGATTGGACTTCTCGTCAACTTGCGACTCAAATAATTCGGGCTTATACAATGCAAATCATTAATTGGGAGATTCATGAGTCCGCAATTGTTAAAATCTGGTATACTGCTTTTACAAATTATAATTTTGTGATTCGAATAGTTCGAATAAATTGATATCAATCACATGATTTTGTGAATCACAGTGTTATCACGTGGATGAGTAAAATTTTTACGCCGTGATGGTTCTGTGCGCCGAACATTTCCATTTTTACTTATCAGTCATAGGACATGTCCCTTTGAAATAAGTTTATAATAAAAATTATAATAAAAACATAAGAATTTATTATAAACTTTGAGCTGAAGATCCTTCATGGCTTAACTAATTAACTTAAAATTAAATTTTACAAACATATAGAACAAGGAAAGAAGAAAAAATTTAGCTTAAAACCTTATCAAAATTTTTTAATTTTGCACTATTTCAAAATGTAACTTTGTCAACAACAAATATTTACTATTTTGAAACAGAAATATGTAAAATTGTGCTTTGAACAACTTAACTTAGTAGCAAAATACAGGTTATCTTGACAAACAATTAAGTTAGCTATATGCTAAAGTTAAATCTCTTTTTCTTTTGTCAAGATAACCTGCTTTGGGCTTCTAAGTAAACTTGTTCAGCATGTAATTCTACTCGTGTCAAGGTCAAAATGTGTTTTCTTGAACTTTTACTAAGTGAAAAATGGGTTAAAGTTAGAAAAAAAATTTTTCTTTTAGAAAAAAATGTTTTTTAACATTATTCCCATTTTTCATTTCAAAAAACTTGTTGATGCAAGTAAAATTACTTGCTAAACAAGTTTACTTAGAAGCCCAAAGCAGATTATCTTGACAAAAAAAGGTTTTTATATTACAAAACAAAAATTTTTAAATTTAGCATATAGTTAACTTACTTTTTTGTCAAGATAACCCATATTTTGCTACTAAATAAAGTTGTTTAGAGCAATATTTTCATATAATTACTGTTTCAAAATTAGTAAATATTTGTTGTTAACAAAGTTATATTTTGAAATAGTGCAAATTTAAAAAATTTTGATATGATTTTTAAGCTAAATTTTTTCTTCTTTTATTTTTCTACAGTATGGGACAGCAAAAGCATTCAGTTTTTTTAGAGAGCACCAAATTTAGAGTATATAATACAATTTCTGATTGGCTAATTTTTATTAAGATGCCAAAATTGATTTATACAATATAAGCTATGATTGGTAATTATTACAGTATAATAGATTACCAGATATAACATTATACAAGAGGGGTCAGATGAAAGATAATGTTTTTCCCAATAAGCAGGGGAGGGGGTCAAAAAAATATAATGTAATTTTTTTAGAAAACATTGCCAAAAAACTGATCCAGTGGTTCAAATTTAATGATTTTGGTACCATTCGATTCATCTTGGTAAGAGGAGTCGAAAGGTACCAATTTCATTTTATTTAGACCACTGGATCAAAAGTTATTAACCAAATACTATTAGTCATATCTTTTCTTATAAAATTACTATATAACTAATAGTTTTTTTGTGGATATCTTTTGATCCAGTGATCCAAATGACATGATTTTAGTATCATTAGATTCGTTTCACTGAGACGAATCGAATGGTACCTAAATCGTCTAAATCGGATTACTGTGTTACAAGATATTCAAGGGTTTGTAAAATTTTATATATAAGTATATGGATTTTGAAAATTTTTTTTATATAGTTGGGTCAAGCACTAATATGAGGGGGTATATAATGTTATTTATGGATCCCCTTACTTAAGTTTGAATAATGAGTATGGTTCAGTGCAGAAAGATTTGTACCTCAAGCTCTAAAATTAATTTTGTCTATATAGAAAAGTTTTTTAATTTTAATAATTTATTTATAATTTTTATACTAAATAAAGTAGGTTTTGTACTATCTTTTGATATATTTTTTGTTATTATTTTATAAATATTTTGTTGAAAAATAAATTTTTTTAAAAATTAATTAAATTAAAAAAATATATATTTTTTTAAAAAAATTTTATTTAGATTTTAGGCATTTTGCAAGCTATATATAGTATAACAGAAATGTACTATACAAGTGCATAGCCATGCATATACTGAATATATGGTTAAAAGTTTACTTTAATTAGATCAGTAGTTGTTGAGAAATAAATTTTTAAAGTTTAATACTCAATTTACTATATAGTACAAATGTTGTACAAAAATTACTATGTAATTTTGTACAACTTTTGTACTATATAGTAAATTGAGTATTAAACTTTAAAATTTTATTTTTTGACAACTACTAACCCAACTAAGCTGAAATTTTAATTATATATTCAGTATATGCAAGTACAATTCTGTTATACTGTACAGTATATAGTTTGTAAAAATGCCTAAATTTTTAAATTTAATTGAATTTTTAAAAAAATTTATTGCTCAACAAAATATTTATAAAATAACAAAAAAATACATCAAAAAATAGCAAGAACATACTTTATTTGGCATAAAAAATTACTAAAAATTAAAGAACTTTTCTATATAGACAAAATTAATTTTAGAGCTTGAGGTACAAATCTATTTGTACTAGAACATATTAACCAATAAAATTACTTACATGTAACTAGCATTAATATGATTGGGTAATTTTTTTGTACCAAATTTCTGTTTTACTATTAAAGTTACCAAACTTTAATCTCTTATAACTTTTGTAAAAAACAAGATATTAAAAATCTGTTTTACAGATTTGTAGTTTAGATTATAAATAATAAATTTTTAAAAGAAATTTTTAAAATAATTATTTGTTACAAAGTTATAAAACATTAAATAACTATGAAAAAGTTGGATATTTTGCTGTTCCATACTGTATATTTTTGTAAAATTTAATTTTAATTTAATTAATTAAGCTGAGAAGAATCTTTAGCTCAAAGTTTATAATAAATTTATATGTTTTTATTATCTCTTTATTTGTTAAGCATGTGCAGACAAATTTGCCTGCAAAAAGTTGTATAATATTTTTAAAAAAAATTTTTTTATAAAACTTTATTTAATTTTTTAATATAATATTCTTTTAGATTTATATTTTGCTTTTAAATGATAAATTATTATAAATAATATATTTTATATAAATTTATATAAAGTTAAAATTATTCTATTTTTATAAAATCAGAGAAAATATTTAAAGTTTTAAACTTTAAAAATTTTTTTAAATATATTTGATCCCCAAATTGTTGTTATAAATTTTATTTTAGGTTTATAAATATAAAAAAAGAGTGAATCTATTTGTCACCAGCAGTAACAGTCACCAGAGTATAATTGACCAATTAGATCAAAGGATCATGTATAATGTAAAAAATACAAAAACTTAGATTTTTTTGAATAATCACTTCTAACTTAAAATTTTGTCTATAAAACTACTTTTTTTTATACAAAAAAAAAATTCCTTGCAAAATTTTACTATATACTAACCTTTATTCGAATTCTATCTATAGCTCTAATCTGACCCTAACAATAGTAAGTTTTAAAGCTTTGTTTTTATTTTGATTATAACATTACACAATCTAATTGGTAAATCATGCTCCGGTAGCTGTCATCGCTAGTAACTAGCACATTTTTTCATAAAAAAATTAATATATATTAAAAAAGATTGTTTAAAGTTGTTTTAATGCATTAAATTTATGTATATTGAGATTATTATTAATATATTATAAATCTTTAATGTTGAATAACTTTTGATCTACTGATCTATTTTGGAGATTTAACTACCAAAATAATTATCCAATGAGACAAGTCTAATAAATCCAAATCACTAAAATCTGATCACAGGATCCTAAGATTAATAAATATTTGTAATATAAATAAAACATTATTAATATTGGGATGCTGTAATCGAATTTTAGCAATTTTAGGCTTATTAGAATTGTCTCATTTAGATAATTATTTTGGTAGTTAAATTATCTAAAAAGGATTAGTAGATCAAAAGTTATTCACTATTGAATATTTTTAATATTTTTAATAAAATTTATATATAGGTGAAAATACAATCTTTAGTTAGTAAAAATTTTTGATATGACAAATTTAAAATTAATACTTTGCCAAAGTATTGTATAAAGCTAACTGAATTAATTTAAATATTTTTTAGAGTGACCTCTCCTATCTACTTTTTTAACAATTATGCAAAAAATAACTTTTGCAAACAAATTTGCTTGCAAAACAGATGAAAAGATAATTTTTAATATAAACTTGTTTTAAGGTTATTTTAAGAGAACATAATCTATAACTATTATTCTTTTTGTTTCTTTATTTATTATTTATTTTATTTTATATTTACAATTATTTCTAAAGCCATTGGTATAATGCCTATCTTTATTTAGTTACTGTTTTTTCTATATAGTTAATTTTTACTATACTACTATAAAAAGTATATTATTCTTATTATATGCTAATTGAAACAATCCTTTGTCTAAACTGATATGTATACTAGTTCTGAATATATTACTCAAATTTGACTAACTAAAATCATTCAATGTTTCTTTATTACTCTTTTTTTTAACTTCTAATATATGTGCTTTAGTTCTTAACAGAATTAGAAGCTATATCTGATGAAACTTCTTTTAAGAAAATGCCTGAGCCTTGAAGATTGTATGCCATAATAAAGACAATAAAAGCCTTTTTATATATATACTTTTCTGAATTCATATAGTCTTCTTTTTGAATATTTGTATAAGATGTATAGTATGAATTAATTTAGAAAAGTGATATATTTTTTTGTCTTGCAAAAGATGAAAATAAAGCATTTGATTGTTTTAAAACAGAGTATAGTCCAAAATAAGTATAAACTATAATACAGGATTGTTTTAGAAGGATAGTAAAAGGAGTTAATTGGTCTTTAGAATAATTTATCTTAGTTATCTTTTATAGAAGAATTGAGTAGTATAAAATATTTATATTTCGAATATTATATATTTAAAGGCTTGCTTTTTGCTCTTAGAAGTTTTTCTTTAGACTTCAATTCATTAAATTAATAATAACAAATAGTTGTTTATTAAAAATCCTATTCAAATTTTTACAATATTGTTATAAAATTATGAATATATCTTTACAAGATCATTACTATATTAAAATAAATTAATTTGATCCTAAATATTTTTTTCTTACTGTAAATAAATTTTTACAATTTTTATATTTCTTTTAAAATTATCCATTATCTTTAATTTAATTACCTTGTACCACATCTTAGAAATATTATAATATAGCAAGAACTGCATTCCAAACTAGTCTTTTGAACTAGTCTAAGCAGTACACAGTCCATAAATTGAAACCAGTTCAAATCAGTCTGTCTGTAATAAATTCTGTGATCACATAATTTAACATAAATTTTATATATAAATTTTATATATTACTTTAAATATATAACTATATAATTAAGGCTAAATCAAACTTGAAATCAATTTACTAGAATTGGTTTTCATGTATATCCTTTAATTGCTAAAAACTAAATTAAAGTTAAAAAATTTACTGGTTCCTAACAACCCAAACAAAATAATTTCTTTATCTATTTCTGCTTTACAATTATCTTTTATTGCAAGTAATTATTTTTATTTATATAAAAAATTATATTATTGTTAGAATATATTTTATTCAAAATTTCAATACAAAATTTAATAAAATTTGATTTTTTTAGATAAATTGAATTATATATTTTTATTTATTTAAATTAAAGCTTATAAAACAATAATATAAATAAAAATATAAATCAAATATATTTCTTTAATAAAATAAAAAACTTAATACTATTTCACATTTTATATATTATTGGATGTTATATAATAATTTCTATAGTAAAATTTTAAAATATCAAATTTTTTATTAAAGCAACAAGTTTAAATTTAAAAAAATTTTTAACAAGAAAAAAGAATCTATGTTCCAATTCAAGTTAGTAACTAGAACTTTATGAATAGTAGCATGGTATTATGCATATACTAATAAGTCAATTTGAGATATGATAGTTAAAATTCACCATTCCTATTGGTTGCAAGTAGACCAGTTTGTGAACTATACTAAACTAGGACCAGTTCATGGACCAGTTTATGAAATTTGGTTTGGTTTGTGGTCCACTGCTCAGACCCAGTCTTTTGAACTAAAACCAAACCTGAACAAACTATAATATCTATACTACACCTTAAATTAATTAGTTAATTGATTTATATATTGATCAATTACTATAATTAATTAATTAATCTATCAATTAATTAATTCTTTAATTTATTATTTTCAAACTCTATGATTTCTTTCCTTTCTATATATTCAAAAATAATTTCTTTGAGTTTTCTATCTTTTAGAAGTTGTTATGTTCTATTGCTGACTAAACTTGGCTTTATAATCTAACAATCTAGCAACTTGATAATAAAACAAATCTAGTTTCTAGTAGGATTATAATTTAATTCATGATCTGTATACCAAACAAAAGCTGCATATTTTATCATATATAGTAAAATTGTAGAAAATCAATTATTGTTTATCAAATTTTTAGAATCTTGCACTGTCAGAGCAATAACAAATTTTTTTACTAAACTAACCTTTTTTTTCTACTAAACAAAAGTTGTATAGCACATTTTTGCGATTCTAATAGTAGCAAAATCATTAAAATTGGACCAGAAAATCATAAAATATCATTAAAAAACTTTTTGCAACCATCTAGAGTTTCTATATAAACAATAATATTGTTTGTATAGAAATTGCAAACCATTTTTTAATGATATCTTGTAATATACTGGTCCAATTTTAATAATTTTACTACTATTAGAATCGCAAAAATGTGCTTTACAACTTTGTTTAGTAGAAGAAAGATTAGATTAGTAAAAAAATTCGTTATTGCTCTAACAATACCAGATTCCAGAAATTTGATAAACAATAATTGATTTTCCCTATATTTTACTATAGAATTTCACTGTTTGGTATATGGATTATGAATTAAATAATGTACTACTAGTTACTAATAAGACTTTTTAGTATGTAATATCACTAGGAAAAACAGAACTCTGAATAATATATATAGATGTTATATTAAAATTTTGTATAAAAAAATTACTTTTTTACTAAAATATTATATTTGAAAAGTGGTTATTTGCCAAAAGGATATATTTAAAAGTGAATAAAAGCTTTTAATATTAATTCGTAATCCATGAGTAAGAGAAAGAATTTGATTAGTAATCGGCAGGGTGCATATTATAATCAAAACAATTAATACCCATAATCTGGAGCCATTTTTAAAACTTTTCGATTTCTACAAAGGTAACATCTTTTGTGTTTCTATAAAAAGTGTAACGGCGATTTTCCTCTTCTTAAAAGTGGTGAATTCATCAAAATTGACCCAATGGACTGTGAGATATTATCATTTTATCTTCACGATCATATGAAATTTTTTTTGCAGATCATCAAAGAAAATTTCATATAATCGTGAAAATAAATGCTAATATCTCACAGTCCATTGGGTCAATTTTGATAAATTTACCAATTTTAGGAAGAGGAAAATCGCCATTACAATTTTTATAGAAATACAAAGGATATTACCTTTGCAGAAATCAAGAAATTTTACAAATGGCTCCAGATTATGGGTATTAATTGTTTTGATTATAATATGCACTCTGCTGATCACTAATCAAATCCTTTCTCTTACTCACAGATTACGAATTAAGCTATTTAAAACAAATAAAAATAATAATTTAAATAGGTTATATTTGAAATTTGAATAATGAAATAAAATTAATTAGCTCTAATTAAAAGTGGATAAAATTATAAAAAGTTTATATTAANAAAAAAATTTTTTTTAAAACAATACTTTTTTTGAGAAAACTTTTTTTTGAAAAAAAATATTTGTTATATTTGTTAAATAGATAAAATTACTTAAATATTAAAGCTTATATATAAAATAAAGTTAATTAGCTCTAATTAAAAGTGGATAAAATTATAAAAAGTTTATATTAAAGCAAATATAACTTCTATATATATTATTCAAAGTTCTAAAGAAACATTACTAACTAATAATATGCTAGCAAAATTCATATAATAGAGGGTTTTAAAGTCAACAAATAAGTGATATATTTTGAAAATAAATAGAATTTTTTTAATAGCATTTTTAATATATTGTATTATAAATAAAAAAAATTGAGTTTTTGATTTTAACTTTGAAGCCCCAAATTAATATAATTTATTTTCTGTTTTATATTTACCTCTTGCAGAAACATAATCCTCTCTCAAAATTTTTCAGAAACTAGAGTATTTCTAATTATATTTGTACTATATATTCCTAAAAATAAGCTATCTAGTAATATGAGTTGGTAGCTACTAGTAGATATCTACTAGTATAATCTACTAGCAAACACTAGTAGATACTATTAGATATTTATATACAAGATAGATACCATTAGCTAAAATTAAAAGCTAATAGAATTTGCCTATTTATTATACTAATTATAAAATATCAATAAGAAATTTAGATATTACTTGAGTAAATACATAAGCATCTAAATTGCAAACATTAATATACAATATTTAAGATACTTGTTTTTAAAGCATACCATTTTTTGTTAGATTGAATATAATTAGTAAATCTACTCATAAAGATAGCTATAGTAGTTACTATCTACTGCTAGCTACCAATAGAATTATAGTATTTAGTAGAATCTCTATCACTGAAGCTACCTAAAAAACATGGGTAGCATATTTTTAAATTGTTGAATTTTTTGAAAAATTGAAACACATACTAATAAAAAGTTGTTCAAATAATACCAAATTTTTACTATAGATGTATTCTAATGTCCTAAACAAGTTGCTTAATAGCACTTTTAAGAATTTATTTAGTAAGATTGGACTTTTTATGTAGCAACTAATACTAGGTTTTTTTAAATTTTTGAAAAAAATTAGAGGGTAGCTTATTTTTAGAAATATATATATTTTGTATTTATTCTTATAATTATATTTTATTCTCAAACTTTTAGTCCAGTTTCATTATAATACTAACAATTATATTAACTTATATAATTGTACTATAACTAGACTTATTCTTTAGTAATTAGTATGTTTTATGCCAAATAATTTACAAATATCTTGCAGTACCATATGATTGGTATACTAAGTTTTTGAAATTTTGTAGATTATTTTATTAGAAAAATTTAACATAGTAATTTTATAATAAAGTCAGTGCATTTAAAATATTATTACTTCTGTTCTAATAAAGCAATTTCAATTCTATAACATGTAAATAAAATATTAAAATTATTGTTTTAAAACTATATAGAGATATTTTCTAATTTATATTATTAACTTCATTAATAACAAAAAAAATTTTTTTATTTCTTTGAAGTCTCACTATTCTACATTAATAAATTTACATATATTAACTGAAGTTTTAAATATATAAAAAACCCTCCAATTGCAAGTTCAATACTATCTGGCTGCAATAATCTGTGTTCTGATACAACCTGTCATATTAACTTCTATAGATATAAAATTTAACTGAATTAGGAACCTTCATTAGCCATATCAAAGACTAACTCTTTTAGATTCTTCCTATTTAAGTTACTGAATAGGATATTCTTATCCAAAAGAAACAAAATAAATAAATGAAAATAAAAGGAAGAATAAAAGAGGGAAAAACTATCTCAACCTAAATGAATAACCAAAAGTATATATAAAAAATAAAAGGAAAACAAAGATAGAAAAAACAAAAAAGGTGATAACAGAACTAAAAAGTATACTATATATTTGTACTAGATTATAAAAATTATATAATATACTAAATGAATAAGTCTCTACTCTATAACCATTTATATATTATATATAATGTAGGTAAAAACATGAAAACCCTAAAAATCTGTAGAAAACCTTGTGCCTAAAAGAACCTTTTTAAAAAAAATTTGTATTAAATTTTTCTCCAAAATATCATACATGCTATTTATTATTTATTTTGATGAACCTAAAACTTGATTCTAATTAGATAGGTGCTTTTCTAACTTCGATAAGGTAAATATTGTTAATCTTTTGAAGAGGTAAGCTGAATTTTCTACTTTTGGCAAAATTTTGAAAAGCCCAAAAAGAAATATCAAGAATACCAAACTTGTAAGAGTGTAAAATTTATGCTTTAAAGAATAATATATCTAACTAAAAGTTTATAACTGCTTAAGCTTTTGTATCTTTTGAAAAAAACTTTAGAATTGTTGCCCTACTACATCTTTTATAATAATAAAGTCTTCCACCCAAAGAGCCAAACCCAAAAATAGAGTTCTTTTTTAGCTCTATTTCAGTTTTCTTATGTTTGATCTGAAACTTTTTATCCAAGTTACTTCTAGATAAAGCTTTTGTTATATGCAAATATGTTCAGATAAATTTGTTTGCAAACCTCTACAAATTAAAAAATAGGTTGTATTACTCTATTACTTAAAAACATTTATAGTTTGAACTTTAAATTCTTTTAAAAGAAAAAATATCAAATTGACAATCAGATAATTTTTAATACTTAGACCTTAAAGATGGACCAATTAATATTGTCAGAAATTAATAAGCTTGCTAATAACTATCAAAAGAGTATTGGCATAAAGAAGGATAAATATAAGATGTTTGAATTATTTAAAATAGAGAATGCTACTAAAATGTGTAATATTGGACATTGCTATTACTATAGTATTGAAGTTGAAAGAGATTTATATAAAGCATTTGATTATTGCCAAAACTTTGCAGAAATAGGTGATGCAGTTGGAAATGTGTAATATCAAATACTGTTAGAGTACTAACATTTATTAGAAAATATTTTAATAGATATTAGAAAATAAAGATTAGCACCCTTATAATATTGGAATTGGAGTTGAAAAGAATTTTTGTAAAGCAAATATGTATTTCAAAAAGTAGCAAAAATAAGAGATATATATGCTTGTGGTCAATGTTATTATAAAAGAATTGGAGAAGTAGAAATAGATATAAAAAAGTATTTGAACATTATCTAAAATCTGCAGAAATAGAAAATGTTAAAAGAATAAAAAAAATTAGAGAATATTATTTAAATAGAACTGGAGTCAACAAAAATAAAGTTAAGGCATTTGAATATTATCAAAAATTTGCTAATATGGATAATGTTATTGGATATTAAATATTGGTTATTGCTATAAATATGGAATTGATGTTAAAAAAGCTAAATATAAAGCCAAATATCATATAACCAATCAAAAGTGCTAAAATACAGTAACTTGATTATATTTCTATATTAGTTTTAGCATACTGATTATCTTTTGAACATATTTTGATTTTATTGGTTGGTATATCAACATTAAACTATGAATCACTGAGAAAATTAGTTAATCATTAGATAATCTGGGCAGCAAAAAGTTCTAATCAAAAATTCTAGAAATTAATTATCTAAATATTTGGTTGAATATAATTTTTTTAATATTTGCTAATATATTCATATTTTTTAGTAATTATATATTTTATTTATAGTAGAGCAGTTGTTTCTTGTACTTGTTCTTGCATTTGCACTATTCTTATATTTATTGTTGAACTTGAAACCAATATACAAAATATTTTCAAATTTATGAATTAGTACAAAATAGTTTGTAAATATAAGGCAATCAAACAAAAAAAGTAAATTTGGCAAATTCACATTTTACAATTTTGTGTTTTTAAGGTTTTAATAAGGGCATCAAAAATGATATAATAATTACTCAAATGTTTCAAATATTATAATAATTGCTCAACTATAATAATAGTCATAATCGTCTTATATATTTCTATTAATTTTTTACATTTAGATTACATTTTTCAGATATGATCAATTCAAACTGTTAAAGTGAACAGACTCAAAATTAAAGTATATAGATAAATTAGAATGTTAATTATGCTTATTTTATATTTAATTTTTCTATATAAAATTTTAATGAGATAAAATATGCATAATTTAGAAATATTCGTATTAATGTGCATTTATTTATATGATTAAAGAATCATGCACATGCATAAAACCCATCTCTACTTATAACCAAGAACATTAATATTATTGTTATTCATTATATTACTAATATTAGCCTAATTTCTTATAATCATCTCTAACTATACCAAACTAGCTATTTAGAAATTTTTGTTGGTATAGTTAAATTCAGTATATAACTTTTTTTATATATTGAATATGTATAAAAGGTTCATTATAAAAGCTAACCAATAAAGTTTATTCATGTAATCATACATATTTTTTAAAAAATTCTAACATATTTTATAGTGTTATGGAAGGACCCCAAAGAACTCTGATATAACTCAGAGGTTACTAAAAAAAAAATTTTGTATAGAAATTCATCAAATATTGCATTTTTATATAGTAAATTTTTTTAAATTTTTGGCCTATTTTATACACCTATTTGGCTGATATTATACAAACTCAGATCTAAGTTGTATCAGAGTTCTTCAGGGTTCTGTTATGGGCTAATTAGTGATTTTTGTTACTAAATAGTCCAAGTCAAATAGTAGGCACTAAAACTTTGTAGTATTAATAATACTATGTTTTTGAACAAAAATAAGTGTTTTATTAAAACCTTAATCACTTATTTTTTATAAAAGGAGTCACTAATTCTTATTATTCACATTGCTTATAAATACACTCTTTAACTCAGGTTATTTATATTATAATTTAATCATAATATATTAATTAATAATCTCAATAGAATTGATAGTATTACTATATTGGGACAATAGTAAATTTTAAAGATAAGTACAATATAAATTTTTATTATCTCTTAAATTGTAGTAGAGCACAGACAAATTAGCCTGTATTTTTGTACTTTTTTAGCTCTAATTTATTTATTTAAAATACTAAAATAATTTAATAAAACCTTGTACAATTATATTTGAAAATAAGAATAACCTTTTTGCAAATTAGTTTTTATATTATAAGAAAAAAATTAAAATTATATATAAGTTAATAATAGATAATTTTAAAAAATTTATTTAAAAAATTTTATTACAATTCTCTGTGATCTTATTTAGTTTTAGTTTTAGAACTATAGTTCTTAAAACAATATCGTAGTTTATATAAAGAATGGCAACTTTTATTATTGCAACTTTAATGATTTACTTGTAAAAATTAAAACTTGTATTAGAAGAAAATATTTTTTAAAGACAGGAAAATATAAAATTTAAAAAAATTTAATGCCTGTGTTACAATCTAAAAAATATGCTTAAATCCGAGTATTGACCAATAATAAGTAATTTTTTTATTAAGTTAATAGCTAATCCAAAATATCATCAATAAAAAATGATTGGCCGACAATATAAAATTTCTATAAAAATTTTATATAGCCAGCCAATTATTTTTAGTACTATCTTGGTATCTACTAGGCCAAATTAAATAATCTAACTACTATTAGATATGTCTTAGTAAGCTCTACAAATTTTAACTATTAATATTTGCTATTAACTTAATAAAAAATTACTTATCTTTGGATGACAATTTGATTCATGCATATAGTTAAATATCATATAAATTTGCTCCAAATTCTAATATAGAAATTTTGCTAATTATATCCAGATTAGTACTAGTATATTTCTTACTATATTAATCAACTATCATACTTCAGTATACAATTTTATACTATTGATTTTTATATAACCATTTTGGGCCCATAATTTGATCAATTATTATATGAGCACATAATAATTAATCATTTTGAACATCTATTGTATGAAAAGATAAATTATCAAACTTAAATTTTTTTTGGCTACAAACCTAAGTTTTGAGTTATATTTAATATATTTAATATTACTTATTCTATTTTATGCTTACACCTCTTTTATTTATCTTTAAGAGATCCAAATTGACCTTTTTACCAAGTACACTATATACTTACTTTTACTATAACAATAGTTTTAATAATTGCTTTTACTTATTAAACACTTAATTGGTTCAATATTTTATTAGAAGTATAATAAATTCCCTAAAAATTTAATTTTATATACATAATCATGCTAGTATAGTCCAATAGCAGAGTGTAATACAATACTTTTTATTTAATATTATACTTATTAATTGATATAAATATTAAGATTTATTTAATCAGCCATATATGATATTCACTAGGATCCCAAAATATATATAGATAGATCAGGTTTATTATAAAATTACTAATAATAAAAAGATCTTTAAAAATAATCTCAAAAATTACTATAATAGAAAAGATCTGTATAAAAATCCCAAAAATAGAAGCTGTCTAAAGCCATGTACCCATATGATATTTCATGTAAATCAACCAAATAGAGCCATGAAATTTTGTCTATATAGTTCCGATTTGGAAAAGACTTGTATTATCCTATGGTTAATTTCTTATGGGTTACGATTCTGAATTGCAATTACAAAGTGAAAATTCTTTACCAATAAATCTTCCTCCAGGTCGACGTGCACACCAAATGCCCGACTTTGTATCTTGTACCAGGAGCGGAGTGCAACAAAGTACATGGTTAAGTAGGAAGTGAAAGGGTGTATCCGAATTCGAGGATCTGATTGGATGACAAATTCATGTGATTTATTTATAGTATGGTGCTCTTGTACGAATTAGGCGATCAAATTTTATAATACTGTATCGATATTAATGTTATTGGTGCTAAAAATTTAAAATCGAATTAGGTGTTGTGTATTTTAAAATGGCTTACCGTTATTAACCGTTTGATTACAGCCCTGATTACTGTAGGTAAGCGAATATTGTATAAAAGACTAGCACTTCAATGATGAATAGACAATTGAGACATTTTTTAAAAATTTTATTTTCGCCCTTTTTCAAAATTACTTAAGATAGTTTAATGGATACCTTTTATTTACAAGCCAGTATGTCTAATTCATTTTTTTTCGTCCTTTTTTCATTTTTACTAAAAATGGTTTAGTATTAGAAGATTCTGTAAATCGATTTTGTTCTTGCAGTTTACAACAGGAATTGACTTAATAAAGCATTGTTTGCCGTCACAATATACTTGTTATGTATTGTTGAAGACCGTACGTACGTGATTGTTAATATTTTCCAATATATCTGATATGTGTGGATAAATGGCACTTGCTAAATAAGGTAATAACAGTATACGTTTATCGCCACACAAATATAGTAATAAATTTGAGTGAAGGAATTTCGTAATACATAAACAATATCTTCGCCAGTTCTCGTCAAAAATACCTTAACTTGATCTGCTTAAATCTCTCTGCTAAAGCTTGTTGAGAAATAATATTTGTATTGTATGATAAAATTTTGTGATTTCGTCAAAATCTTGAGAATAATGCTATCTTGTACGATCTTGTTCTAATAATATCTGTTAAGATCAGCCATGATAAATTAGGTAATCTAACTGTGGATTTATTGCCATACAAATAAGGTAATATTTTGAGCGAAGATATTTCTTAATACGTAAAATTTGTACCTTGGGTAAATTTATGAAAATCGCTTAAATTTTAATAAAACATAGATCGAACAGACCAAATCAAGTGAAGCTAGTAAAATGAATTTAGTAAAAAAATAATACCTATATTTTTAATTTATTTCATATGTAAAACAAAAGTATAGAAACAATTCGAATTTACCTTCAAAAAATTAACTTAGTTTTAGTTTCGAAATGTTAGATCCAGTAGTTATACCCCTTTTAAAATAAAAGCCTTTATCAATAAGAAATAGTAACGTCCCTTATCTCGTGATTTCACATTATTATTACAGTATTATTGTCTTTAATAAATATAAAAGTTAAAAAGTATCAATTAGTCGACCAGACCCTTTTATATAAAGTAACAACTGATAAAGCTTTGATCAATTTCGTCATTACTACTACTGTTATACAATCAATTGAAATTACTATTGTATTCACGTGTCTTACAATATGCAGTATACTTGATATAAAGACTATAGAAAAAGCGTTAGTATTGAATTTAATTAATATATTCACTTGTCCAAAAGTTAAACTAAAAAAAAAAAATCTGAACTCCAGTATCATTCTTACAAGGCCAAGCTCTACAAACACTGACCAAATCTCCTATGCCTCATTTTTTTTTCATTACATCCAAGTTTGACTAATTATAATTCTGACCTAAAATTTTAACCACTTAATATCTAGATGCTTTCCCGTTCCTGGTTTTGCGCGATGACGTCGCGCAGCTACCTTATACTATCATGAGACTTCGAAATATTGCTGAAGATTCCTACTTATTTTTCAGAGAAGAATTACTTGAAAGTCTTGATTTGTTAAACGATGATCAACTTGTCAAGCTTACTTCAGATTTAGAATGTGGGTACAAAAAGCGTTAGAGCTTTACCAAAAATGGTTGATTGCTGGCTGCATCTACCACTTAGTATTTGTCGATTAGGTGGAAAGTATGGATGGGAATTTGCACAAAGCTTTGCACATGTTATTTTAGGAATACATTAGTTTTCAGTACCATCGTTGCGAGAATTGTGTTATGCAAATTTTATTAAGTTAGACATTGAATCTACTGAATTTAATGATTTCGGCCTACCATCTGCATTACTTAATCCTGAATTTAGTTGCGAATTTCATCAATTTATTCAAGAACGAAAACCCTTACACCATTTTCCAAAGATGTATGAATTTGAAAAAATCGAATTTGGTATGTCTTGGTGCACCAGCAACAAGTTCAATAAGTGGGATCTTAAAACACATCCGAATATGACAAGTAATCTTCAACAGTCAAAATTACGGCTTGCAAGTTTACCACTTACTGAGATCGGTTGTAATTCTTTGGATTTAGCAGAACTTAGAATAGAGAAACGTCAGCAGCAGACAAAATTTATAAATGATTCAATTTCAATTAAGGAAAATCTTAACGATAGTGATAGTAATCGCGAAGAAAGAGCTAATAAATTGTTTGAATATTTATTTGTTCGTAAATAGTTTTTTATTGTAATGATAAATTTAATTGAAATGATAAATTGAAAATTGATTTGCGTTTGTGTAACATAAAAAATCTTCATTATGATAAATTACATAGTTAGCTGATATAGTTTTGATTAATTAGTCCGTGGTCTTCTTGATCTGTATCTTGATTCTACGTGAATGAGATCAAATTATTTGATCATTATCTCATTTATTTTGTTTAGATATATAACAACTTATTGAATATTTGGACATTTATAATTCCAGCAAAATAATTAATTTATTTGATATAAATAAAGTACTTTTATTAATCAAGGAATACTCTCGGGGAGTTCCAATAATATCAATTTCTCTCTTTCCAAGTATAATATCAAGTAAACAATTGTAACTAAAAATTTCCACAGGAGAATACAAATACTATATACACCGGAGCTTTGGTTTAAGTTATATGTTTTTAAATTTTGCAGAATTTAGGATCAAAGTACTGAACGAAAAAATGCAAATTTTGTTATAGGTTTTGATTCATAAAAATTTGGAAGAGAAAACTGCTTATTTTAACATTTCCTCAATTAATAAGATGTCTACATGATTCTAAAAATTTTGTAAAATAATCCAAAATAATCCATAAAAAATAGTAATAAATGTAAACAATAAGCATAATACACAAATGCTTAACTTATGAATATTATTCATCTATTCATCATCTATAATGTGATTAACATGTAAATGCTTAATCGCGTTTGCAATCTGCTTGAAAAGACATAGTTTATCTCCCTATCTCATCAACTTAAACTCTAGTGCCATCGTCTGTATATTCAAAAATCATCATATATATTTGGATTTTTATTAAATTTTAACTACAGATGTAATTTAACAAGCTAAATAGTGATTAAACCTACGTGCCTGGATTAGTTAATCCAAAAATTTTTAAGAGATTACCCTTTAATTTAATAATACAGTAGTAACAAATTAATAAAATATTAAATCGGATTTTTATAAGGCCATTCAAAATTGATTTTTCGCTTTGTATATTCTGGTGCTTCAAATACTGGTCAGCGTGTCGGATTTCTTTTATTATACCATAAATTAATAGACTCATATTCATATTTAAGACATAAAAGTTAATTTTTCATTTGGCATAATACGAAATCAGAAAACTAGGTCAGCTGTAAAATTTTTTTATATCAGTCCTATCTGATAATGCATGGGATATTAAAGCCTCTAACGGATTATATTGGATAAATTTATTTAAAAAAAACTAAATAGCAAAAGTAGAATAATTGGCACAATTGGGGTTTAAAAAAAAAAAATAAATAAAATAAATAATAATTTTGTTTTGAAAAATTAGCTTTGTGTGGCCTAATAGTTATCATGTGATAATATACTATAAAACTTTAATGAGTTCTTTTAGGAAATTAATGATGTAATAATAGGTTTTAAGATTACATTCTTATAAATGTCGTCTTAAAAAAAAACAATTCGGATTCTCCGATGTTTGTGGATCTGATGTTTATAAAATTATCATCGTAATCATATATAAATTGAATTCTTTGGCTTAATTATATAGTAAAGAATCTTCATACAGAACTTGCTTGTTATTCTAATAGTTACAATATGTGGTTAGGGTTGAGTTAGTTCACATTGAAATTATTAGTTTCATCATGAGTTACTGTTATAAAACCATTCCATTCTGATGATACACATTATGTGACTCACTAGCACATGTTATTAATGTCATTCATATCTTAGTTAATCAAATTTCAAAGATACAAAGTGTACATAATGAACAGAAGCAATTTTTTAAATCTGAAAGAAAGATCCAAAGTAATGAACAAAAGTTGATTTTTTAAAAATATAATAGATGACACTGATTGTTAATTCATATAGTAGACAAAGATTAAACAAAAAGGTAAATTTAAATTATAAATTTTAACTCATAATACACATCTGATTAAACTTCCATAAAAAAAATGTCTTTAGGCTTAATAATTTCTTGATATAACTTATATACGTATAAATAATCTTTATTAAATAAATTGCTTGCTAACTAGTACATAATTTAACAACCAAACGAATACGAATAATATGTAACAGTAAATTAAATAAAACTATCAGTAAGTGTATAATAAAAAAGACAAAAAACCATAGCACATAATCGTACATGTTAATGCAATACTCTATTTACAGTAATATGTAGTACGTAGCTTGGTCGAATAACGCTTATGTTCAGAAAAATGTTAAAAAAACTAACTGTAAATATATGTTTGATTCGCTATTTTTAGATTAACCAGCTAAAAAAAATAATCAATATTTATTAGCCAAGGTACAATTTTACCTTTCTAATTATTAAATTGCCTTAATCTATAAGACAAAAGTGCGCCCACACCTCTCTAATTCTAATTACTTCCTTGTTTTCTGAATTATTTTTACTATATATAATGTGAAAGGTGTAGTTTTTGAATATGTATTCAGTTTCGTTCTACAATTCGTTTGTATATGTAAGAGTGATTGAACAATCAGAATTAAAGCCCGCTATGATGATCATCGCTATATTTACTAATTATAACAACTGTTGTGTGATATGTAATAAAATTTGGCTTCGGACATTTAACAGAACCTGTTCCCTAGTTTCTAATAATTTATCAAACCCTAACTAAATCCCCAAACGATGTATAATTGCTTCACGATAAGTCAACACATCTACATTGTTTGGCTCGATTTCTAATGATTTTGTTAAATCCTCAAGTGAATTAATATATTTATTCATCGAATAATAAGCCATACCACGGTATCCTAATGCATCTGCATTATTTGGCTCAATTTCTAACGATTTTGTTAAATTCCCAAGTGAATTATCATATTCCTTCAACATATAATAAACAATACCACGATATCTTAATGCATCTGCATTATTAGGTTCAATTTCTAATGATTTTGTTAAATCCCGAAGTGATTTATAACATTCATTCTTCATATAATAAGCCATACCACGATATCTTAATATATTTGCATTATTTGGCTCGATCTCTAATGATTTTGTTAAATCCTCAATTGATTTATCATATTCTTTCATCATATAATAAGTCATGCCACGATAACTTAATGCAGATACATTATTCTGCTCAATATCTAACGATTTTGTTAAATCCAAAAGTGACCTATTATATTCCTTCATCATATGATAAACCATACCGCGAAATCTCAATGCAGATGAATTATTTGGCACAATCTCTAATGATTTTGTTAAATCCGTAAGTGATTCATTAAATTTTTCCTTTTTATAATAAATCGTGCCACGATAATTTAATGCAGATGCATTATTTGGCTCAACCATTAATGATTTTGTTAAGTACCAAAGTGAATCATCATATTCATTCATCATATAGTAAGCCATTCCACAATAGCTTAAAGTAGATGCATTATTTGGCTCAATTTTTAACGATTTTGCCAAATACCAAAATGATTCATCATATTTTTTCATCATAAAATAAATAATACCACAATATCTTAATGCAGATGCGTCATTTGGTTTAATCTCTAGTGATTTTATAAAATCCCTAAGTGATTTATTTGGCTCAATCTTTAATAATTTTGTTAAGTCCTCGAGTGATTTATCATATTCCTTCATTATAAAATAAGCCATACCACGATATCCTAACGCGTCTACATTATTTGGTTCAATTTCTAATGATTTTGTTAAATCCAGAAGTGATTGATAATAAATCTTCTTCATGTAACATGCCATGCCACGATATCTTAATGCATCTGCATTATTTGGTTCAATTTCTAATGATTTTGTTAAATACAGAAGTGATTCATAATATTCATTCTTCATATAATAAGCCATACCACGATATTTTAATATATTTGCATTGTTTTGTTCGATCTCTAATGATTTTGTTAAATCTTCAAGTGATTTATCATATTCTTTCATCATATAATAAGTCATGCCACGATAGTTTAATGCAGATACATTGTTCGGTTCAATCTCTAATGATTTTGTTAAATCCAAAAGTGACCTATAATATTCCTTCATTATATAATATGTCATACCGCGATACCTCAATGCAGATGTATTATTTGGCACAATCTCTAATGATTTTGTTAAGTCCGTAAGTGATTCATTAAATTTTGCCATTTTATAGTAAATCGTGCCACGATAATTTAATGCGGATGCATTATTTGGTTCAATCATTAATGATTTTGTTAAGTACCAAAGTGAATCATCATATTCATTCATCATATAGTAAGTCATTCCACAATAGCTTAATGTAGATGCATTATTTGGATCAATCTTTAACGATTCTGTTAAATACCAAAATGATTCATCATATTCTTTCATCATAAAGTAAATAATACCATGATATCTTAATGCAGATGCGTCATTTGGCTTAATTTCTAATGATTTTATAAAATCTCGAAGTGATTTATTTTGCTCAATCTTTAATAATTTTGTTAAATCTTCAAGCGATTTATCATATTCCTTCGTCTTATAATAAGTCATGCTACGATAATTTAATGCAGATGTATTATTTGGCTCGATCTTTAATACTTTTGTTAAATCCAGAAGTGATTGGTAATAAATCTTCTTCATGTGACATGCCATGCCACGATAACTTAATGCAGATGCATTATTTGGCTCGAATTTTAAAGATTTTGTTAAATCCTGAAGTGATTCATCATATTTACCCATCATATAATAAGTTATGCCACGTTGACTTAGTGCTAATGCATTATTTGGCTCGATTTCTAATGATCTTATTAAATTATCAAGCGATTCTTTATATTTATTCATTTTAAAATACGTTATCCCACGTAGTAAATAAGCATCAAATTTATTTGATTTTTGCTTTATAGCAGAATCTAAATCTTCAATTGCTTTATCAAATTTATTACATTCTATGTATATTTTGGCCCGATAACATTTTAATGAATAACTTGTGGAATATTCTTCAAGAATTTCTGAAAGTGCATTAATAGCAGTTTCAAACTCTCTTGATTTATATGCAGCATTTGCTTTTTTTAAAGATGGATGAAGAAATTTAGGTGTCTTAACCAGTTTTCTTACTATTGGATCTGATATTCTAAATTTTTGTTGAGATTTGAGTTTAGAAATATTAATTTCCTCATCATCACTATATTCATTAGAAATCTTTTTAATATTTTTATTGTGATCTTGAGCAATAATAATCTTGTTATCTTCAGGTAAATAATTGCAAATTCCTTGATAAATTGCTGACAGTGGCAAATTAATTACAGAATTTAAATCAATTATCTTTCGACAAAATGGGCAGCTTGGTTGAGATTTGTTATTAGTAATTTGCTGCATTGTTTCAGAACTAATGTAATGTTTACAACATGATAAAATTTGAAAATTTTTTGACATTTTATAAGTTACAGGACAAGATAATTCTGTAATGATAATATCTGAAATAAAATCACCAGAGTTTGAAGTTATCATATTGGTAGATATTATAATATCTGTTGTTACTTCTTTTCCGTTTTTTTTTAAATCATGGACGTTATTTTCATCAGTGTCTACTAATTTTTCATCATGAAAAGACTTTATACGAATTGCTTCAATCATAAGACGCGCTTTTAACCTGCTTACAGAATATAAAGAATTCTTATAATTTGCAAAATCACTGTCAATAATGTTG
The DNA here is from genome assembly GCA_003550325.1 of Gigaspora rosea. Taxonomy (NCBI): domain Eukaryota; kingdom Fungi; phylum Glomeromycota; class Glomeromycetes; order Diversisporales; family Gigasporaceae; genus Gigaspora; species Gigaspora rosea. The sequence continues at coordinate 159,962 of QKWP01000117.1, forward strand.
TAAAATAACATATTTATTTTTGACAATTTAGTTAAGACTTCTATGGCCTTAAAACGAATGAATGGTGAAGGTGCTTTTTGTAAAGATTCTAATGCTAAATAATAACAAATGCCTAAAGTAGAATTTTTTTGAGTTTTTACAATTAATTTTTGTGCAATATCAAGAGCTCCAAACCATAAGGAATGTGGAAATGCAAGAGGTTCCATTCCTAAAAGATTGTTGATAAAATGCTTCTTTTTTGCAAAAGATCCAGTTTGAGATGTTGGATTTGACCAACTTTTTGAAACACAATACCATAAGCATTCAAGTAATAAACTTTCACCATAATTTGAAGGAAGTGAACATTCTTGAAGAAAATTTTGAATATTATAATATACTTCAAGTAATGTTCTCCATTCATAGTACCATGATGAAATTGGGTATTTCCAAGCAAAAGCTCCATGTAAATGTCTGAACAATGATTCTACATTGCTAATACGGAAATCTGTCCCTTGTGAAAATCCTTTTTTTGCAAGCCCCGAAGAAATACCTAAGATTGCACGAAGTAGTTCTTTTGCCCGACCCCATACTTCTAAAAATTTGTTCTCATCATCTCTCATGCAATGAAGGGTATCTCGTAAGTGTAACAACAAAAAATCAATGTTGTAATTTCGTTTTCCGCCCTTATAAATTTTACTACTATTTGGAATAGCCAATTCAGGCGAAGTTGTTGATGATGATGGTAAATTAAACTCATCAAATTTTGGGGTAAAAATTTTATTAAAACCTTCTTCATTGACTTCGGTTGATCGAAAATGTATCTCGGCAAATTTCCCTAACTGGCCATAAATTTTTTCTCTTAAATCGTGTCGAATTCGAATTTCATTTTTACAAATTACTTCAATAAGAGAAGTTAAAGTGAGGAGATGTAATTCTAATTCAGAAATAACCTCAATGCTATAATAATTATAAACGGATGAATCAGCTAATAATTCAAGAGACTGTATCAACATTTTATGCGATATTTGGTTGGTTTCGATGATTTTTTTTAAAGAATAACTATCATAATTATGGATGCTTGCCCATTTCTTCAATTTTTCAATTATTTTCTATTTATTTAAAAGATGAGTTAATAAATGTCACCAAAACTTCTGTCTTAATTAGCAACACATAATTAAAGCATATGCATTGACTAGCCAGTTTCGATGAAATATGTTGCTTTTGTGATAAATACAAACTGATAGATAGATGTTAGACTATTAATTTTCAAATATGTGTCGCCAATCAGATTTTTTTACGGGTTTAAGTCCGATAAAATAATAAAAAATATATAGTTATAATAACCTTGGAATCATCCATATTTATTAAAAAGTATCTTTAAAAGTTGTACTAAAATTAAAATTGACAATTTATAATTATATTTCAAAGGTTTGAACACTTTACTATAGGAAATAGGATTTGATGTGTAAATATCACAATGTGTATTTATATAGCTATACGTACACGCAGTACAATAATTGTTAAAAAATGTCAGATATTGTTTGTAAATCAAATCATTTGTTCAAGTAACTTATACATTTTAGAGTACTCTTTGAAAATGTAACGTTGCACTAGTAAAAGATTGTTGTTAAAATTGTTTATATGTAGATTTAAACGAACGTTAAAAAGAATTTTACTTCTGACTTCACTTTTAAGACAACTATTTTACTATTTATAGCTATATAGTACTAATTATATTAACTATATATTAGGGATTGATCAGTCTGGAAAGACCAAATAAGGATCGGTCCTTTACTGTAATTGGTTTCAATCCCGAAACCAGCCCTAAATGGTCTTCATAATAGTTAAATATGGTTAATAAATTTATCATTCGTTTTTGAATCAAATCATTTGTTAAGGTAACTTGAAAAATTAACATTGCATTAGTAAAGATCACTGTTAAAATTGGTCATAGCTTTAAATGTATGTTAAAAAGAATTTTACTCCTGACTTACTTCACTTTAAGACAAATATTTTACTAATTATAGCTAGAATTAATTATATAAACTATATATTAGGAATGGATCAGTCTGGAAAGACCAAAAAGGATCAGTCTTTATGGTTCCCGATCTTGAAACTCGTCCAAGATGGTCCTCATAATAGTTAAATATGGTTAATTAAAATCCAAAAAAAGTATGTAAAAGAATTACGTATACAGAGAAATACCCGGATGATCATATAATTGAAACTAGTGCTTGATCCGAATACATAACCGGATATCCAATATATATCCTTTTTGCAGCTGTTTTCGTTATTTTTAGGACATCTGAAAAATTTTTTGACGGCCGAATCGTTAAGTTATCGAGTCGATGTCAATAAATTACTGCTGTCGACCGACATCAAAAACTTATCGATTCGGTTATCAACTATTTTTCAAATGTCCCAAAAATAATGAAAGCAGCTGTAATTCTTAATCCGTATTTGTAAACGGATACGCATTATTAAGTTATCCAGTCTTCTCGAAACATTTTTAACCTCATTCTGAAAATCACTTAATCTTTTAAAATTACATCGCAGCCTCTGTATCGAAGTTCCAAGGCAATAATGTAGTTTTCGACAAATTAGATGACTCATAGAAAAGGCTTTAGGAAGCGAGCAAACTTTTCGGTGTACCAGAATTTATTGAGAAATTATAAATTATAGGAGCTACATGTATCAAGTATTATATGACGGAATTCTACATGCTTCGCTAGACATCGTACAATTAACCATTAGAGTGATAAACAAAAAAAAAAAAAAACTTGTAATTTAACTAGGCGCTTGAATTGTTCAAAGATGAGTGCGTCGTATTGGTTTTATTTCTAGAGATAGTAAGGTATCACTTATTGCGTAATAGTCGATTCACATGAAGTGGTAATTTAACATGTTATTTGTCGCAATTATATTATGTCAGGGTGAAACCCGCGTTGAATTCTAGTAAAACCCGATTTGATCATAGGGTTTGGGTGAAATCCGCGTTAGCATAGTGTGTTTTATATGTTAACGCGGATTTCACCCTCATGTGATCTGCATAGCGGACCAAAATTCAGCGCGGGTTTCACCCTGTCGTATTATATTTTGTTAGAAAATTGGGATGACTTTTTACATGATAAGTAATTACCTTGCCCATCTTTATCTATTCTGTATCAGTATTAGTAGAGTTTTGTTAGTATATGTGTATTTATGTTCACACATGCGTACGCTAAATAGACTCGATTAAGCTAAGTGATTTATTTGTTATAAAGAATAAGAAAAATAAATCCGTTACTGGATGTTTCGCATTCAATAACAGTGCATCTGGCTTTGAATTTAATGCGCTCGCAACCTGATCCTTCGGATCTTTGCCTGCCAAATAAAACCGTTATATTAACTATAATATAATTAATATTGTAATAAATTAATTTTCGACGAGGTTAAAACCTCATTATTATTGTGGACTAAATTATATTATTGATTCTTTTGAAGTAAAAATAAAACAATCGACACATAATAATAATAATAATAATAATAAAGTAAAAAAAAAAATTAAAAAATTAAAATAAATATATATATAAATAAAAAGCGAATAAAAACGTACAATATATTCTCGTCCAAATATTAAATGCTAGCTAAATTTCAGAATATTCATAATAATTTTGGCATTCACCGCGTAGAAACATTCGCATTTGTTTTTCGGGAATTTGGTTGGGTGTTTTGTCTAACCCAAATCTAATAGGAAGATAATTACCATAATTTTTTTTTAAAAAAAAAACATAAATTTTCCAGGTTTTATCATGACCGCCATGCTCAGCATGATAGGTAGCACAGATTATTTTCGAGATAACAAACTTGCTTCCCAAGTTATTCCTATCTCGTTTAGGCTAATGATGCCTGATGCATGTCGCAACCTGCGTCATTGACGCATGACGAAACCATTTCATCAGGCAACTTCAAATTGACGAATTGACGAATGACGAAACCCATGACACATGACAAAACCCATGACGCATGACGAAACCCTCGACGCATGGCGAAACACATGACGCATGAACCCATGACGCATGACGAAACCAATAATAAATATGATGATTTTGATGATGAATAAGACTTTTATTCATTTCTTTCATAACAAGAATAAATTAGTCCATGTAAAGTTAATTTTTTGTTCATTATTATATCTTCCCAATTTTATCTTTTTGACATCGATCCGACAGGACCCCGAAGAATATATATAATACTGAGATCTGATTTTGTATAGACTTATTATATAATTTTTCGATATGTCATATGTTTAGATTTGTATAACCAACTGGTAATTTTTCAAAAGTCAGATATTTATTTGTTTCAATATGTCATATGTTTAGATTTGTATAGCCAACTGGTAATTTTTCAAAAGTCAGATGTTTATTTGTATAACAAAGACGATCTTTATAACAAGTTAGATCTTTATTTGTATAACGATACTATTGTATGCATAGTAAAAAATTTGTTATTTATACAACATATAACATTTATATGGTATATGGCATTTATATAGCATACAACATTTATACTACTTACGATATTTATATGATATGCAGCACTTCTACTTATATGGCAAATATTCCATATCATCATAATTTTTTTCGAAATTTATATTTTGGTGCACCCTGCACCATTGGGGTTTGCGGTATACTATGTAAATCAAAATTATATTTGGATTACTTATTTTTTAAATAATCGATGATTTTAAGTGATTATTAATCTACGTAATATGTTTTTATATATAAAATCCTGCTTCACTTCTTTAGATGCATGGGTATGAAAATTATCGGAAAGGTTAAAAATAGTTATTTTTAATTTTAACTCTCTTTATCGCTTTCTGCTTTTATCTCTTTTTCGGCTTCCAAGTATCAAGTTGGCATGTGAGGCTCTTCGTTTAAGCAATGGATTGCTTTCCACTCTTCTTCGGAAAGGTCTTTTCATTGGTTAAACTTAGGTTTTTTCTTTTGTTCTTCGGGCTTTAGTAAACTTTTATTCTGGTTCATGTAAACAATTAGTAATTAGTTCACTAAAATCAAAAATAATCCCAATTCTTTCGCTATTTCTTTTAATTCTTCTTCATTAGCCTGATCCAATATTTTCGTCGGCAAAAAATTAAACTTTTGAACTTAAAAAAGTTTTGCATGGGTTGTTTATCTTTTCTTAGCTGGAAAATTTTACAATTAGCGATTTTTACACATAGTTTCTACAAAGTTACAAGGTTTTTTTTCGCCATTTATTGGAAACTAACTTTTTTTTCTATCTCTTCTTAAACGCGCAAATTTTTACTTAAATTAATCGAACAAATTGAATAAACTAGTAATTCTTTACTAAAATATAAATTTTGCTTCGTAACTTAGTTCTTTGGAACTTAATATACCGAAGCAATCAATTTTAATGGTTATGCATCTAAATAAAGGTTTTAACTTGCGTGTTAAAGAATAAATGCTGGTTCCAATTAAAGGAATATTTGTAAAATACATATTTGATATTGTTACCACATATAGTTTTGATATACATAGTATACCGCACACCACACTGCACCATGGTGCCCCCTAATCATGGGTATAAATATAGTGAGTTTTTTTCAATTACAGTAAAACACATATTTAATAAAATCTTTTTCTTCCAGATAGGGTATTATTACTTGTGCCGCCTGTCTAATTTTCGTAGTTGTCGCTTTAGTGTCGTCGCTTCGGTGTTGCTGCTTCATTGTCGTCACTTTGTGTTGTTGCTTCAGTGTCGTCATTGTGGAGCTGTCATTTCGGTGATTTTTGTCACTTGCTTTACAGCTCGCTTTATTACTGCCTTGTCACTTGCTTAATTCTGCTTGCTTTGCCGTTTGCTTTATGGCTGCTGATTTTGACACTGCTTTATGTCTCTTTGCTGCTTGCTAATTACGCTATACTTTTGGTATCATTGCCCTGGTGTTAGTGTGAATTCGCTTTTACTATTGCCCGGTATGATTTCGTCAACGTGTCGCGCTTATAGTGTCATCATTTGAATTTCGTTATGTACTTTGCTGCATTAGTATTAGTCATTTCTCTATTTGTCTGTGTGGTCATGATGTGTATTCTTTAGATAGCATAAGAAGTAGGGTTAGAGTGAGCTATTTTAGCTAGTGGTTAGGGTTAGAGTAATTAGTTAGGGTGAGAGTTTGTGAGTTAGTGAGTATTTTTAGGTTTGTTGATTATAGTTTGTTAAAGCTGTTTTGGGCTTTCTTGAATTCCAGGTGGCTAACGTTTTTTTCTTTTCCTAGAGCGTTTCTGAACTTTCTTGTGGCATATGATGTTTGCTGTTTGGCATTCGGATTTTATATGAACATTCTTCTGCTTCTGTCAAGTGCATCTTTTTCTCTTACATTTCGTTCAGTTTGTGTGATTTCTGCTTTTCACTTTGCCGCATTATTTGATGTTTTATTTCCTAGAGTACTTCTGAACTTTCTTGAGGCGTATGTGTTCCGGTTAGTGAATAATCAAACTGGTTTAAAAAAAGAAAGATATCGAAAGATTATAGAATGCCCTATTTTATATTAAAATTAATCCAAATTTTCTTTGCCATTCAGATTTTCTTACGAACGTTCTTCTGCTTCTGTCAAGTGCATCTTTTTCTCTTACGTTTCTTTCGGTTTGTGTGGTTTCCGCCTTTCACTTTGCTGCGTCATTGGGGTTTATTTGCCACTTTTAACCTCACTAGTGATAGGTATTGAATGGATTTTTTTAGTTGGTTAGTATTAGATAAGTTAGATAGGTTTAATTTAATAGTTGTAATCGGGTTGTATTTATTTGTATTGTAGCATACAGCGCAAGTGTATAAATTAATTTTTTAATATTAATCAATCACCGTAAATCGAAATATATCGAATTCTTAATAAAGGAGTCGTCTAAAGCGATGCAGAATCACGTAATATCTGACCAATCAAATTATCGAATTTTGACCATTTTAGGCAAAACAAACATGAAAGAGAAGCGAAAACCTTGAAAAATACAAAAAATGGCAGTCTAAACCTACCTTGGTATGTTAATTAAAAATGTTGGGAAGGCAATTTTGCTTGTATATTACAATTTAAACCTATCTAACTCTAATCTAAGATGACCCTAACTTTAAAGTTAATTCGATAAAATATTTTATAAAAATCTGCTCCGCTTTAGACATCCTCTTAATAAATTAAAAAAATTGTAATATTACATTCGCATGTTGATCATATCGATTACGTGATCCGGAATGCACCGGAAAAATTGGAATATTCCCGTCGTTGTGATCAGGGGGTGCACCATTTTTTAAAATCCTTTTTTTTCAGAGTAGTTACCTTCAAGATTTTAAATATCTGTATTACCAGTATTAGTTAGTATATGAAGTGTATACAATAGTATTCTTTTTGTTTATATTTATTTATTTTGTAGTACTACCATTTTTTTTATATATATATAAACTCAGATCTAAAATTGTATAATTTATAGTAAGATTTGAACTTATATGATAATTTTGTATAAAGCTTTTAATAAAATTAAGTGTATAAAGTTATATTAAAAATTTTGAGTCTGGATCTGAGTTATATCAGAGTTCTTTGGGGTCCTGATCTGACATTGGATGATGATTTGCAACAATGACCAAGATATATCGATAGGCGTTCTACGAATTGGCAGTGTCATAGTATTTTATTATTATGTCTTATTTTGGCATTGGTGTGGCATAGTTGGGTGATTTTAACCCTCAACAAGGGTTTCCTGCTGGTACCCTCAACAATCGTTATAGACTCTCAGCGAGTGTATGAACCTCTTAGCGAGTGAATTAAACACCTAGCGAGTGATTAAATCTCAGTGCGAATTAAAGATATTTGAGGGTATGGTTTTAGTCTGCAAATTAAATAACAGATGTTCATAGTATTAGTGTTATTATTGATGGTTCAAAGAATCATGTGTTCAGACAATCAATCCTATGCGTATTTTACAGGAAGGTCACCAAAATTCTGGTTCGTATGCGCCGGATCTAGGATGGCATTTAGCCTTAGCTGTTAGCAGGTTCTACAGCAAATTACTTAATGAATGGATATGATTTCATTAGTAAAATTTTTTATGATCTTGGGCAAAATTGATTAATTACGATCCAGCCGACCTTGATTCTGATCCACTCCGATGTATCCCGACCCAGAATTTGGTGATGAGTTGATCCTATGCTCCGCTGTTGCTAGTGAAATTATAGCAATAAAAAATAATCTGTTTATATTCAATGTAAAAGCTTCTTCAATTGACAAGGGTTTCATCAAGAGCTTCATCATCTTAGGTAGCGCTCCCACAAAAATTTGATCACTCTGTAATTCTGTAATTTTACCAATCAAAATTTAGGATCAAGTGTAACTAAACAAATGTGGTTTGTTTTTTAAGTAAAAATACGTGTAAAATTAAGGCTAAGAAAACTGCGTTATAATTAGGGTTAGGGTTAGAAAAATATAGTTGCCACTGTGGCTATTAGTAAAATTTCACGAGAAACATTTTTAATTAGGACGCAATAGATGGTTTCCTAATAAAAATTTAGAGCTATCTGATTTTGTAAAAAATTTTTACGTTACACCTGATCTTAAAATTCGATCGGTTAAAATTACAGGTTGTAAACAATTTTTTTGTGTTGGAGAGCTAGGGCGTTAGTTTCATCAATAGTCAGGGTTGCGTCAGGAGTTTCGTCAATCGTCAAGGGTTTCGTCAATAGTCAAGGGTTTCATCAATCGTCAATGGTTTCGTCAAGCGTCAAGGGTTTCGTCAATTGTCAAGGGATTTGTCAGACGCAAATTTGACGAAACCTTTCGTCATCGCGAAAATAATTACGTCAGGCATCATTAGTTTAGGCATGTACAGTTCTTCTGTTACGCCAATACAAAGAACCTTAATTGTTAAAGGTATTAGCTTGAATTCCGAGTTACACTGAAGATCGGAATTTTTTAGTATATTTAACATTATTATACCGAATTTCATGAGTCACGAAGCTATATCCTTGCGAATCAATAAAGTGTTGAAGAAGAAAATATGTAATACAAGGCAATAAAGATCAATTTGAATATAATGAAAAAAAATGAAGCACAAACTATAAAGAATTATTTTTATAAATATCAATGAAAAAGATCAATGCAAATATCAATATGATTATTTAATAATTATTATTTAAAAATGCGCAATTTTTATTGCCATTATTAATAAAATAATACGTAATTATTATTTCACGATCGGTGAAAATCGAGAAATAACACTTGTCAATTCAAAATCAACGTAAACTCAGAAATGACGCGACATTCTCACCTGATTTCGTTTCATCATATGATATTACGGCTATCTCAAAGTAACACGAATATCAAATCCGGTAGTACAATAACAGTATGTTGCACTAGCATATCAATTAACGGTTAAACATACGTACGTACGTACGCACGCCCGATCAAATTCAAGATTTTGCTGACACCATTCTAGATGTCGGTTAACCATACACTCCATATTATTTTTATTTTTATGCAAGCATAACTACTGATCGTCGTTCGATGGTGCGACTGTAAAGCATTTTTTTCGCCTTAATAAAATTAATTAAGCACAAATAAATATTTTTATAAATTATGATTTATATACATAAATCAAATAACACCGATATTCACAAAAACAACCGCACAATCGGTCAACAATCAGGTGACCATAGATGTGAGCTGCGATATGAAAAAATCGATCAAAGATACATAACTTTGCAAACCGCGATAATAATTTGTCTATACAAATATACTCTTTATGCGAAAAATCAAACACCAAATCAGTATTTAAAACATTTAAGCTTTAAATGCAAAATAAGAGTTTGTATTATATAAATTAACAATATGCAGTGGCAATGGTATTATGTTTTGATGAATTGACACTTCACATACTAACATCTATAAAATTTATCTTGACACATACCGAACCACGGCTCGAGACAACGCCATTTGTAACTCAGAACTGGACCAACAGTCCCTAGTACGTCAGGATAGTAGGACAATAAGGCAACGCAAAGTTAATTTTTCGTTTTGCATAACCCACCGACCCAATTTTTCAAAAAAAAAATTTTTTTTTTAAATTCCAATTGCAATTATCCCATTTTTGCTATTTAATTTTTCTCCCGGTGTCGCCCGATGGTGACATTAATTTTCCGGAATCTACCCGATAGATCCGAAAAAAAATCCCAAATTTTCTGATTCCATGTTATGCAAACCGAAAATTAACTTAATTTTCTGATTCCATGTTACGCAATTAACTTAATTTTCTGATTCCAAACCGAAAAATTAGCTTTGCGTGGCCTTATATGTGAACATGAGCTTATTACAGCTGATTTCAAAATTAGTGGGACAACTTGAAAAATTTTTGTTGATCCGCAGTAAATTTTCGGTAATTTCATTTACCGAAAATTTTATAGTTTTTCGATAATATAATTTTGCCCGAAATTATTATCACGGTATTGATTGTTTTGATTTTCGGACTGATCCGGGATGTTTTGTTACAAAACATCCCGGATCAGTCCGAAAATCAAAACAATCATAATAATTTCGGGCAAAATTATATTATCGAAAAACTATAAAATTTTCGGTAAATGAAATTACCGAAAATTTACTGCGGATCAACAAAAATTTTTCACGTTGTCCCACTAATTTTGAAATCAGCTGTAATTTACACAGATTAAAAAAAAAAAAAAAAAATCCGACCGCCGACTGGAATTTTGGAACACCATGTTATGCAAAACGAAAAATTAACTTTGCGTGGCCTAATATATATGCGGTAAACATTGTAAACACAACAGATCACAGCCAAATAAAAACAATTAAGCTGATCGATATTCAAGGCTTAGAAAAAACCGCTGCTAATATATGCAGATCAATTTTAATAAGCCTATTAATCGAATCTTTTACTATTTTAAGGGGACCGTTAAAGCCAAGTGCCTTTATATGTTTTTTATTATTTAATTAAAATTAGGGTAAGGGTTAGTTAGAGGTTAGGGTTAGGGTGTCTTATAGGTAAAATTGCCTTCCCGACATTTTTTATTAATGCTCCGAGACAGGTTTAGACATCCGTTTCTTGTATTTTTGGTGTTTTCACTTTTTTCTTTGTTTTGTCTCGTCGGGCTGATCCGTGATTGGTTGTCAGTCACGTGATGGCACCTGGCTTTAACGTCCTCTTTAGTCAAAAAGGAAATGTGGCGGATCACGGGAACGAAATACCAAGGAGATTAAACACACGTGTACAATTACAAGTATAAATGGAAATGATCAGAGAAATGCCGACAAAAAATATGGAGAAGGGGTTAACTGTATTTATTTTTTATCGAAGTCACGTTAAAATTCTCTAATTGTCTGACATTGATTAACATTTAATACCCGGATAAATAATCAGCTAAAATAAAAACCCGGATTTCCGGATAAATAATCAGCTAAAATAAAAACCCGGATTTCCGGATAAATAATCAGCTAAAATAAAAACCCGGATTTATTATCATTTTGCAAAAATAATATCCGAGCACTACATATCAGGAACAAAGTTATATTGAAAATTTCACGAAGTGTATGGTTATACGGCAAGTGATGCTTGAAAACCGAATGATTTTCGATCCTCTGTCCATAACGGAATAAATTAATAATGTGAATAAAAGATAACGTAATCATTCTTTCCAACAATAAGTGATATTAAAAGCTTCTCACCTTCATTTCGAATGCTTCACAAAATATTGGGACGCATAGCAATAGCTTCTAATAAACAAACGTGTGTCCAATTTTCATAATAAAATTGTTGAAGTTCTAATATTTAACATAATAAATCAAAAAATGTACGGTGTGGCATTATTTTAACGTCAATGATTAAGATCACCTATTTTCCTAATTGTTCTGTTTGTAATAAATGTGAGCCATTTTTGCATCTAATATTGGAACATCAACTTTAAAAAAGGCATTTGAATTTACATTGAATAATCGCATCTACACGAAGGAAAATGGTCATAAATTGGTAAAAATAAATATAATCAAAAATTAAAGAAATTATTGATTTTATAAAAATTAACTTTGAATAATTAAAAACTACTGTAATTATTTTATTGCATTAAATTAGCTTTACATTAAATTAGCTTCGCATAAAAAAAAAAAAAAGTGTATCATCCGACAAACTCTTACGATCATGAATTATTTCTTTCTGTTATTTTTTTCATGTGTTACGAATAAACACGTTTACTCGAATTAAAACTCAGCCGACAACTCCCTACCAATCGGCAAATTGTTGAATAACAGTAAATTGCTCAACCGGGCAAATGATTGGCTGCCACGCGCCGCTTCGCGGCACGTGTTCATCTGCGGTTGAACCAATTTACCGTTATTCAAAAATTTTGCCGAATAATGTATACTTATTACAATGAATAATGAATATTCTTATCGTAAGACTGATTTTAGGACCGACCGCGCCGGTTAACACTATTATTACGGTTTGCAAATTATGTGAAATTTGCAGATCATCATAAAAAAAAAAGAAATCGATGATTCTGATTTCTGATTTTCGATTTTTTTAACATTACTGATGACGCAACTAATATTTATATAAAGGCTTACGTATATATATATTTATATAGTATACATATATTTTTTAAAAAAACTTTTCTAATGTTCCAAAATTATATCCCAGAACATGTTTTGGATGTACAAAATATCTTTTTTGTGCAACTTTAACACCTAAAACTTATTGAAATTTCATGATTCTTTCAGTAATAAACAAATTAATTTGCTAGGATCATGTATAATTATTATAAGATTGAATTTATACAACTCTTAAATTTCTTTTCGCTCATAATGCAGTAGTAAATTTTATTGGCCTAAAAAGAAACAATACTCCAATTCTTTGCAAAATGATGAATCAAAAATAATGTTCTTACTACAAAATAATGAATCTACAGCTTCTACAGCATTTCTACAAAAATATTCAGTCAAATATATTACAAAATGATGAATATGCAATTAAAAAATCTAAAAAATGTTAAAAAAATCGGAAATCAGAATCAGAAATCATCGATTTCTTTTTTTTTTTGATCAGCAAATTTTGCTAACCGCAATAAATCGTCCTATAGGTACCGGGGACAGATCGATCCATAACTAGGTGTGAATGAATATCAGGAATTTCACATGTGTAATACTTACTTTTGTATTCGGATATCTACACATGATTAACACAATAGTTATTAACACAATAGCGATCAGTGATGTTAAATGACCTGAAATGACCCAAATGACTCAAATGACCAATGGCCGGTCATTGGGTCATTTCAAGAATGAAATGACCTATTAGGTCATTTGAATTTTACTGGTGGAGATCACAATTAATTAAAACTTGATTAAATTATGAAATTCAAAGTCAACAATAATTCAAAATATTAAATATTTAATACTCACGCTAAGATTTGATCAATTTATAATCTTTTAAGTCCATTTACTCAGTTCTCGAAAGTACTATTTACCTTTAAACAAAAGCCGGGTTGTCCTGTGCTAAATTATCGTGATGGATTTCAGAAACTCCGTGATCACATACGTTAAGAATCTTAACCATCGATTTTAATCCTGTGACCTCATATTAGAGCCTGTGACATAATCTAGAGCTCTATTCGACCCTAGTTACTCGGACCAAGCCTATCCACGCCTCGATCAAAGCCTTACCATTGTTAGAGTAGTGTAGTTGATTTTAGTTAGTCTTACTAGTGTATAGTTGCGATATTTACATGGAGGGTTCATTTAGCCTCTTACAACGTACATACATAATGAGGTTTATGATAAGTATCAAAAGTATGTCAGGTATTGTGCAAATTTATAGCAATAAAGATTTTAATTAATTAGTAAAAATTTCCCGTTTGAAGTCAAATTCATTCGTTTATATACATTTGAATTTAATATATGACACATTAAAGTGTTACCTAGCACGCTAACGTGCTTTCTAACACTGCTAAGCCCAACACGTTGACGCATTTTACTTATTTGCGTGGGTAATACAAACCAAAAAAGGATCTCCGATTTGTAAATAAACTAAGCGCGTGAGATAAAAATTTAGGGTTAGGTCTTAAGGTTAGAGACTATAGGGTTAGAGTGATGTTTACAATATGTAAGATTTCATTCCCGTCATTTGCACCAAGATCGATTTAAATATTAGTTTTAGCTTTTTTCTTCTTTTGCGCGTGTTCGGATTCTTCGTCGGACTGATCTGGAATAGTCAAATTTTGCACTCTCCGATTGGTTATTTCCTCTCCAGGAGTTTGTATTACCCGCGAAATAAGTAGATGCCACATTGACGTGCTATCTAGAATTTTATAATTCTTACCCCTTAACACATATCGTACTAACACGCTAACGGGAGATTATATGTCAATCATCAAGTTTACACGGACTTTGACTACCATATAACTACTAATAACCCAAATGATCTTCAAATTACCATGGTCATTTGGTTACGAGTCATTTGCAAATGACCTATAATGACCGGTCATTTCAGGGTCATTTGAGGTCATTTAAAAATTTTTCAAATGACCAGGTCATTTAACATCACTGATAGCGATATCCTTGTATTGCAAAGAATTCTTTATTTCTCCTCGATGGGAAATAAATAAATTGCGATATTACACAATTCTGCTTTAGTGCATAATTAAAATTTCAGATACAGTGGCAATAATAAATAATGCAACAAAAATTTTTTTAGTTAGATCGTATTATCTTACGCAATTCCGGGCGTGTCTGCTTATTTTTTTTTTATTTTATCCGTAAAAAGTAACATTTCATCAATAAAAAAACTTAAAAAATTAATGAACAAAATTTTTCGCAGGCACGAACTTTATTTCAATTCACGGGTTGCATTACTTTCACTCGTTTTTACAGCAACACAGTCATAAAACAAAAAAAAAAAAAAATTTTTTTTCTATTAAATAATTTTCGGTCTTCACCATCTGGTGTAGCCGCCCCGGCTCTAATTACATCAAGAATTTGTTCTGGAATTGAACGAATCAGCCTTGTGCAGGTTTCATCGATTGTCTGCCAGAACACCTGAATCATCAAAGAACCAAATCTTGTTTCTTTTAAGCCAACGTTCCGTCAAAGTAGCCGTATGACAAGATGCACCATCTTGTTGGAACGTGATCAAAACCATGATCCCTGATAGTCCACATCTAAATATGTACTAAATCAAACTTCAAAAATTTTCTGGATATTGTTAAAGGTGGAAATCTGGGCCGGTATCACAAGATGGACAACCACCAACCACCAAGCCCAAAAAAACACCTCACGATATACCCAATGTTGAGTGGCGGTACGATTTGGCAAGGCTAATGTGTATTGGGCATAAGGTGAGTCCATAAAATAAGTTTATATTATGAAAAACCAAGCTCTGTTTTGCTTTATTAGGCCACGCAAAGTTAATTTTTCGTTTTGCATAACTTGGTAATCCAAAATTCCAGTCAGTGTTTTTTTATTCTACTATAAATTATAAGCTCATGTTTACATATAAGGCCACACAAAATTAATTTTCGGTTTGCATACTTGGAATCAGAAAATTTTGTATTGTTTTTTCGGATCTATCAGGTAATTCCGGAACATCAAGGTCATAATCAGGTGACACCGGAGAAAAAAATTAAATGATGAAAATGGAATAATTGGCACAACAAGAATTTTAAAAAAATTTTTTTTTTGGAAAAATTGGGTCGGCGGGTTATGCAAAACAAAAAATTAATTTTGCATGGCCTTAGTCTTAAATACTTTATATCTCCTATCTCGATATCTGCTATTGATGAATCTAGAGTACATGATCTTTTTATACTATTTTACTTCATATAGGATTCACTAATTTTAACCTTCTATCCCACAATTTTTCCCACTCAAAAGTCAGAATCATGCCATTTAACAAAGATCCTTTGATATTGCATTCAATACTCTTCCTGATTTAGATAATTTCATTTAATTGATGGACTGTGCACAAGAACTGGTTTTCAATGGGTGATCATAGACCTCTAGAAAAATTGATGTCATGTGTTTCTGACCTATCTATTTCTACCGCTAACAATACTTCCCACCTTAGTTTTTTTACGTTCCATGAAAAACAATCATACAATATCTTCCCCTTTTAGCTTAAACCAAAACAAAACTTACTAAAAAATATTATTTAATATCATGCCCATATTTTTACACAGAGGTTCTTCTTGTTATACACTCCTTAACCCTACATATAACTGTTTGCGACTAACTGCACTGTAAGTAAGGTTGCATGCCATAATAAGTTTAGTTAAGTTGTAAAGTTGCAACCTTTTACCTTAAAGTTGTAATAATTTGCCATAAAAGGTGTAATAGTTGTAAGGGGTGTAATAGTTGTAATTAGGCCTTCATATGGGCAGGGCTACTCACAGGTGCTCTAAGGGTAGTACCACTAGGGCCAGGCTTGGGTATCAAATTACAAGCCCTAGGGCAATGTAGGACTAAGAATTGCAGGCCCTTTATTATATAGGTAGGGCTTGGGTACTAGCACTACCTGGCCCATATACCCATAAAGTAGTCTGTTATGCATGCATATGACTATCTACTAATTAAAACTTATATTAATCAATAATCTTTTTTTTTAAATATGTAGCATTTTTTGTATAATATCTTTGATCAAAAAAAGAAAAACTACTAGCCAGTTTACTTGAAGAACAATACCTTGAATACTGAACTTTATTGCAAGTTTGTTATATTAGGTGAGTAATTTTTATACAATTTTATGCAACTTCAAAATCTATATAAGCTTTTTTTTTTAAGCATAAAAAACACTTTATAAATGCAGTAGTTTTTTGCAATAATCTTTAATCAGACAGGAAAAGAATCATAGTCAGTGCACCTACAATACTTTGAAAGAATTACTAGTAAACCACAAACTTTTTTTAAATTCAGTAAGTTTATTAAATTAGGTAAATAATTTTTGTATAATTACATATATTAACATTTTTTTTATATATTTAAAAATGGTTTTATAAATTGTATTTTAGAAAAGTATAGCCAATATACTTTGTATAAATAATATACTAAAAACTTCATAAATCAAATAATTATTATATTATGAGGTAATTATTAAATTTATTTATTATAATAATTATATCATTTGTATATTGATCTTAAAATTTTTTAAATATTTTTTTAAATATAAAAACTTCTAAAAATAAACTTTTTATAGTTAAAATATGTAATTTAAACCTATATTAGTCGTATAATATGTATTACAAATTGGGGTAATGTTTTAAACATTCAATAGTGAATGCATACTGTACTAACACATATTAATATTAAGCCTATGGGTATCTACGGGCAGTGTTGTACATTTTGGCTGTCCAAAGCCTTTTTTGGCTTGCCCAAAATTGTTCAAATATCCAAGATTGTCCAAATCTTGTTCAGATGTATGATACATAAATATCTATAAGATATCAGATTAGTAAGGTAAAATTAATTAATTTAATTGGCTCATATCTGATTTTGTGTAACTGAATATGTATGTATAAATGTAATTTGGCCAATTATATTTAGATAAAATCATGTGACCATTAGGTTATTTGTATCTTAAATCTGATAACCTCTTAAAGCTGATACAAAACCTTTTACTATACATGCTTATTGTTTAATAAACTTTTGTAATTTTAATAAATATTTTATATAAATATAATAGTAAAGTGAAGAATAAGATAAATATATATAATTTAGAATATAGAGTAATATAAAATTTATGATTTTTTTATTATAGCATTTATACTCTATTATGACAATCTATTACAGAACTTACAACTATTATAGCACTTACAACTATTAAACATTTTACAGCAAAATAGCATATTACAACTTTGGGCATTAATTGTAATTAAGGTTGTAATTCAGGTTGTAATCCATAATGTCTTTAATTATTACTTACAGCCAGCAACCTTAATTGTAAGGTTCATAAAAAAATTTTTTTACTTAGTTATTCTTTTTTTTTTAAATTTATTTTTCTTTTTATCTCTATTTCTATTGAGGTCCACTGGTATTGAATATTTGGGTATATAAACTAGTAAGTATTCTTTTTCTGAGTTATTTATAATATCAATTTTGACCTAATCTTTCTGACTTTTTCTTATTTTTATTACAGGTTTCTTTTTGAATTTATGCTTGAATAATATATACAATTAGGGTTTTGATTTTTCTATTTCTATTTTAAAGACTGGAATGGCAAACTTTAGAACTTGTTCAGATACAATTTTCTTCTTTCTCTTTCTCTTGAATTACTATTATTCCATTCTTCTATACTCTGATTTTTTTCAATAACAATCATTAGCATACAATGTTTTTTTAGTGGGGTTCATTTGGGTTGATTTTGAGCATTGCTAACAGACATCTAAAATTTGTCAATCTTTGTAATCCATTTTCTGCTGGTGAGATGAAGCTTCTTCTTTAAGAATTATTTTATTATTCTTTTCTTTATTACTTTTATTATCTCTGGCTAATGTTTTTTAATTACTTCATTTTTACAATATCTTTTTTTTAACTCTAATTCTGTTCTTTTATCTTCATCTATCTTAGCTAGCTCTTAACAATTAATAGTAATTTCTTTTCTAGTTTCTATGCTATTTTCAAATCTAAATCCAACCACTTTATCTATAGTACTATTTTAGCAGCTTTTTCAACAACTTTGAGAGCTTTATTGTTCTTTTGGTTGAATCTGGTTCTGACTTCAAATTTTTAATTTATTTTTTTTAATTCATTTTTCTTGAGGTTCTTGGATAACTTTTTATTCTTTCTTTGGATCTAATTTCTGTATAATCTCTTTAAATTTAGTAGTTGTTTTAGAAAAGGGCTTTCAAATCTTTCTTACTATTCTCAGACCAAATTTAACATTATTGAAGAGCTCTTTAAAAATGTAATATAAATCAATAATTTTTATTACCAGACCTTTTTTATCTAGAACTTAAGGGAACTTTTAGTACAAAAATATATAGAGTACAGAAGGCAGGCTTTCTATGGACTGGCCATTTAAATGTATGAAGACAAGTTTATGATAACTTTCTTTTCTTTTTATATTATTTCTTCCAAGTTTTCCACTGTATATTCCAAAGTTTGAAGAATTTGATCATTATCAAGCTTGTAGTTTTTGAAGGCTTTACTAATAATTTTTTGGGTTTCAGCAGCTTGCTCTTCAGTGAATACAACAAAATATGTAGCACACTTTTTTTTATTAGCAAATTTATAGTAGTGCAATTTTACAAAAAATCTTGTGAACCTGCAAAATCTTTCAAAAGATTTCGCATATGCAAAATATTTTGAAATATTTTGCAATGTATTTTGAAATATTTCAGATTTTGAAATATTTTAAAAAATGTTTTCAAAAGGGAATTTGAAATATTTTTTAAAAGGACTGGCTGGATCAGTAGATATGTAACCTAGGTTATACCAAGAATGCATTGGACTATATTTTTAAAATACTTCAAATATATCAAAATTAAACTACAAATTTGTATTACAAGATCAGATTAGATCTTTTGTTTATAAATTAGATCTTTTATTTACATTGTTTTTTTATTATATAGTTTTTTTTTGTTTTAATTTTTTTGCTTTTGTTTTGTTTTTCTTTTTTTTTTTATTTATTTATTTTTAATTTTTTTCTTACTTTACAAGAACATCAACCTTTTGCAATAAAACCAACAACTTTTCTCACTTTGCAAGAACACCAATTTGACTTTTATGCCAACTCAGACTTCTGACACTTTGCAAGAACTACAACTAATTTCCCTAGCAATTTCTAAATTTTCAGGAATGCTTCTTTAGAGAAATAGGCACAAGTTTTTGCAAATTTTTGCAAGTTCTTGCAAGGTTTCACTTCATTTATTTTTTCATTTCATGTTTTTTGGTTTTGTTTTTTTTGTTTTATTTTTAAAATTTTTTTATTAATAATTTTATTTCAATATTTTTCAAGAACAAAACCTTTACTTTCTGGCACTTTACAAGAAAACTACCCAGACTTTTTCAGCACTTTATAATTTTTTTTAGCATTTTGCAAAAACATTAATCTAGCTTTCACAATTTCAGAATTTGCAGAATACAAATTCTTACTTTATAAAAATAAAGATTTGGGGCTTCATTTTTTTTATTTGTTTGCTTATATTTTTGTTTTTTTTGTTTGTTTTTTTACTTATTTTTTAATTTTTATTTTATTTTATTTATTCCTAGCTTCTTTGATACTTTGTGACTTTCTGGCACTTTAGTAGAGCGAAAAGAAAAGTTCTGAGACACTTTTTGGCACTCTGGGTACCAAAGTAGTCATCTTACCCTTTTCACGTCTTTGTAAACCTATATTCTATAACAACTCTTAGTACCTATATAAAAACCTGGGTACCAAAAATTATATAGCTAGAACTCACTATTTATATATTTTATAATCAAATCGGATGACGACAAAAAATTAATCCCATTGTCATACCTGATATCATATACTATTCATCCATATATAAATCAAAGTACCAAAAATTAAGTATTTATTTTCCTTTTATAATACTTTTGATAATGTTTACCAACATAACAGCTTCTAATATAGTTAGGACATCTAACACTTTTAGACCGAGTAGGTTTACCACAATCAGTACAAGGAAAACGAATAATAGCATTTTTATGAAGCCAACACCCTTTAGGATTCATACATGACCGTCCACATATCTCTCTAGTATATAAAAGGAAATCGCATATATATTCACCTAACTGCATTTTTTATATATGCCTAATACATATTAAATTTCAAATTGAATAAAAATATATTATAAGTAACAGATAAGGAATTTCGTACCAGAACGCATATACAATTTCATACTATTATTTTACTATGGTAATACATACATGTGATAGATGTGAAAAAGATTTTCCTAAATTAGCAAAACTTCATATACATCTGGAATGAAAAAATCCATGTAAACTTAATAATCCAAATTCTATTACAATACCATTACAACAAAATTCAGCTACAGATCAAATTCTAACTCAAACCTATATTCCAGTAGGTGATTTAATCCAATTGGATGACACACCTTCTTCACCTATTCAAAGCTCAGACAATGTTTCTTCAAATCTTCCCCAAAATGATACAGAATGGTTTGATAATATGGAAGATAAATATAATACAAATACTGATGAAAAATGGCCTGAATTAGGTGGATCATTGCTCTATGACTATCCAAAAAGAAATATTATAAATATAGAGGGTAATTTTGGTGGTAAACCAATACGGCAAAACTATAAACTAACAAACAAAGAGTTAATATTTGAAGAATGCGAATCTAGTTTTGCTCCTGATCCATTAAGACTCAATCAGAACTTAACAGCAATGAGTTTATGGCAAGCAATTATTCCATCTACCAAAAATATAAAATATAGATTTAATTGTTATGTTAAGAACCCAAATAAATATTTAGAAGTTCCATATATGTCTCAACTTATAGCAAATGCAAGAGAGCAAATTACAAGAGTACTTAAAGTCGAATTGCAGAAAAAAGATCAAATAAAAACCGCATTAGTTGCTCAATGTATATATCANCTTAAAGTCGAATTGCAGAAAAAAGATCAAATAAAAACCGCATTAGTTGCTCAATGTATATATCATGGGCATATTAGCAAAGGAAAAGACAAATCTAAAATTTCAACATATATGATTGGTTATCATAGAAGCCTTATGCGTGTTATTCTTACAGAAGAAGATATCAATGAACATATAGATTTAACCATATCAGAAATAGATAATCAAATAGACTCATTTATGAAATCAGGATCAGGATGGAATTTGGTAAGAATTGAAATGCTAACTATTGAAGCTTATACATATCAAAGAGCATTTGGTGGATCATATATCTCGACTCCAAAGAAGCTTGCTAATACCAAATGTACAATTAATCCTACTAATTCTAAAATAATCAATCCAGTTACAGATAAGCCATCTAATAATTGTCTTCAAAGTACATTAGCTTGTTATTTTGCTCATAAAGATGGACATACAGAACATCATGAACGAATATTTACTAAAAAGGACTATAAGCAATACTTGAATATAGTCAATTTAGATAGAATTCCAATGCCTACACCAATCTGTTCACGTATATTTAATAAGATTGAGGAGATGAATCCTGATATCTCTATCAATGTCTGGGAATGGAAAGAAGAATTAGCAACCCCCAAACTGGTAATAGCTAGCAAGAACTATAATAGACAACATATAATATATCTTATGGCTCTTACAGATATTACCAAATCTGAAGATAATATATATAGGCAAAAAAACCATTTTCTTTGGATCAAAAATCCAAAAGGATTAGTATTTAAGGATAATGGAAACCATATTAAAAAACATCTTTGTAATCAGTGCTTTCATAGCTCCAATCAGAAAAATCTTTAGCCTATCATTAAAAGCACTGTTTCGGTTTAGGAGAAGCAACTCAAGGAGTCAAATTACCTATTAAAGGTGATAATGACTTTGAAAAGTTTAAGAAATATGAACAAATGATCAATGCCCCATGTATTATAAAAACTGACTTTGAGGCTGATAATAAGAAATGCGAAGAGAAATATAGAGGGCAAATGTGAACAAAAGGCTAATAGCTTTTGCTATTTGGTTCACTGAATCGATACTGGAAATGTATGGGGCCCATTTCTATATAGAGGAGAAAATGCTACTCAGGAATTTGTCAAAAGAAATAATAAGAAATTAGTTCAAATTAATAGGGTCTTAGCTATAAAGCATGACCGAATTGAAACTGAAGAAGACAAGAAAAAATTTGCTAAAACAAATACCTGCTGGATATGTAAAGATAAATTCAATACAGATAATAAAGATAAGGTTTGGGACCATTGTCATATAACAAGTAAGTTTCGAGGACCTGCTCACAATGCTTGCAATCTCAAACTTCAGATAGAACCATGGAAAACTCCTATCCCAGTTGTCTTTCATAATTTTCGGGGCTATGACTCTCATTTAGTCTGTGAATCTGTTGGAAAATCAGTTAATGCACATCAAATCAAGGTCATAGCTAAAACATTTGAGAGATACAAGTCTATGAAGGTAGGTCAGCTAAAATATATAGATAGCATGCAATTTATGAATAATAGCTTGGCAAATCTTACAAAAAATTTGGGTACCAACCACCCTATTACAAGTCAGCACTTTAGAGACTATTCTTCAGATCAAATTTCAAAAGCAAATCGTAAAGGAGTTTATCCTTATGAGTATATCGATTCACAGGATAGATTTTTAGAGACTGAGCTTCCACCTATTCATGAATTTAGTATATATCTTCATGGTAAAATTAGCCAAAAAGATTATGAGCATGCCCAAAAAGTATGGAAAGAATTTAACTGCAAGACTTTAGGTGATTATTATGACCTCTATCTTAAAATCGATGTACTCAGTCTTGCAAATATTTGGACCCAATTTCGAATGACATGTATGCAGTATTATGAGCTTGATCCTAGTCATTATGTTTCAGCACCTGCATTAGCTTGGGATGCTATGCTTAAGATAACAGGTGTTAAAATTGAGCTCTTTACAGATATATCTATGCATGATTTTATAGAAGAGGCTAAGCGTGGAGTATAGCTATAGCCTGTAAGCGCTATTTCAAGGCCAATAATCCAAAAATAGGCAAGACATTTGATCTATCAAAACCAACAATATGGATAAGCTATGTCGATGTTAATAATCTTTATGGATGGGCTATGAGTCAATATTTGCCTATTGGAAATTATAAATGGGCGGTAAGTCACAAATATCTTGAGAATAATCGAAATGAGCAAAAGAAATATCTCAATAAGATTCTTAATACCAAAGCAGATGCTAAAAGAGAATATTTTCTAAAGATTAATGCACATTTTCCTTTAAAAACTTATGAATATTTGAGTGATTTACCTCCAGCTGTAGAAAATATGGCCGTAAATAAAAATATGTTAAGCCCCCATACTACTGAACTTGTAGATAGCTTGGATGGTGGACGTTTCTTAGCAACAGAAAAATTAGTACCTCATCTTGGTCCACGAAAAAATATGTTATTCATTACTGAGAGCTTCAATACTATGTAAAATTAGGTATGATAGTAGATGAGATAATAGAAATCTTATCTTTTGATCAAACTAACTGGCTCGCACCCTATATAGCTTTTAATACAGAAAAGTGACAATGCCTAAGAATGCTTTTGAGAAAGATTTCTTTAAGCTCATGAATAACTCAGTATATGGCAAAACTATGGAAAATGTTCGCAAATACCAAGACGTCAAGCTCATGGCTATAAATAATGAGCAAGACGAAAAAAAATTTATTAAGCAGATCTGTAAACCCTCTTTTAAATATGCTAGACAGCTTGGAAATACACTTGTTGGAGCACATATGGGAAAAGCTAGTGTAACTCTCAACAAGCCTATTATTGTCGGAGCATCAGTTCTTGGCCTTAGCAAACTTTTAATATATCGCTTCTGGTATAGATATGTAAAAGAAAGATATGGTGATAAAGCAATACTTGGATATATGGATACAGACTCATTTATATTTATAGTTGAAACTGAAGATATCTATAAAGATATGGCTGAACGACCTGACCTTTTCGACCTTAATAATTCTAAGACTATTGGGCTTTATAAAGATGAGACTCCAGGCAATTTGATTACAGAATCTTATCATATTCGGGCTAAATCATATCTCTATATCTTAGCAGATAAGTCTACAAAGTCTAAGCATAAGGGGGTTAGTAAAAAAGGTATAAATGAAATGGCCATGAATTCATACATGCTAGCTTTAGAAGGGTTCTTGCTAGATGATCCGATAGATAGATCATTATTATCAGAGCAAGAAGCTATGCGAACTGAGGCAGATCCTATGACCCTAGTATATCGAGACTGTCTCTTTGATAAGGAAGTATTCTATGCCAAAAATGTAGGTATTCTTCAAAAGACCATATATTATCTTTGGTCGAATCAGAAAAGAAGGCTCTTTGTTCTATAGATACTAAGCGTTGGATATTATCTGATAAAATAACTAGTTTGCCATATGGTCATTGGCGTATACAAGCATATAAAAATTTTATATCAAATAGAATATCTCCAGAGTTGGCTGAACAAAGAGCTTTAAGTGTTAAGCTTTCAAAGAGGTATCAAAATGAATGTGTATCTCACATATCTAGTATATCTATATAAGCTAGATAAGTAGACATGATATTGTATATAGTTAATATTTTTTTTAAATATAAATATAAATTTTTAATTATTATTATTTAGAGTTGATAATGGCTGAATTACGTGACCAAGTTTTCCAGTACATAGGCTTCAAACCTAATGAAATTCATTTTCCAATCACAGAAGAAGATAGACAAATATTGCAAGAAATAATATTAGACCAAAAGGAAATGAAAGATATTGTAATGAATGATTACTGATTTTTGTTACATTATGGACATAATGGTGAGGGTGGNGATATTGTATATAGTTAATATTTTTTTTAAACATAAATATAAATTTTTAATTATTATTATTTAGAGTTGATAATAGCTGAATTACGTGACCAAGTTTCCCAGTACATAGGCTTCAAACCTAATGAAATTCATTTTCCAATCACAGAAGAGGATAGGTGGCTATTTAGTAAGATAATAGCAGATCAGGAAGGAATGGCAGATATCGTAATGGATGACTATCGATTTTTATTACAGCATGGACATAATGGTAAGGGTGGCGACCTGATCCATATTGGCTGGTTATTAGCATGTATGGTATCTCAAGCTGAAAAGATCTTAATTAATCC
The DNA here is from genome assembly GCA_003550325.1 of Gigaspora rosea. Lineage (NCBI taxonomy): Eukaryota > Fungi > Glomeromycota > Glomeromycetes > Diversisporales > Gigasporaceae > Gigaspora > Gigaspora rosea. The sequence goes on from QKWP01000117.1 coordinate 185,773, forward strand.
ACCCAAAGATTTACCAGAAAAGCTATTGGCTCATATCAAAAAAAGATTCAAAGAAGTTCTACTTGCACCGGTACTTATACAGTAGTACATAACCTCAAGATCACAATATTATGTGACTACTGCGCCCTGGTGACATGGTGTCCCACCCTGACAATTAGAAAAATTAAGATAAGTAAAATTACAAATATTACTAACATTTAGTGAATATCATTTTCCATTTTTGAAAAAAAATATTTCAAGTTATATAACAGAATATATAGCGATTTTTTACTATGATAATCCTAATATGGATCGAAAACCAAGGTTTTCAACTATATACTCTAGAAATCTTAAATCTCTAGCGTTAAAATTCATAGAGATATAGCCTATAAAAGCTGATCAACTGTTTCACATTTTTTGATCTACAAATTTTGCAAATCTTACTAGTAATATATCTATGATCATCATAGTTAATATAGGATTGATAATCATTTATATAATTATTATTATAAATGATCGTACTATGATTAAACTAAGATTAAACTGTGATTAAACTGTGATTAAACTGTGATCGAACTGTGATTGAACTAAGATTAAACTATTGTGAAAATTTTTTCGTTTTTGGAAAATAAATCTTGTAGGATGTATTGCGCAATATCAAGCGATATTTTATTAAGATAATCCTTATATGGATCGAAAGCCTATGTTCTTGGCTACAACATATATAAATTTCAAATCATTAACATTAAAATCTATAGAGATATAGTGTCTCAAAGACATGCAACCATTTCACGATTTTTTATTCTGTAGATCATAATAATTATATTAATTATTTTAATTGTGATCAACTCTGGTTGAAGTATGGTTGAAGTATGGTTGAAGTATAGTTGAAGTATGGTTGAAGTAGAGTTGTATATCGACTATCAGATTTACATATTGCTATATAATAAAAAAAATTACTATAGTTGTACAGGGTTGAACTAGGGTTAAACTAGGGTTGAACTAAGGTTGAACTAGGGTTGAACAAGAGTTGAACTAGGGTTGAACTTAAAATAAATAATGATAAGAGTTATAAAATTATTTTTTTCATGTAATTACATAGCTTTTTATGAAAGTTGTCTTATAGAATAAATAAGAGTTATAAAATTATTTTTTCATGTAATTACATAGCTTTTCACGAAAGTTGTCTTATAGAATAAATAAGAGTTATAAAATTATTTTTTCATAAAATTATATGGTTTTTCACGAAGGTTATTCATATCTTCTTACTCAACTACCACCTTCATTAATAAAAGCTAGATGGAATCAGCTTACAACTCGAAAAAAAATCCATTATCAGAAAGTGAAGCAAGTAGTATTTGCTCTATTATAGAGGCATTTTTAAAACATGAAGTTGATAGATACCAAAGAAATAAAAAATCTCGATATAATCCTATGGATGCAGAGCATCCCTGCTCTACAATAGAAGTAGAGACAGAGTCTCAAATCTTCGATTCATCCCCTAATGGCTTGCTTTGCAATTCTAATATCCAACTAATTAAGACCCCAAGGGTTATTACTTCGCAGGCCCAAAGAAGTGATGGATCAAAGATCCTAGACTCTGTCTCCCCTAAAGGGTCATACTCTGAAGAAGAGGTTAATGCTAGAATCAAAGATGTTACAGATAATTTACGTTAAGAATTTATTAAATCTACTGTTAGGAAACCTTAAAAAATATTAAACAACAGAAAGAAATAGAATGCAACCAAATTAAGATTGATATGAGAAATAATGCTAGAAATTTATTTGAGTTTACATTGAAAAAATATATTCGAGATGGTACTATATATAGTCTTATTCATGAATTAGAAAGAAAGATGGTAGGTTATATTCTGATATATCTAGATTTAAAGGGTTATAATTCAGAGAAGAATTGATTTATACTTTTTTCCCATATAGAAATATCTCGAATCTCAGCTTCCTCAATGCATTGTATTGTATCTTTACTATGTAAAGCCTCTTTGGAACTAATTATTTTTTTTTGAGTGAATTGGAAATTTGAAGCTTTGCTTCCTCATTTTTATTATAAACAGAAAGTAGAATAGTAATAGTCTTTCCATTAGCTGATGCTGTAAACTCACCCTTTACTATAGGTTCCCAGCCAGCTTGATGTTGCCATCTAGTACCAAGAATAAATAATGATATATCATTACCATTATTATCTTTTTCTGTTGGTAAAACTGAAAACTCATTTGAAATTGTTAAGGTATCATTTTTAATACCTATAGTAACAGGTATATCAGAAAAGCTTCCAATAGATTGTTTTTCACCTACACACCTGTTAGTCTATAAATCTTTTTTCTATCTAATTTTAATCCAAAATATTTTATAATATGGTTTGCGATATTTTCAGAAATATGTGACCCATCTGAACCTGTATCGAGTAATACATGGGGTATTTCTAAATCATATACTTTACATGAAATAGTGGCATAATTATTGGGTTCCTTTATTTGCAAAAAGTTTATTTTTAATGGGTCAAGCCAATTTCAATATAACTGGACTTCTTAATATTGTTTTATAGCATAATTTAGAGACTGTGTCTTCTCACAATAATTGCTTGAAGTCAGACACGAAGTGTCCTGTTTTGCAGAAGATACTGGCGTAACTTTTTCTGAGCATGCAATGAAAAATGGTTCTAGAATAAATTAATATTTTTTTGTTATATTTTCCCATGCTTTGTCTACTTCTTTATTTGAATAGTTTTTAGAATGATATGAATAAAATGAATCTTTTATTTCAGGGAACAATTTACTAAGATTTGTATATATTTTAGTAAGAATTTCTTTAGGGCATTGTGAAATATACCTTGTTAATATGTGTTTAACAGATTCTAAAAATATCTGATTTTCATTAATAGTTTTTTTACTAGTTTTTGGTTTAGTAGAACTAGCTTTTTTATATTCTCTGGTAGTACTCTTCTTTATAGAAATCCTCTTTTTTTTTTAAATTAAAACAATTTGTTTCTTGAGGTTCAATCTCACTATTTTCTTCTTGGTCACTTTCTTCTTGGTCACTTTCTTCTTGATCGCTTTCATTATCTTCTGATTGGCTTTGGTTTATATATCCATATTGTAAAATATTATTAACTTTTTTGACTTTTTTAGCTTTAGGTCAATTAGTTTTTGTATGACCAGCTTTTCTGCACATTGAACAGTATCTTGCAACAGTTTTTTTTTTAGTTTTTGTAGACTTTTTTGTGGCATATAATTTTTTGGATTGTATATTATAATTCGCATAGCCTAATCTTTTATATAATTCTTCTTCGATAAAATTTTTTAAAGCATCAGGATCTCTAGATGCATTATCAGAATACCACAGTCTTTGAGCTATAAAATCTAATTCGTCATATGCTTTTTTATATATAGTTAAATTATCACTAGGTATTGTATTAGATAAAATTATAGGAACTGATGAATTGTTATTAACTCCATTATATGTAAAGGTAGAAGGTTTTCGCTCAAGCCATGTATCTTTAACAGCAGTAAAGAATGCATTTATATCTGCTGGGGTCGTTATTTTTACTCTTGTAAATAATTCATCAGGTAAATAAGTCCATAATATGGTCAATGCATCCTGGTTATTATTTGGTGTTTGTAACAATAAAAGACGAATTCTGTCTTCATAGGTTTGAGGAGTATCAGTGGGGTTAAATTTTTCTTGTGCTAATCTAGATAAAGAGGCATTGCGTGATCCTATTGTTTCTTCATGATATTTATACCGTAACCAAGCTAAGAATCGTGCTGGAGTATCAATATTTGTACCTGCTGGATGTTCGGCTGGAACAGGAGTATACTTACCAGACATTTTGGATTTTAAATTTTAGCTTTTACACCATCATTAAATCCAACAACTCCCAATGCACTTCCATATGCAAATACTTGTACTATTTTATTATAATATTCATTTGGGGGTTCTTGACCTATATGTTGGAGAATTTGAGCAATTAATAGGGATAACGAAGATATAACATCTTGTAAGGTTGCCATGTTTGCTATATTATTCTGTAGAACAAAAATTTGTTGATTTAAATTATTAATTAATTGTTCAGAATTTCATGTTCGAGTTTTCCACTTACCCTACTTGTTATCTAGTTGAATATTAGCATGTAATAGATTATTTTTTAGAGTTTTGCACTTATTTTTTCATTTGATGTATCATTTTGTTGTAAGATTTAAGAGATGCGTAGTAATTTCTCTATTCATTTTACAATCTTGTAGTTGCTGATAGGCTTTTTTATTTTTGAATCTTAATGCAAAGCTTTCTAGAAGCAATTCTGATATTCGGCTTTTTTGTGTACGGATTGTAATTCGGCTATTTAGTTCTCGAGATTTAAATATATTATGCTATGTTCTGTGGGCCTCATAAGCCTGATAAAGAAGATCATAGTCATTTTGAAGCATAGCTAACTGGGTTTGTGAATCTGCAAACTGGGTCTGCAAATTAGCTAACTGGGTCTGCAAATTCACTACTTGATTTTTGGTATTGATTGCTCGGGCATTTGCTTGTGGATATATTTGTAGTACCAATCTTTCAAACCTATTTCCAGCATCAGAAATTATATTAAAATAATCTACAATGCCATTTATTGTAGGTGCAGTTGTAATTGGGCTCTGAAAATATCGTCTAATATTGTCAATTTCTCTTTGAATTCTATTATTTTAGATTCTGGCTTGATTTTCAGGTAGAGATAATCTGGGTAATCCTGGTGGTTGTGCCATCGTATTGCTAAAGCTATACAAATCAATAATTTTTTCATTAAGCTTGTCTATTTCATTCTGAAAAACTGCTAACTGTTTTTCTAAATAATCTATATAATTTTCTTAATTTATAGAATTTTGAAGCATCTTTTCTAACTGTTCTTTAAGATTAGATATTTCTAATCATAAAGGGTCTAGATTCTCATCTCGAATTAAGATTTCTTTTTCGAGATATTTAATATAATCTTCTTTTAAGACTAGATTCTGCTATAATTTGCTAACTCGATCTTGTATTACCAATAAAGCACCTTTAAACTGTTTAATTCTTTCACTCATTTTTTCTCACAAGTGAGCTAGTTTAAAAATGTTATCTATTCCTATAATACAAATAGATTCTAAAAAAGCTCATAAACTAGATATATCTATCGCTTTGCGTAAGATTTATTATCAACCTAATAGCTATCAAAGAACTATAAAAAAATTACATGAAGCTTCTCTAAAAGCAGGATATAATTTTTCTATCGATGAAATATGTGATTGGCTTGAAAAACAGGCTTTATATCAGATTCATAAACCACATCCAAAGTTTATTACTAGAGCCTCATTTAATAGTATACAGATTCCTAATGAAAACCATCAAGCAGATATTCTTTATATGCCTCATGATAGAATTAATAATATAACTTATAAATATTGCTTATGTATAGTTGATGTAGATTCGCGATATAAGTGGGCAGTTCCTTTAACAGATAAGACATCGAGTAGTATAGCTAAAGCCTTTAAAAAAGTTTATAGTAATTTCAGATGCCCTTTTATTTGGCCTAAATTATTAATGGTGGATCCTGGTTCAGAATTTAAATCAGACTGTAAAGAATTAATGGAAAAACATAATGTTAAAATTAAGATTGGCACATCATATAGAAGTCAAGCTATTGTTGAGAGATTTAATCGCACTTTAGCTGAAAAATTGTTTAGATTACAGGATGCTTCAGATTTATTGTTGCCTATCTCCAAAAGATCTAGAGCTTGGGTTAAAAATCTTCCCATTATTGTCAATGATCTTAATAATTCGGTAACTAGACTAATTTGTATGACCCCTGCTAAAGCTATAAAAATGAAGCAAGTTATTGCTATCTTTTCCAAATTACGAAATGGGCCTATAGCCTTTAGTGAGTCTAAGCTATCATATAATACATCAGTAAGATATTTGCTTGAACCTGGTGAGTTAGAAGGTGGACAAATGCGAGCAACTGATATGAATTGGTCTCCACAAGTTTATTATATCCACAAATCTTTAGTACAAAAAAATCAACCTATCTTATATTTGCTTGAAGATAAGGAGGGCAATAGACCAAAGCGGTTTTTTGTTAGAGAAGAACTTCAAATTATTCATCCTAATACAGAATTACCTCAGTGGGTACTTACAAGTTAGACCCAAAAGAGAATTAAAAACTCACAATAAGAGACATTTGTGGAATAGTTCAAGTTGGTATTCCTGGTCTTTTATAAATTAAGAAAAACTTCTGCTTCTTTATCGATTTGGGCTTCTTTAACAAAATGATCTTTAGCTAAATTGAAATATAATTTATATAGTTCCATAATTGAAGTAAATATCTTTGGGTCTCGATCATAAAATTCTTTATAGTCATCTTTGATTTTATGATATTTTTCTTTATTGGGGAATATTGTTATAGCTAACTTTAATATATATTCTTCTGGATCTTCTGCTTGGCGTAATTTTATAATTCGCTCTTTATAACTTTGCATGAACTTACCTTCTTTTGGTTTTTTATAATAGATGCATGCTTTAACTACATTAATTAAAGCTTGATCAACTTCTTGATAAGTGGGCTTGGTTTGGATATCTTTTGTATCTTGAGTTTGATTACTCATTGTATATGCGTGCTGGTACGAAATTCTTTATCTGTTACTTATAATATATTTTTATTCAATTTGAAACTTAATATGTAGTAGGCATATATAAAAAATATAGTTGGGTGAATATATATGCGATTTCCTTTTATATACTAGAGAGATATGTGGACGGTCATGTATGAATCCTAAAGGGTGTTGGCTTTATAAAAATGCAATTAAACGCTTTCCTTGTACTGATTGTGGTAAACCTACTCGGTCTAAAAGCGGTAGATGTCCTAACCATATTAGAAGCTATTATATTGGTAAACATTATCAAAAGTATTATAAAAGGAAAATAAATACTTAATTTTTGGTACCTTGATTTATATATGGATGAATATATATGATATCAGGTATGACGATGGGATTAATTTTTTGTCATCATCCGATTTGTTTATAAAATATAAAAATAGTGAGTTCTAGCTATATAATTTTTGGTACCCAGGTTTTTATATTGGTACTAAGATTTGTTATAGAATATAGGTTTACAAAGACGTGAAAAGGGTAAGATGACTACTTTGGTACCCAGGGTGCCAAAAAGTGTTCTAGAACTCTTCTTTTCGCTCTATTACTTTACAAGATTTCTCCAGCAAGTTGCAGAATATTAACACTTCTGAGAAATAGATTTTTTTTTTACTTCTTTACTATTTTTAGAAAGTATTTAGAAAAAGAGAGCGATTAAAAGTATAGCCAAAACAAAAAAAATAGCCTAAGTAAAGACAATAAAAAACAAAGAAGCAATGATAATAGCTAACTGTGGAGTGAGCGAAAATAAGTATATAAAGCTAGTTTTTGTATATAGTAATTGAATTAGGTGTGACAAAGTGCAACAGTAGTTAAAATAATATGTAAAAATATAAAAATAATACTGTAAAGATGTATAATAATTAAAATATAATATATAATAAAATATGTAATATTGATTAAAAATATTTAAAATATAATATATAATATATAATAATAAATAAAAATATAAAATTTGATAATGCAAAAATTTTAGAAAATTTTGAAAATATTCAAATATTGCAAAATATTGTGAAAACTGCAGATTTACATGATAATATATAAAATATTACCCAAAATAAGTAAATTAGACAAGGTTTGCATTGTTTTATTTTGTTTATTTTGCAATATTCACAATATGTTTTGCAATATTTTGCAATATTTTGCAATATATTTCAAAATATTTGAAAGAAATGCATATGAAATCTTTTAAAAAATTGCAGTTCTTTTAAAAGATTTTGTATTAATCGCAATTCTTTCAAAAGATTTCAGTAATTCGAAAGATTTCATATATTTATTTGATGATATTACAGGTATATCACTTGCAGCACTTAATAATATGATCTCTTTTTCTACAATAGATACATTTATTTCTTTTTGGGCTTTGGTTGGTCGATTGGGGTTTTGAGGATTTTATAAAGCTTGATGAGTTTGTGTCTCTTTAGTTCAGGCATCAACTCATTTTTGTAGTTCATTGGATATCAGTAGCAGTATATTTTATACATTTTTTTGAACAGGATTTTATAGAAATAGATGTTTAGTAAATTTAAGGATAGGGTACATAGATTATTTATCACATGATTTTTATAGTACAATGAGATTTATATAGAAATTGAAAATGTGCTACTAATAAAACTTTTTATAGTTGCATGCAAATTTGACTAAAATTTTATAATATATAGAATAAAATACACGTTTTATAATAGTAAAATTTTAATATAGTATATATTTAAAAAAATTATACTTTTATATATCATAAAGTTTTCTCAAGTTGGCTCCAATTTCTCTAAGTTATACAAAATTATTAATTTTTATTGGTTAATATTATATGATATCATATAATTTTTGTAAACAACTTTTGATATCTAAAGTTTAAATCTTTATAACTTGATGGATATTCAACCAATTTAATAATTTTACTATTTTTAGAATCATAAAAACCTATACTATGATTTTATTTAATAGTTTAACCAATTTGTTTAAAAAATTTTTACTAATCTTTAAAAAGAAAAAATCATATCACAAAAATCATATAATAAATAATCTATGTACCCTTACCCTTAAACAAAATTTACAGACAAAAAAAATAGATGGATACAGTTTATTAGCTCTAGAATTACAGATAAAACTAATTAGTTTTACCAGATAAGACCAGTGCACTATAGTGCTCTATTGGTTTACCATAATAGCCAATTTGGTAAAACTAGTGAAACTAGCAAACTGGTAATAATGGTAGTGCTAGTAAAACTAGTAGTATTGGTAAAACTAGTGATATTGGTAAAACTGGTAATATTAGTGAAACCATAATTGGTCAAAGTATATATCCAATAGTTTTTTATTGAATATAGAATATTTTTAAATTGTTTAATCTAATTTCTAGTGTCCAATAAAACACAGTTTTAGTTGTTATTAAACAATGTCCAAATATAATACACTAAACAATTTGGAAAGTTGTCCATTGTCCAATGATAGTTTAATATAAATATATTGAAGTTTGCTATTTATTACTACTAGTAATCATTACTGGTGCTCAATTTACCAATTAAAATTCAGGATTAGATATAACATATAGATCAATTTTTGTATAACAAAAACAAAGAATTTTTTAAAAAATTGCTAAAATTGCTTCTAACCTAAAATTTTGCCTATAAAACTACTTTTTTTTATGCAAAAAAAATTTTTTGCTAAATTTTACTATATACAAAGCCCTATCCCAATCTCTAACCTTTACACTTACTCTAATATTAAAGAGATTTAATTTTTATTTAGTTTGTTTTGTTTATTTTGTTTTATGCATTGTAGATCACTGGTGATGATCACTAGTGTTGATTTATAGTAATTTTCAAATATATTTATATTAATTAATATATATATAATTTTAATTATATTAAAATTGTCTTGTCGATCGGTTGGGTACACTACCTGTAGTCCTTGGTTACCATCTTGAATGGGAGCTTTCGGGCGAAATTGTGTCTCATTACACAGACAAATTCAAGGAACCGGAGAAACAGAAACCCATTTGGCAAGTCCCGAGTGGAGAGGTAGCTAGACTTTCGACGGTACCAGGAAAAAGGATCTTAGCGGTGACTGATCGGAAAACTGGACGGGCAAGAGCCCCTATGGCAAAGGAGGCCCACCAACCTGGCCGCCAGAGAAACCGGAGGAAAAGGTCATGTGTTATAGAAGCATGAACCAAGGAAAGGGAGACCTTAGGCACATAAAGCCTGGCAGACCGATTCTTCCGGGCCAACTGGATTGGTAGTCTGGGATAGCTGGGGAAAAGGATTCAAAGAGTGACTAACCGGGTACTAGGGTCTAGTGAACTTCGCAAGGGCAGTAGTAGATAATGGTAGCGGTTGCAGGGTAACCTCCTGACTGCAAGTTGTTTGCCTCGGTGAATCAGTAAGTTACTGAAAGTGTAGGTGAATACCTGTGGGGGACAGGTATCACTCTACCAGATTTACCACAGGGGCAAATGCTCTCCAATAGGTGTTTGGCTAAAGCCTCAGGGTCTTTCACAGCGAATTACTCGTGAAAGGGTATATTGAGAGGAACATTGAACATGGGTAGAAGCCAGAGAGTTTAAATAGGCAATCCCCTAGCTGGGTTGCAGGTATGGCATCTAGTGTAGAACCATAAGACAGACTAATTAAATTAGACAACAAAAAGTTGTACGTGTGGCTAGTTGTACTCTCGTTATACAAATGTAATATGTGGCACAGTCATATTGACCGGGCCAACCCGTTTGGATCAATAAAGTGCTAGAGTACCTAAGTGGTCACCTTAATATTAAAAAAAAAAAAAAAATTTATATTAAAATTTGATTTAATCAAACAGTTTAAAATTTTGGTTTTTACTTGTAAACTTATATAAGAAATTAGACTACAAAAAAAACTCAAGAATTTTACCTAAAACAGTATAGTTTATTTGTTACCATTAGCTTAAATTTTTTATTTTATATAAAATAATGCATTATTTAAAAATAGAATCACTAATAGCTATTAATCAAGAGAACATAAATTTATAATTATGATAGTGCTAGAAGCCTATACTGGACAATAAAATAGAGTAATTTTGAAATGCATCATCTTTTTATAGAAACAATATTTTTAAAAGCTATTTGGCAAACTTGTAGAGCTTATCATAGCGAACAAAGTTACCAGTCAGATTTTTAAAATGTTGTCTTTATAAAAAGTTATAGTATTTTAAAGTTAATTAAAATTGAAACATGTAGTAATTATATATAAAACAATAGTAATTTTTAAAATGCATCAACTTTTTATACAGAAGGTAAGGTTTTCAAAAAAAATATTTGGCATAGTTATAGAACTAATATTTCTTTATAAAGTTATGGACAGTTTTTTAAAAAACCTCTTGTACAAAAAACTGTAGCAATTTAAAAATTGAAATATGTTGAGTATAGGCTTCTAGCACTATATATGATATGAATTTTCAGATCTGATTTTTGTTTTATCTTAAGATTTCTATAAAAATACATATAGGTGTTTTGCTACTAATCAAGCAACCTATACAATTTTTTAGCATTGTATAATATTCTTTTTATTTTCTTCATATGTTATAACAGACCATAGAATTTTGTACTACTATTTGTTTTCTCAACAGGCCAAGCAAGCCTTTAAACCAAATATATTAATCTTAGCTACTGTCTTTCAGACAGGTTATTGAAATGTTAGAATTTTGTATAAATAACTATCACTCCAAAGGTCAATTACTTAAATAAATACAGAAATACATGTATGCAAAAATTAAAGAAGTGATTAATAATATATAAGAGGTGAAAAATAAGCAAAAAAATTTAGACTATCAGCAAATTTTATATATAGAAAATATTGATTACTAACTAGGTAAGATAATATTGATACTAAACACTTCTGTCAATTTTTATCAATTGTGATAGTAATTGATATATATCTAATATAGATAATAATCAATATTTAGACTATATATTGATTAATATTATATTCATATAAGGCTATACAAATTTAATTACTTGGTTTTTATAACATAAAACTTTTAAATAGACCTGGCCGACTGATATTTTTTTTTTAATTTCATATATAAAATTTTATAAAATTATAAAAAAATTTTCCACCTGGTTATTAAAACATATTAAAAATTTTTTAGAAGTTTCCAATTTTTGACTTGGCTATGTTACAAAGACCAATTAATTAATTTTACATAGCCTAATTATACTTTTTACCAAATTTTTAAATATTTTACAGATTTTTGCAAGTTTTTGCAAGTTTTTGCAATTTAATAAAAAATTATATATATAGGCTATGCAAACTAATAAAATTGATTCTTGTTACCCAGCTGAGTTACTTTTTTAGTGAAGTAAAAATTTTTTTCTATATGAAATTTTTTTTATTCTTGTATGAAAAAAATTTATAAAAATTTTTTATATTAAAAAATTTTTTAAATATAACATTTTTTGCTGACTGGCCAGGTTCTATTTGTTTGTTTTATATAATGAGGATTTACTAATTTAATTTGCATAGTCTTATTTATTGGCCAGAGCATAGTGACGGACCCTTAATTTTTATGCAAAGTGATACAAAATTACCTTTCTGATGTGCTTCAATTGTAAAAATCTTGCCAAATTTTACTTTTTTGATATACTTGCATATATAATATAAATCTTATTAGAAATAGAATTTGAAAATTTTTTGTCTGCTAGCACGCATATCTATATTTGTGCTTTAATGTTACCAACATATGCATTTTAACACATTTGTGTAATATGATGAGCTCTGAATATATAATGCTATGCATTAGCCTAGTTTATTATTACTATATATTATATTTTAAATTAAATATATATTTTAATTAATATTATATAATTTATTATATATTATTATACATTCTTTATAAAAAAATGAAAAAAGACAAAAAAATGAAACCAAAAAAAATAATGAAATAATGAAACTAAAAAAAATAATACTTTTGCATTTTGTCATATTTAATTCTATAAAAATACTAGCCCTATATACTTATTTTTCTCAATCTGCAATTAGCCATTATTTTTTTGTTTTAACTATTATATTTGTTTATATTCTAGAGTTTTGAAGTTTAGTTTAGTTCAATAAAGGTTCAGGTTCAATGAACTTGAATATAAACCTGAACCTTCAATACTGAACTGAACCTGAACTTAAAATTATTGAACATGAACCTAAATTTGAACTTAAAAAAAGTTCAGTTCAGGTTTAGTTTAAGATTCATGAAAATTTCAGGTTCATAATATATGCACATGTTTATCTAAATTACTAATTAGTAAAATTTAGAAAATCATAGCATTTTGTATAATTTTATTAATAAAATTATACAAATATCTATGATTCTCTAAATTTTACTAATTGATCATAACTTCTAGTACTAAGTAAACTTGTTCAGTACCAAAAATTACATCAACTTAGCATATTTTATTTTACTTTTTTAAAATTTGAAAAAAAGATACTTAATTTTGAAAATTTGATCAAAATTCAAAACTAAACATCTTTGACGCAAATTTTAAAGAAAATAAAATAAAATATATTGATATAATATATTTTTAGTGCTAAACAAGTTTATTTAGAGCAAGAAGCTATGATCAATTAGTAAAATTTAAAGAATCATAGAAATTTGCAATAAAATTATACAAATTTCTATAATTCTTTAAATTTTACTAATTGATTATAGCTTCTTGCTCTAAGTAAACTTGATTAGCACCAAAAAATATATTATATTAGTATGTTTTATTTTATTTTTCTTAAAATTTGCATCAAAGATATTTAATTTTGAATTTTGATTAAATTTTCCAAAATTAAGCATCTTTTCTTCAAATTTTTTAAAAAAAAAGTAAAATAAAATTTGCTAATTTGATGTATTTTTTAGTGCTGAACAAGTTTACTTAGTGCAGAATTCATAACCAATTAGTAAAATTTTATGTAAAATATGATTTTTAATGATTTTCTAAATTTTACTAATTGATCCTAACTCCTTGCACTAAGTAAACTTGTTTACTACCAAAAAAAATGTCAAATTAGTATATTTTATTTTACTTTTCTTAAAATTTGAAGAAAAGTTGCTTAATTTTGAATTTTGATAAAAATTTCAAAATTTGAAGAAAAGTTGCTTAATTTTGAATTTTGATAAAAATTTCAAAAATTAAGCATTCTTTTTTCAAATTTTAAGACAAGTAAAGTAAAATAAACCATTTTGATATATTTTTTTAGTGCTAAACAAGTTTACTTAATGCAAAAAGTTATGATCAATTAGTTAAATTTCATGTAAAATATGATTTTTAATAATTTTATTAATAAAATTATACAAAATGCAACTGTATATTCCTGAAAATAAGCTATCTTTGAAATGTAATGTGAGGCCAAAGTCTGGATATTATAGATACTATATGAACTCATAGTAGTTGTAGTCTGAAATTGGCTACAAAGATATCTGGCACTACAGTAGTCAGTGTGACAGGTTGCTTCTAGGCAGTGTAAAAAGCAAGCTGGTAAAAGTTGGGTTACAATCAGTAAAAATAAAAATGATAACTATAGTCATTATAACTCACCAAAAAAGTAATATCAGCAAGACTGTCAAAGGAAAAATAAAGAGAGAACAAACAAAAAAACCAAAAATGTAAGCAAACTAAATAAAAAATAAATGAAGCCCCAAATCTCTGTTTTTCTGTAGTAAGAGTTCATGTTCTTGCAAATATCGAAATCAAGGTTTTTGCAAAGTGTCAGAATAAATAAAAAAATAGATAAAATAAATAAAATGAAAATAAATGAAAAAAAATAAAAATAAAAGCAAACTGAATAAAAAATGAAGCACGAATCTCCATTTCTCTAAAGTAAAGAGTTTTTTGTAACAGAAATTGCTAAAATCTTGTAAAGTGCTGTTTAATATATTCTTGTAAAGTGCTAAAAAAGTCTGGATTTGCTTGCATAGTGTTGAAAAAGCCAAAATTAATTTTCTCACAAAGTGCCAAAATAAATAAATTAATAAAAAAAATATAAAAAAAACAAAAACAAAAACAAAAAGAACAAAAAATGTCAAACAAAAAAATAAATGAAGCGCTGAATAAATTTTTATTTCTTTAAAGAGGCATTCTTGAAAATTTATGAATTGCTAAAAAAATTAGTCATGTGTTCTTGCAAAGTGTTGGAAGGCTGAGTTAGCTTGCACAAAGTGTAGAAAGTTGCTAGATTTCTTCAAAGTGCCAGAGAAGTTAGGGTTGGTAGTGGGTTGGTATTTTGTAAAGTATCAAAATAAAATAAAAAAAATTAAAAAATAATAAATAAAAATAATAAAAAAACAAACCAAAACCAAAAAAATAAAATAAAACCAAATAAAAATAAACAAAAAAATAAACAAAGATCTAATTTGATCTTGTAATACAATTATCAAAATATTTTGAAAATATTAGTCAAATGTGTTCTTAATATGATTCAGATTATAGATCCACTAATCCAGCTTGGTTTCCCAGTTCTAAAATATTTTAAAAAAATTCAAAATACAGTATTTTAAAATCTTAAACCTAAAATATTTTGAAATATATTTCACTTATTTTGTGATGTACAAGGACTTTCAAAATATTTTGCACATATAAATTTGTTAATATGTAAAGTTAAATAGTAGTCACAAAAAAATATCTAGACTATATTATTATTAAAGATCTGTTAATCATTATTTAACAATTCAAATAATTATGATTATAATCGATTTATAGATATCAGATATATAATGATTTATATAGAAAATGATATATATCAATTTACAGTATTTTAATTTTTAATAGTTAATTAATATATAACATTTTTTTTAATTAATACTATATAAACAATTAACTATTATATACCAATCAATATCTGTTTAAAAAAATTTCCTGATGATAATAATTTCTAATAAACTACATAACCTTATAATATTTTGTTAAGTATTAACAAAAAAACCTTTTGATCTCAATTAGTAATGCTATGCTCTCTAATATTGATCTATATATTGTACAAATTCTGTTCTTAATATAAATATAAAAAATTAATATAATGATTAAAAAAGTAACTATCACCACTTCCTATTATGTTCTTTGCTTTTGATTGAACAATTCTGACACTGAATTTTAGATAGATTTCTATTGTCCAAATTCCATTCATACCAACCCTGGGTGAAACTTGTAATATTAATAAAACTGGTTATTAAATTATTAACATAATAGGCATCACATGTTTATCCATCATGTATGCGTGTGAATAATTCAGGCCAATACCATAATTATAGCCAAAATCTACAGATTTCTAGTAAACAATCCCATGAATCATGCGCAAATTACATGTGTGATCCTGCATCCTGTGCTGGATTTTTGGAAAAACTGCAAAGTGCCCACTACTAAATAAATAGTAGATAAGTTTATTAGCACCAGGATTTGCAAAATTATTTAAAAATAAAGGAAATGATAATTTATCATTATCGCTATTTATATATTACTAATATATGATATTTTGGATAAGTGAATATTTTGTGGGATTTTTCACCCTATCTCTGAATTAAACCCATACTCTATTTCACTACACTCTAGGTATTTTGTCTAATAAAATTTCTAATATTAGATTTTAGACTTTTGCCAGGTTTTGGTTTTACCTATTTTCAGTCATTTCGTCAGGTATCAGACATTTCACCAGTTTCACCAGTTTCAGAATTATTAGATTTCAGATCTTTGGGCGAAACATATTTCGCCTTATTTCAGAAAATTTGCCTGGGCAAAATATATAATTTCGCCAAGTGTAACCTTACCTGAGATTTAGAATGTATATAAAGAGTTGCCCTCACCCCTATTTTATAATATCTAATATATTGAATGTATCTAATGTATGCTCCCCAAAATAGTCTTTAAATAAATATACATTCCTTTTATAATAAATGCCTAATAAGTCATAAATATCCATGTCCTATAAATTACTGCCAAAATCATGTGACCTTCTAACATCAACCATCAGAGTTAAACTCAACATGAAATAACAAGCTCTCCCATATGATGGTTACAATACCCAAATCGAAACAGAACACATTTTATAATTTCATTATTGAACCTAAACTTGAACTACTTTTTTAAATATTTTTGGGTTCAAGTTTAGTGTCGAACTTAAACACAATACAAAGTTAAGTTTATTCAGTTCAGTTTGTAGGAATATTACCTCTACCATACTACTTTTTTTTTATCTATCATATAATTACTTAACTTAGAATTATTATAATTTCATCTTACCATAACAAAGTATTTATCTAAATAATAACTTATAATTATTATAATTTCATCTACAATAAAGTATTTATAAGTAGATTAGAATTGTGTGTGTGGTCTATAGATATAATTTCTTATTAAGAGGACATTATATAAACAAAAGTTTTATAAAACTAATTTAACTTGTTATGTTGGAATATACATTATGTAAACTGAATGTTTTATATCATATTTATATGTAAATATGTTATATCAAAAGTACCTTATATATTAAAATATAGATAAAAACGAAACAAAGCTTCCAGTCTAGAACTTTGTTATGTTAAGATTATATCATATTTCATAACCACATCCATTGTGGCGTGTTTCTTCTTGATGTACCCAATTTCGGAAATACTGCTACTATCTTAGATTATTATCAACTTTTCCAAACAAAAGATATAGTTACATGTTATTTAAATAAATACTTATTGTTTATTGTCTAGAATGATGCTGAATTGGATGATGCTAAAAGTTAGAGTTTTAAATATCAGTCATAGGACATGTCCTTTCAATTTCTGTCTATAATAAAAATTATAATAAAAACATATAAATTTATTATAGACATGGATTAGAAGATTCTCTTTGATCTTACTTATTAACTTAAAATTAAATTTTTCGGGAAT
This sequence comes from Gigaspora rosea, assembly GCA_003550325.1. NCBI lineage: Eukaryota > Fungi > Glomeromycota > Glomeromycetes > Diversisporales > Gigasporaceae > Gigaspora > Gigaspora rosea. The sequence goes on from QKWP01000117.1 coordinate 203,313, forward strand.
ATAGAACAAGAGAAGAAGAAAAAATTGAGCTTAAAAATCAAATTAAAATTTTGCCGTTTTGCACAAAACGAAAATGTAACTTGCCAAAAACAAATATTTTCTAATTTTAAGATGATGAGTATATGTAAAATCATGCTCTGAACAACTTTACTTAGTCGACTAAAGTAGGTTACCTTGTAAGAAAAATGGGTTAATGCGCGGCAGCCTCGGACCAAGTAGAATCACATGCCGAACAACTTTGCTTAAGGGCCCGAAGTAGGTTACCTAATCAAAAAAAAACGTTTTATATTTAAAACTCAAAAATTTTAACTTTAGTACATAGATAACACATTTTTCTTACAAGGTAACCTACTTTAGTCGACTAAGTAAGAGCATGATTTTACATATATTCATCATCTTAAAATTAGAAAATATTTGTTTTTGGCAAAGTTACATTTTCGTTTTGTGCAAAATCGGCAAAATTTTAATTGGATTTTTAAGCTCAATTTTTTCTTCTTCCCTTGTTCTATTTTCCCGAAAAATTTAATTTTAAGTTATTAAGTAAGATCAAAGAGAATCTTCTAATCCATGTCTATTGTAAATTCATATGTTTTTATTATAATTTTTATTATAGACAACATTTGGACCATTTTTTAAGGACATGTCCTATGACTGATATAGTTATTTAAATTCTATTAATCCAAATATACTTTTAATTATAAACTCTAACCATAAATTTTAACTAGAATATAATAAAAAAAAAAAGGCTAAAAAAATTAAATACCACAAAATTGTAAAATTTCATATTAAAATAAGTTCGAAGTTCAGCATATTATACTGTAACTCCTATAATTGTTTTATACAAAGTATCGCACAATATCCGTGAAAACTGTTTATCAAAACGATTCATTATTTTATTAATTCTTTTGTTAAAATTTCGACGTAAAATACATATCATTTTCACAAAATTAATTGTCGGAATGATTCTTTTACAAAAATATACTAATATAGTTATTTACTCTTAAATAGTAATTTAACTAGGAAATATTTTTAGTTCAAATCAAATAAATAGCTTTTGAGACATTATCCGCCTTCTAAAAAACAAAAGTAATAATTTTGAATAACTTTTAAAAAATACTTTGTCAAAAAAGTCAAACTAAATAATAAAATTACCTTCTTTCTATATTTCAAATACCATTCAGCTGCTTTTAAATTATCCTTAATAATACCTAAGCCAAATTCGTAGCAAATTGCAACGGCTTTAATTCCTTTAGAATAATCCAATTCTGCAGACTTCATATACCAATCAAAAGCTCTTTCATAATTTTTATCAGTACCAGTACCGACCGCATAGCAATTAGCTAATTCATATATTGCAGCAGCATTTCCATTTTCAGCAGATTTTAAGTATAATTCGAAAGCTTTATCCTTATCTATTTCTACACCAGTACCATTTTTATAACAGTTTGCTAATTCAAATTGGGCAGCAGAATTTCCACTTTCAGCAGATTTAAAATATAATTCAAAAGCTTTTGTCATATAAATATTTGTACCAATACCATTTATATAACAATTGGCTAATTCAAATATTGCATCAATATTTCCGTATTCAGCAGATTTTGAATATGATTCAAAAGCTTTTTCCTTATCAATATCTGTACCGGTACCATTTATATAACATTTTGCTACTTGATTTTGAGCTTCAGAATTTCCATTTACAGCAGATTTCAAGAACCATTCAAAGGATTTTTTTTCATCTCTTTCAATACCATAATCGCTACATAAATAACAAGATCCAACATAATATTGTCCTATACTAGAACCCATTTCAGCAGATTCTAAAAATAACTTGAAGGTCATACACTTATCCATATCAACACCTTTTCCAGTAGAATATAATAAACCAAGAGAAATTTTTCCAATGATATAATTATTGAGATTAAAATTACCCACTAACGATGAATCATCTATATTAATATCACTTTCAGAAGATAATTTATACATCCAGAAAGCTTTATGATAATCAACATCCGTACCAATTCCATGTTCATAAAAATAACCAATCATACTAAAGTTATAATCTTGATAAGCAAGTTGATTAAATATCAAAAAAGGATCAATTTGATTGGTTTCGAAATAATTAGTTAAATTTTTGGTTATTTGAGAAGTTTTAATAGTTGAATTAAATTGAGATATAAAAAATTGAAGTAATTTTCCTATAACTAAATGTCGTTCATCAGTTTTATTAGATGATTGCTGGTCTTCTTGATCTGTATTTTGTTGTATATGTATGAGATCAAATTCTTCAATCATTAGCTCATTTATTTTATTTAGACGTGCGACGACTTGTTGAATATTTGGACGTTTGCTTGCATCATAATTCCAGCAATCTAATAAATCAATTTAAAATATTATATATTATCATAATGAAATATTTATACTGTAGGTAATTTCTTATGACATAAAAAAAAGTACCTTTATAAATCAATGAATACTCTCGAGGAGTTCCAGTAATTTCAGTTTCTCTTTTTCCACGTATAATATCAAGTAAACAATTGTAACCAAATGGTGATTCGGATTCAAATGGAATAGTACCACTAGAAATTTCCCACAGGAGAACACCAACGCTATATACATCAGAACTTTGGTTTAAGTTATATGATTTTAAATTTTGCAGATATTTAGGATCAAAGTACTGAACAAAGGAAAGCAAATTTTGATATTGGTTTTGATTCATAAAAATTTTGGAGGGAAAACCGCTTATTTTAACATTTCCTTTATTAATGAGGATGTTTTCAGAATTCTAAAAAATTTTGTAAAATCATTAATAAATAAATAGTAATTATCATAATGTAATAATCAGTATAAATACAGAAATATATAAATGATTAATTTATGAGTATTTATTCATTACCAAATGTCCATGTATAATATTATTAGCATGTAAATGCTTAATTGCATTTGCAATCTGCTTGGCAAGACGTAGTTTATTTCTCCATCCCATCAACTTAAAATTTTGTTCCAAATATTGACGAAGAGTTCCACCGTCGGCATATTCAAAAATCACCATATATGTATTTGGATCTTGATTAAATTTTAATTTCAAATTAATATTTTCATAATACAATTAAATAAACAGTTATTAAAATACATACGTACCTGGTTTAGTTAACCCAAAAATTTTTAAAATACTATCATGAAATTTAATATTTTGATATTGGTTTATCTTTAAAATATAAATAGTAAAGTTAACAAAAAATATTTAACCGTATTTTTATAATAGTCATCTCAAGATATAATATCTTACTTCATTAATGAGCTCATTCAAGGAAAATTGTTGAGATATAGTAATGGGTTTTAAAATCGTTGTTATATTACATTTTTTAAACGTTGCTTTATAAAACCATTCGGATTCTCCAATGCTTATGGGTTCAACATTTGTAAAATTATCTTTATAATCATGTATTAAATTATCTTCTTTTGACTGATAATTTGACGCATTTTCGTGTTTAGATAGCATGTTTAATTTAAGAACGTAAGGTATTTAGATACAATCAATATCCGATTTGGTTAATACAGTACGTACGTACCCAGTATGCAATTTGCAATATTAACTACATAAACTATTTATATTTAAAGAAATTTAAGTTTCACAAGTTTTAAATGGGAATGGTTACTCCGAGTTTCCAAAATTTCAAGTACTCCGATTGGTCGGTTATGAGATCCTGCACATCATTGTTCTTTTGCCATTTTGATTTTGCGTTCAGTATAAAAGTTTTTTTTTTTTTTAATCGTTAATTCCACAACTGCAATTATTTTCTAAATTTAAACTTATCAAACGAAAGTTAAAACTGCGGAATATGCATGCAATGTTTAAGATACAACAATTTTCTAACCCATTTCCGAAAACGTGACCCCACAAGAATATTGTAACACAAAAATGAACTTTTGAAATGAGGGTATCGATAATGATATTAAAAAATCTGAAACTTAAGGCCGCAAAACTTCCTTTAATAAATTAGAATACGTACAAAAAATTGATAAATGGAAATCCTTTAGCAGTCTGGATCGATTGATTTCTGAATATGATGGAAAATGTACAAAATAACGTACATCATCACCATATAATGTAGGGTTTAATATATTTTAAGTTCACAATTAAATTATTTTAAAATTTTAAGAGAAGTATGTTTAAAGTTAGCAGTTTTATGAATGCTACAATCTGTTCATAAACCGTCCAGAATTACTCAGGAATTGCCTTCAGTTGGACGTATTTCACTACAATTTGCACAAGATTCGATACTATTTTTAATTTGGTTATTTCCATGTGAAATTCCAGAAATTAGATGCGTATAAGAAAAGAAATGAAGCGGAGCGGGACTGAATATAACAGATACTAAAGTAAAAAAAAATAAATAAATAAAAAATAAAAGTAGGTAGGTCACGGGAAGGCTGACAGACGTATCGATTGCGACGAAGCCTATACACCTATTAAAAGTCGCCAAAAAATATAAAATTACTTCGTACTTCCACTTTAAAAAATTATCATACAGTAGATTAATCCATAGTTTAGGGATGCTAACGTCCGTTCTGATTCAAAAGACCGGCCCAAGAAGCAGACCATAGACCAGACCAAGGTTCATGAACTAGTTCAATAAACCATCCCCGTTCGGTTCAGGACCAGTTTCGGACCGGACAATAAGTGCATAATTTAAGAAGAAATGTATCTCGATATCTTTGGCAGAGTTTATTTTGCAACAAAAAAAGCAACATTAAAAGCATCACACTTTATGTTTATAATTAGAATTATTAATTATTTCTAACACAGTATTATAAAAAAAAAATAGCCCGTTTTTTGCGCTTGCGATATAATTAAACTTCTATTTTGCTATAATTGTTTATAACAATGATGCGGAATGAAGTTTATTTTACAATAGCAGTAGGTATTAGTATATTGGGTGTTTAAAATAAAGCTTTCTAGAAATTATGTGTCAAGTGCGAGTATGGTGCAGGACATCTAATACGTCATAGCGATGAAATTTGAAATCTATATATAGATATACATAGTAGCGTTGAATTTTAAAATTTATGCGCTGAATTTTATTTAAAGAGTACGAAAAAAACAAGGAACAATATAAACGCATAAATTAAAATTTATAATACAAGTGTTGAATTTTAGTAAAATAAAGCAATGAATTTTTTTTTAAATTTAATATTAAATTAAACTAAAATAACTTTTAATAAAAGGGAGTTTCTTTTTGAAAAAAAACTCTTTATATATAATATTTACTATAGAAAATTTTTTTAAAACATGTTATTGGTAAAAATTAAACTTTAATGCAAGCAATTATTTTGTAATGTGACTAGATGCTCTGCACTATGCAATATGATAATATTTTTTTATAACCAAAAATAAACACATAGATACTTCTCATAATTATTCGCGATTGTTCTCTTGCTTTTGTTTGATTATATAATCGTGATGTTTTTGTTTATTTATACCGTATGGATCGACTTTGCACCGGTCTAAATTCTTGGTCCAAGAACTACAGTATTTAGACCGGTTTTTTAAACCGGTCCGGTCCAAGGTCATTGAGGGACTGTAACATCCCATTTAGGGTTCTAACGGGTTGGACTAGCTGGATCTGGTTTCAAAATTTTGAATCCGTGTAAAATTGATAGGGCTTAAGATATTCAGGTCCATATCTAGAAAATATCAAATGTGGGCTGGATTTTGATATTTGTTAGGCTATAACTCGATTCGAAATATATAAAAAGCTTTCTAACATACAGTACAAAAAAAAAAAAAAAAATAGTATATGCGATTACGAAATCATTATCTACGTTTCTGATTTTAGCTCACAGCTATCTAATAAATATAATGGATTTAAATAATTTTGTAGTTTTGTAGCGAGTTTACCAATTATTCACTAGCATTGTTCTGATGCGAATTATTGTATGGCATCAAATCTGGTAGGATAATTAGAAAACATATTTGTAAAATGTACATTTTAAATATACAGTACATCTTTTAACTATTAAATAATAAAATAAGAATACTAGTGCATGCAAGGTAAGGATATATTCTACTGGTCTGAACTTGGTTTGACCCTGTTTGAAACCAAAATCAATTAAACTCATTTAAACACCTCGTGCTCAAATGAACCAAATCCTTATTAATTATCGCCATATAAGTAAAAATAATGTATATATATTTATTTATTTATTGATATTATGGCGTTACGCTAATATAACAAAATGAATCGTTTAAGTTATTAATTATAAATGAATAAATAAATATAGCATATAATTTACAAATGTACATTTCATCTATGGTTTAAACTCATGCAAGCATAATATTTCGGGAATTCGATTTTATGCATGAATACACTTCGAAACAGTTTCCAACGGACTTTTAAGCATTAATTAACCAATTTGAGCAGATTACATCATTACTGGCAGGGACCCGGGAAATTTTTGAACTATATATAATATGAATTTCAAATCTTATAAATCCAAAATTTTCAAGGTCCCAAACGAAGGGGCATGCTAAAGAATATCCAAGTATTGTGTCTTAAGCAATACAGTATCGATCAATCCATAATATAACATTACTCTGATTCTTTTGTTCATTTAATAAATGCATTTTTCTTGCTAAAAAATTAAAAATTTTTTTGCTTCCATTAATATAAGATGCTTCCCAAATATTCATTTTCTTTAATTGCTATTTGGCAGCTTGTAACATTCATCTTTTTGTAACTCAGTCTCTCGGATCAACAGACTTTATTAAACGTGATCCTTCTTTGGACAGGAGTAATGTACCAAAGAACATACTCGCTACATCTGTGGCCGGTGGTAAATTTCTATTATATTATTTAATTTTTATTCTGTTATAATTATTTTGTTGTTAATTTATGTACTTTATTTATAATTTTCCTATAAAAAATTTTGAAAGACATAAACCAAGTTTCCCAGATTATAATTCCGGAAATTGCTCATTTTTCTGGAAAGAGGAGTGAATAAATTTTAAATACTTTAGTAAAATCCTGATAATTTTTTTGCAAAAATTAAATCCTGAAAATATTCGAATTTTAATCTTTTTTGCACTATATTAAAATTATAAGCAGAATATTACCAGAATTTAATTTTACCTAATTTATCAGGATTTTACAAATATAACGAGGAATTTATACACATTTTTTCCGAAAAAATGAATCTTTTCCAGAATGATAATCAGGGAAAAGTTGGTGCGTTGTTTTCAAAAATTTTTATAGGATAATTAAATTTAATTCATTTAATAATGACAGGAAGTCATCTTCCTTCAATGTTGGAAATTTGCAAGATTTTAATGGATCGAGGATATAATGTATGATCATATTATACGTATTATATTAGAAAATTTACTGTCACAGCTGAAGTTAGCAATGCTGAATATGGAAAACTTACTTTCATATGAAAGGTTTAAAATTCTTATTTTTTTGGCTTAATTTTATTTTATTTTATTTTTTATTTTTTTTATATTTATGTTAAGGTGTTATAAATGAATTTTAATAGGTCATACTTTTAAATAGGACATAATTTCTAGCTTCAGCTGCGTCATTTATTTTTATTCATAATTTCGGTATACAGTATCTTTTCTTACCCAATTTCATTACTTTTAGGTAACATTAGTAGCTCCAGGAAATTATACAGCGCAATCCTTCTCATATAATTCAATTCCTCAAATTAGCTTTGATCCTAAAGAAATCGGTTTTGGTCATGAAAAAATAAAAAACACACTTATTTCTGATGACCATTTTAAATCATTTAAAGTTGTCCATAACATTACTGTCACTTCTTATTTGCCTCTTTATAATATATACAAAAAGATCGCAAAAGAGATCAATGCTGATTTATTTTTTTGTGATCATTCATTAAATCATCCGTGCTATGATCTTGCTTGGAAATTAGGAAAGCCTGCTGTCGGAATTACTTCTTCTCTCATAGGTACAATAATTGCAATTCCAAGTTATATATGAGTGTCGACAAAGAAAAACGCATTCGTGAATCGTCATACCATATATTAATGTATATTTTTTTTATCAATTTAGTGTCCAATGCTCCATATAAATCGAATCCTTTATTTGGATGTCATGTGAATATGGAAAATGAATCATTCTATAATAGATTTAAATGCGCAATCATCTACTGAGGCTATAAATGATATAAATGTTGAAAGAGCAAAAGTAGGCGTCGATCCGCATTGGAACTATGGAGGACGAACATCAAATATTTTAATGTCACTAGATAATTTCTTTGGATTTGAGGTGATAGCATTAGTTAAATAAATTAATACATTATCTTATCGGTTATAGCATTTTACACTTAAAAATATATATATATATTTTTTTGCAGATTCCGAGTGCTGAATCACCACTCTATCAAGAAATTGATCCTATACTGCCTGACATTTATCCAAGTCTAACTCCAGCTCTTGATTCATTTCTTTCCTCTCATCCTCGAACATTATACTTTTCAATTGGAACCGTTGTAGTTACAACACCTCAAAACATTGCGATTATTCTAAATTCTTTTCTTGAATTAATCGATCAAGATGTTATTGATGGTGTAATATGGGCTACTGTAAAAACAGATACATCTGAATTACTTTCATTAAATAATTTTAATATTTCTATGTCTGTTATTTTAAATAATAGTCATCCTCATATTCATATCACTAAATACGCTCCTCAATTTGCAATATTATCTCATGATAATACAAAATTATTTTTAAGTCATGGTGGTATGTCTAGCTGTCATGAATCGATGTATAATGCAAAACCGATGTTAATACTTCCTATAATGGGTGATCAACCTGGAAATGCTGAAAAATTAAATATGGCTGGTATAGCTTTAAGTCTTTCAAAGAATAATTTAAATGTTAACGATATAGTATCAAAGGCAAAAAGATTATTAGATGAAAAAAGTTTTTAAAAAAATGCGAAAAGGTTACAATTTTTGGCTAAAGTAAATAGCAAAAGAAAATATAGAGGTGCTGATTTAATTGAAGTTGTGTTGAATACGGCGAAACTTGAAGGAATTAAAGAAGAAAATGGTGGGTTTAAAATCGACAATGAAATACTGTTAAGAGATTGGATTACACCTGATTCAAGGATGGGTTATATTAGAGGAAAATATTTAGATGTTTATGGTGTTGCTTTTACTCTTTCTTTAGTATTAAGTGGTGGTTTCGTTTATGTTTTATTTAAAATTATCAAGTCATTTTACAGAAGAATTAGAAATTCTCAAAGATTCATAAAATCTAAGAGAGAATAATCAAATCATTAACATTCTATACGAGTAATAAAAATAGTTTGTAAAATTCATTTAATTTATTCTTTTTTTTTTTTTTTTTTTTAAATAAATCTGTTTTTGTATTACAAAGGATATTTTAATTTTTCAGTGGTTATTGATAACCCGAGTATTATATCTCGAAAATTTACTAAATAGTTAAATTTCAGGATCCTGAAACATTATGTAAACTAAAACCGAACCTTTTATATATTATGATCTATAAATCCCTATGTTATTTTAAAATTTACCAAAACCTTAAATTGTAATAGAAAAGTTACTATAGTTATTAATAACCACCTGATATAATTAATAATAATTCTTACAAAAATAGTTCTTTTTTTAAAAAAAAACCTCCACGTTTTTGTATTACAAGAGGTATTCTTTTATAAATAAATTGTTTTTGTACTGCAAAAATGTTTAGTTAACCATTATAATATTGTTATGCAATATTTCAAAAATTAATATATTTTGTGACACACGAAAAATTTTTTCAGCATAAAACTTTTGGTAAAAAATTTCACCATCTGTAGGGTTAGGTTACAATTTTTCACGACAATTTACATTTAATTATAAATATGAAGGCAAAAAATACAATTATTGTCATAATAAATCCATAGCTCTTTCAAAAAATGAACGAATGTCTAATATCACTGAACCAATGCCTTATTGAAATAGTATATAATTTTCGAATTAATTATAAGGAAACTTCTTCCAAAATTACCGAACGAAATATTTAATAATTTTGAAACAGATTAAAAGCTATTTTCGTGCCTTCTTGTAAACCAATATTATGTATGAACCGACTGGGTTAATGATGAAGTATATAATGTTAAAAAAGATAAACATGAAATTACAAAAGATAAATATGAGCTTGCAAATGCTATCAAATACTCTTTAGTTCCAATGTTTCTGCGATCAAGCATATTTAACAGTTGACAATATTATTAATGAAACAATATTAGTAGGTGTGCTTTACAAAAATACCACGCTGTCTTCTTTGAATATTCAAAACAATAATTTTGGACCAAAAGAAAGAAATGCATTAGCAGATGCACTTTGCAAGAACACCACGCTGACTGAATTTGTATCAGAAGGAGGTAAAGCATTAGCGTATGCACATTGTAAAAATATACTTGACTTCTTTGAAATTTTACAAGAATAAACTTGAATCAAAAGGAGGAAAAGCATTAGCAGGTGCACTTTGCAAGAACTATACGCTGACTTGTTTGGATCTTAGATATAATAACTTGGATTGCAGATGGCTTTGTAAAAACAACATGCTATCTTTTTTGAATCTTGGTAGTAATAATCTTGGATTATTCGGAGGGAAAGCATTAGCAGATGCACTTTGCAATAATGCTACTCTGAAAGATTTGAATCTTAGTGGAAATGGATGGAGTACTGACAATAAACTGGGACTAATAGGAGGCAGGCATTAGAAGATGCTCTTTGCAAGAATACCGCACTTATTTCTTTGGATCTTGGTAGTAATAATTTTGGATCAATAGGAGGAAAAATATTGGCAGATGCACTTTGCAGGAGTACCACATTAACAACTTTGAATCTTAGCTATAATTATTTTAGATCAGAAGGAGGAAAAGCATTAGCAGATGCGCTCCACAAAATACCACGCCGACTTCCTTAAACCAAAGCTTTAGCAGATGCACTTTGCAAGAACATTACGTTGAAAAATTTAAATCTTGGTGGAGGTGAATGGACAGGCTCTTAGAATTAACTTGGACCAGAAGGAGGAAAGCATTAGCAGATGCACTTTGCAAGAATACCACACTAACTTCTTTGGATCTTAGTAGTAATAATATTAGAATGGATGGGAAAAACATTAACAAATACACTGTGCAAGAACGCCATGCTAACTTCTTTGAATCTTAGTAATAATGATTCTAAATCTGAATGAGGAAAAGCATTAGCGGATGCACTTTGCAATAATACTACACTGAAAGATTTGAATATTTGGCATAGTTAACTTAGATCAGGAAAAGCACTAGCAGAAAGAACTCCACACTGGCAATTTTGAATCTTCGATCAAATGAACTTGGATCAGAAGGAGGAAAAGCATTAACAGATGCACTTTGCAAGGACATTACACTGACTTCTTTGTATTTTTATAAAAATGAAAAAATCCAAATAGTAAAATAATACAATAACTTATAAAATATACAGATATAAATATAAAATAAATTTAAACATGAGCGCTATTAACGAGAGAGACCAGTATTAAATAAATTGGTACTAGTAATTAACCCGTGAAGTTTCGTAGTGCTGGTGCCTTACTTATTAGGTGCTTAAATTTGAAAATAAAATTTTTAGATATAATATTACTGAGTGTTAGAATATATGTTAATTTAAATAAAAATTTTTTATAAGTTAATGCGCATATGAAAGGCATAACTCCAAGTTAATAATTTATAATGAATGTAATCTTTAGGTAAAGTTTCACTCTTATAATCTATTATAAGAAAGAGTGCTACTGAAAAATACGGACTCTTGATATAGCTACGAATTTAATGCCTATAACAAATTCCTTATCTAAGACAGTTCGTGAAAATGATAAAGCTTGACCAAGCAAGATACAATGAATTACATACTAGAAAAAGCTCCGAATTTCCTTCCCATCTATACTTGATTGGGCGAATTGACAACATGTGTGAACTATTTAATGTAGACAACATTAGACTTTGATTTTGAGTAGTATTGATGTAGGCAACGTTAGAGGCATCTTTTCAAGTTTATATATAATATCAATATCAACAGTTGCAGTTGTATCCATAGTGCATTTGGCCAATTCGTAATTGGCCTAAATATTGGAAGTAAGCATTATACGAACTTAAATTAATAAAAAATAAAACTGGTTAAAAACCGTCCGTTGTCATATTTCTAGTATCTGGACTAGTATACATATTCTATCCTGGCAACAGGCAATTGAATTGTCTTGGTTTTGTCATTTTATATTTCTGAATTTCTCCTCAATATAATATTACGAAAACACACCTTACAAATACAGAAATAGTGAAGAAACTAAATTTAAAAAGATTATGATCGTCATCAGAAAGCTGGCTCGTAAGTGTGACATTCCAAAAACCCTGGTGTTAGTTAATAGGCAATTATATATTTATAAATGTGACTTTTGTATATATAATTTAATATTACGTTCATCGCTTCGGTTCATATTTCTTTTCATAAATATTATTTTAACGTTTGCGCCGATCTTGTTTTTTTGCTGGCTTATTATTTCGATAATTTGATTATTCTTCAGGTGTGTTAGAAGCTAATCTTTACTTTCAAGAAGCATTTCTCGCAACTCTTTGTTCGGGTGTGGGTTTATAGTTCTTTATTTTTTTTTGCATTTTACGTAGAAGACTTCAATAAATACTAATAATATAGTTATCTATTCTGTCATTATGATTTTATTATTCATATACATAGTTTACTTTATTTATTTTTGATGTTTATGGTTAAACTTCTGATTAATTAAAATATTTACAGGGGCCGACAAATCAGTATTATTGCAGGGGATTCGGACATCGACAAAATTCCATAGAGTATGCTCAAAGGTCTTCCACGCCGTTCCAGTCCAATAAACTAGAATTGCATAAGGAGAGCGGTGAAGCCGACTTATTTCAACTAATAAATAAATGTCACATACTAAAATGAAATCAAATTAAAATAAAATTATGGTATCTATTTAAACCTTCAAAATTTTAAAAACCATATATTCAAAAACATTTTACTGTAATATTTAATTTTCATATTAAAACTAACTTAAATCTTAATCACAATATCATTTTTATCTGTCACTACACTGCAAAAATTTATCAACACACATGAAATCACCGAGCAGCTATCAAAATTGGCTGGTGGATCATTTAGTAGCATTGAAATTTCCTGATTTTTTTTTTTAATATGGACAACGTAAAAAAATTACTTTACAATCCATAGGCTGGTAAGATCATATGATAATATAGTTAAATTTCAGTTAAGATATCTTCACTAAGTTATATTTATTAAATTCTACCTTATCTAGTGATGCCTAATTTGCGACTTTTCAAAAAATCCTGCGCGTTACCCATCACTAGTTTATAGTGTATGACTTTTTAATACGCAACCCCATACGCTCAATTATTTAGTTCGTACAGAAATTATGGTAAAGAAGATCTTGTCAGTTTGCTACTTATCTTGAAATGTAAAAAAAAAAAATTCTAGATATAGCTCAAAATTCAACTTACTAAAGTCATATTGTTGTGCGTCATTTCTCAACTTACTTCAACTAAGTTAGGTAAGCGGTAAACATAGGTTCTTTTTATATCATATAATAAAGATTATTTAATGTAGTTTTTTTTTTTAAAGAAAAAAAGTTTATTTAACAGATTCGTATATTTTATCGAAAAGCATCGGTACAACTGGTTATGTAATTGGATAAATTCCGGCTAGCTAGAGATGTGATCCGTAAATTACAATACATATAAATAAACTGTAGTTTATTTTAAAACTACAGTTTATTTATCATACTAATAGTTTATAGTTTGCGCCTCTACGCTTAGCCAAAGGTTCGGAAATAAATTCAATTAAAGGCGAAGTCAGCACAATACATTTTAGCTATATGAAATGATGATATGCACCAGAAGCTTAGTAAATGCGATTGCGCCAAGTCATCATAATAGTAGAACGAGCCAGAAGTTGTATCAGCCGGTGGTTTCCCACCTGCTCGAAGTAGGTCGGCTGTTAATTAGGAAAATGACAGAATCAGGAGGCTACTATATGTAGTGGGTGAGAAACGAAGACTATTGTTTCGAAGTGGGAAAAGATATCGGAATCATTTTGCTCGGTTCTTTATATATCGATTGAGATCAGTTGCTTTTCTATTAGTGTCACTGGTTGCGCGCCAATTTATGCAATTTAACTGATTGATTCGTTCTTTGATCCGACCCCATGCCTTCGTCTCATGATAAATGGGACAAGAGCTATAGCACGTTATGAAAGGTATGATTGAACCACCCGAAAACTAGGTGTAACGATCGGCTTTGTAAATTCCTAAAATTCCCAGAATTCCTAGTAATCGGGAGAATTTGGATAATCTGGGAAAGGAGGGAAAAGCAAGAATTCGAAGAATCATGGGAATAATAGGAATTACGAGAATTTATAGAATATTAGAATAACTGAATAATTAGAATTCCTATAATTCCGTTATATGTATGAAATAATTATAAAAAGGAGGAAAGGGTTTTCCTCCGACAAAAGGAAACAACTCAGTTGAGTTATAACCTTCGAAATTAGAGTAGAAGTGTTATCTCAAAGTAGTTTCTTAACCCAAAATATTCATCCTTACAAAATCATTATCAAATTTATCCTGACGTTGAACCGTAGAAATATACCTCGGAAGCATGGTGGACGCAGCTATTGATGTGCCACGTACAGTACTATACGAACTGTACTGTACGTAACTCATACAGGAGGGTCACCAAAATTACGGGACGGGATACATCGGAGTGAATCGGAATCAGTCGACTGGGTAGGAATTAATCAATTTTGCCACCAAGATCATAAAAATTTTTACTAATGAAATCATATCCATTCATTAAGTAAAAAACCCAGCTGATAATTTTGCTATAAAATCTGCTAGCAACTGGGGCTAATCGTCATCCTAGACCCGACGCATACGACCCGGAATTTTGGTGACCCTCCTACCGAACAATGCATATAAAGGTTACATTAGCTTTAATATAAACTTTTTATAATTTTTATCCACTTTTTATTAAAGCTAATTAGCCATATTTTATATATAAGGCTGTCTGAGTTGATTCTTTGGTTAACATTACTTTTCCAGGACTCTCGGGAAGGGGGGGAGGGGGGTAAAATGAAACGAACATATGAAACGAACATATAAAAATGAACAAAGATGGGCCAATTTCATTGGTTGATATAAGGCCGTTTGAAGTTGATTCTTTGGTAACATCGCTTTTCCAGGACTCTCGTGAGAGGGGTAAAATGAAACGAACATATGAAACGAACATATAAAAATGAACAAAGATTGGCCAATTTCATTGGTTGATAGAAATCAGGTGACTGGTGAGAGTCATCCAGCGTTTTGTTGGCTGTTCGTTTTAGGGGGAGGTAGGGGAGACTTCAGCTGGGGGTGATGTTGACCAAAAAATTAACTTCAAATGGCCTAAGCTTTAATATTTAATAAATTTTAGGCAATTGTCAAATATATCAACTTTTTTCAAAAAAAAATACTTTTTTAAAATTTTTTTTCAAAAAAAATACTTAAAAAATTTTTTTTAAATAATACTTTTCTTAAAAATTTTTATTAAATAATACTTAAAAATTTTTTTTAAATAATACTTTTCTTAAAAATTTTTATTAAATAATACTTTTCTTAAAAGTTTTTATTAAAAAAAAGTATTTTTTAAAAAACTTTTTCAAAAAAAATACTTTTCTTAAAAATTTTTATTTTATTTTTTTATTTGGTTATCCAAATTTAAATGTAATCTATTTAAAATTTTTCTTATATTTTTTTATTTTTTTTTTATTTGGCTATTCAAATTTTCAATGCAATCTATTTAAAATTTATTAATTACAATAAAATAAAACTTGATCTGCTTCTGGTGGCTAAGTAATTAAAATAAACCAAATATATTACAAAAAATAAGGGTTTGCAAGAGCATTTGCCCTAATTATAAGCAAAGAAAGAGAGTAGAGGAAAATACGGGTTCAACTGCCTGGAAAATTGAAAAACTGGAGCGCTCATATAAAACAAGATCATTAAAAAAGTTTAATATGAACACAAACAAAAAAAACCAAATATTTATATTACACATGATATTGATCTCTAAAGCAGATATAATACCAACAATAAAAACAATGTTAACTCATATTCACTGTCTGAAGTAAATAGAGAGACCAACAACAATTGTTCACAAGAAGTAGATACAAACAAAAGGAGCAAGGAATTTTTAGAAAATTCAGAGACTGAAATTATCAAAGACGCTAGAACAATTGCACAAATAAGTCATGTAAAAACAGGATAAAATAACAAATGACTAGAATTTAATAGAAGCAACAAATAATAAAGAATTACAGACCAGTAACTCTGAGCAAAGAGGACAAGAATCTCAAAAATAAGGTATACAAGAGAAAGATGCCTCTACTCCAACAACTTATAAGTGGTCAGGTCTATTTACAAAAATAAGAAGAGGTAGAGCTACCATTTCTAAGCAGAAACAAAGGGCCATTCAATACTAAGAATAAAAATGCAGTAATTTTTTGATATACAGGTATTGATAAACATCTTTACAAAAAAATAGTTTAGCATTATATGACAGAATCAGAAAAAAGCTACAAGAAACTTATATAAAAATAGTATTTGAAAGCAAAGAAAAAAAATATTATATGGAATAAGAAATTGTGCTTTTTAGACAAACTCTGTTGGACAATATTCCTATTAATTTGAGGCATACTTACTTAGCAATGAAGCTAAAAAATGTACAAATAGGCAGAAAAGAGCTTATTTCAGATCAATAAAATGGGTTTTTGAAAGCTTTGACTCAATAAAGTCAATCAAACCTTTGGTGCATGCGGACACACCTATTTGCTCAAATTAATAGATTATTTTGTTTGAAACTACTAATAATTAGGGCTTAGAAAAGAGGTTATCTAGACACACATACATACAGGATCAAAAGGTAATAACAGAATGGCAGTTAGCACCAAACTGTACTTTTATTGTGATTATTAGGATATATTAAAAAAGACTGTTCACAATCCAAGAAAGCAATTAGCACTTAGACAACAATGCAAGTATTATAAAAAAAAGAGATCAAATATTAGAAAGAAAAAGAAACTGCAAAACAAACCTTTAGTAGCAATAACTTAAACAGTCACCTCACTCTAATCCGAACCTTGCTAAACTGAACATTATTAAACTCTCTAAATTGAACAAAATCTCCTAGAAATTTTATTATAAAGTTCTGATAAGCCATATATAACTTTTTGAAAACTGAACATTTCCAAATTTTTATATAGTAAAAAAAAGCAGTCCTAGTAGTTTGGATTAGAAAGAAGACTGTATATAGAAGCAAATAGCAGAAATAAGAAAAATAATAATACAAAAAAAGAGAATAATTGTGATATATAGGAAGAATATTTATCTCAATTAAGTAAAAATAATCTAAAAAAGAGATAGTTGCTATAGAAAAATATAGAGTTTGCATATAATTACAGGAGTTTAATAACAAGTTTACAGATAAAAGGTAGAAATTGAGATAGACTCAAGTAATATAACAGAACAAGAGCATGGAATAGAAACAAAAGATATAGCTGAACAAATAGATAAAAACAGATTTATAAATATAACTTATAAAAAGAAAAACTAAAAAAAAAAATAAGGAGATTAATTTAACTCCTATAAATTATGTACTATATAGAAAAACTAGAGCTCATAGAACTTGGAAACTACAAAGAAGCAACTCCACTAATGAAACATAAACAATGCCAAGTAATAAGATAACTATTGCAACTCTAAATATTAAGGAGTTGAATAACAGAAATAAACAAAAAGAGAGTTTTACTTTACTTAAAACTTACAAAATAGATTTATTATATCATATTATAGAAAACAAATCTAAAAAAGAAAAAGAAAAAGAAAATACATTAAAAGTTAGTAGATTTTTAATTCAGTTTGAAGCACATAAGTTGCAGAAAACAAAGAAATAAATTCAAGAGAAGCAGTAAATCTTTAGTGAAAGGGTAATAAATACATTATTTATATATGGATACAGAAATGATTAGATTGTTAATGTATATGCACTACCAATCATTCAAGAAAGAAGTATCTTTGATAACTGGAGTTCCTAATTTGAAGAAGGCAAGATCAATATTTTTGAAAGAGACTTTAATGTAAATATTGATCTAATAGTAAACAGAATAAATAAAATAGTTCTATATACTGACTCTACAGCAAAGAAACTCAAAGAGCTAACAAGAAATCTAGTTGATATAGCTTTTTTCAAATAATTTAAGATAGACAAAAAATAGCTATGAAGTTATATATATATATTTATAGATGAGCAATATGCACAAAACTGTAAAAAAACACTTACTAGCTTTGAAAATTTGAACCACCTCTTGGTAAAAACTGATGTAAGGTTTATAAAGACTATAATGAGATCAGTATATTGGAAAATAAATATTAAAAGCCTAGAAAATAAATATTTATAGGAAAAAATAGTAAAAGTATTAAGTAAAGCAAATTAGTTAAAAAGTGAGATCAAACCAAATGCCTAATTAGATTATTAGTAAGATACAGAGCACGTTTAAGAGCTCCTGTAAGAAAAATTAACAAACTGAACAAGAAAATTGTTAAAATGGAAAGTAGAATTATGGAGGAAAGGGAAACCCCAAATCTAGAAATAATAGTAGACTCACACAAGAGAAAATTACAAGATGAGCTATTGAATCTGGCTAATAAATAGCAGATTAGATCTGGTACAAGATAGATAGAAGAAGAGAAAAGGTCCATAAAGTACTTTTTAATAAGATACAAAATTAGATACTATATAACTATTACAAATAAGAGTAGAATTCTAGAGGCACCAAGTACAGTAGATACCAAGAAAATTCTAAATTATATTAAAGAACAATATACAAAAATATATACTACAGAAGTAGTGAACTAGAGCAAGTTTGAAGAATTAATAAAGAATCTAGTGCAGGTTTCAGATAAGAATAATAAGAATATACTAAAACAGATTACAAAGTAAAAAATTAGAAACATAATTATAGCTCTACCAAATAACCTAATTTTGTAGTATAAAATTGTTTAGACCATGCGCATATACGCATGCATGCATGCATTCATATACATAATGCCCATCTTTAGTTAGTAACATGGAAATATTTTTCTTTATATATATATATATATATATATATACAATACTAATGTTTCTTTTTTTCCTTAGAACGGAATGTAGCATAATAACAAACATACGATAGTTAATCCATGATAGTTTGGGGTGTAGCTAGATAGTTAGTAGCACATTAGATTTTTTATATATACATTAATAGCATTTTTTTCTTTAGAACAAAACATAATGCGAATATAGCACAATAGTAGAAGCATGATAATTTAGAACGTTAGTATTATAATAATATATATTATATATATATAGTATTAACATTTCTTTTTTCAGAACGTAGCTCATTAACGAACATACAATAGTAGAAGTATGATAGTTCAGAATGTAGTAAGGTAGTTAGTAACACAGTAGCATTTTTTTATTACAATATTAACATTTCGCGCAATAACTAATGTAACATGGTATTAGGAATATGATGCTTTGAAATGTAACAAGATAGTTAGTAGCACAGTGGTTTTTTTGTTTTTTTTTACACAGTACTAATATTTCTTTTTTTCTTTAGAACAGAACATAGCACGATAGTAGAGGCATGATATTTTGAGACATTAGTAACATTGTAATATATATATATATATTTTTTAATATACAGTACTAACATTTCTTTTTTTCTTTAGAACAAATAGACGTAGCACAATAACAAATGTATGATAGTAGAGGCATAATAGTTCAGGATGTAGCAAGATAGTTAGTAGCACAGTAGTATTTTTTTAATACAGTACTAACATTTTGCAACATAGCATAAAATAGAAGCATGATAGTTCGGGATGTAGCAAGATAGTTAGTAGGATGGTAGTTAGTATGGCATGCATGATAGTTCAAGACATTAGTAACATGATAGTATTTTTTTCTTTTTTTGATACAGTACTAATGTTTGCGCAATAACAAACATAGCATGATAGTAAAAGCATGATAGTTCAGCACATGGCAAGATAGTTAGTAATATGGTAATTAGTATAGGGCATGCAGAATAGTATGAAGCACAGCATAATAGTTAGTATGGGATTTAGCATGATAAATAGATAGAACATAGCAAAAAGGGTGCCAGTAGCACTCCCAAAACACTTGTAATAATATAAAATATAATATAATAATATAAAAATATATTAAAATATCAAAATTGTTAAAAATAATAATAATATAAAAATATATTAAAATATCAAAATTGTTAAAAATAATAATAATATTTTTGAATTCGTCTTGAAGTTTGAACCATTGTTGACCAAATATTAAGCGCTTTTTCAAAATCAAATTTATTTATATTTTTATCTACTAAACTTATTGATAAAAATAAATGAAGAGTATCATTATTAATTCTATTTTGATCTGGGATGTGATGATTCTTGCGATAATAACCTAAGCATGACTATTGTCATGCATCAGGTTATTAAATTCAATAATATTCTGACACTTCACTCTCTATGAAATCATATACTACGTTATACTACATTCCTAGTAACTTATATATGCACTGGTTACTTCAAAAAATTCCGGATCATGCACTGTTTGTTGCACCGGCCCAATTTTAAAATACCGGTATATGCAATATAAAAAACAGTAGATCCATATTTTTATCATGCTATTTTATACACTGCCTGGAAAGTGATATTAACTGAAAAATTAACTTTGAACGGCCTAAAAAAAAATACAATAAACTACATTTATTAATATATTACTAATTTGATGTATTAAATATTTATTATTAAAATAGAATTAAATAATTTTATTATAATTGTAATATAGACTGATATTAAAAAACAATTCAAAATATAACTGCTAAAACAACTTAATTATATAAGTACTATATGTACTGTACGCATTGTACGTACTGTACGTACTGTACGCTAAAAAAAATTTGGATATTATATAAATGGCACATCACTAGGCGCAATGCTAGAAATAGGTTTTCCAGCAGTATATACTATATACGCTTTATCTGATATCAATGGTATAATTGGTATATGAATTATAATCATTATAATGGTTAAAATCATTATACCATAAAATCTTGAAATAGCGCGCAAGGATGAAATTACAAATTTTGGCCTGAATTAAGCTTAATTCGCAAATAACGCTCATGCCTGCTGTTTCAAGATTTTACTGTAGATGATATCGGTTGTATAATGGGTATACAGCAAATAAAGTATATAATATATCATAAGTAAAAGAAGTATATAAAAAGGCACTTTCGCCCTAGAGGAAAATTATTCTCTGTGATTCTAAATAAATCGTTAGTAAAAGACTAAACATATTCCCTATAGCTTAAAATAAACTTCCCCAGATCTACTACTTAAGTAGCATAAATGGTACTGTTGGTTGTTGTAATTTCTTGCTCACGTGACAGTACCGTTATGCTATCCAGTTGATTTCTCGATGTACTGAGAACTACTGTGGTTATATTTGTCAAACTCTCTCGACGTACCGTGGTTAGTTGCGGTTGATTTTTGTCTGGATTTGGACCCAAGTTGCGAATTCCAAACTGTGGTTTATATAAGTGAAGGATAAAAAGTATAAACGTTAAAGTGTTATAAGGTTATTAAACAATTCAAGTACTGTATAGACATGTCTACGACCATAATCACCTTATCAAAATCTAAAGCCAGGCCAATTTAATTCGATGGTTTACGTTATATCCTTCTCACAAAAGAGAAGGAGGAGGGGGAGATAAGAGGAAGTCTATTATAAAATTCCAAAATGATCTGTGATATTATAAAATTTTTCTAAAATTATCCGCATATGTAGTAAGAGGGGAAGGCAAAAGAGGGAGTAACTTAAACCACGAATTAAATTGGTCTGGTCTAACTGCCTCTTTTCGACTAGGCCTAACGTAGGTTATATGAGTACTTTTTTGTGGAGCAGCTGATTTGTCATTAGCCTGTCGATAATAAAATAATTGTTCCTCATAAATTGTCCATTGATTTTATTCTAATCCCTGTGACTATCAATACGTCAATTTTGTTACTAATAAAAGCAGAGAAAGCAAAAATAGAGGTAGTAATTAGAGTCCTTTTATGTAAAAACCTTATATTAATTAAACTCTTGATTGTCTTGTTTCTCTGATCCTCGTGACTAGTGATGTACCATTTATATGATGTCTAAATTTTTTAGTGTTTTTAGTAGCAAAGTCGTCAGATCTCGCCGCAGAAAGTTTGCCGTCACGAGACCCGAGAACGTGACCAAGACCGTAATAGAAGACCACGAAGTATAAGCCCTGAAAAACAAGCCCCAAGGCCATGGAAAAAGAGAAAACCAAAACTTAAAAAAAAAAAAGAGTCGTGCTAAGTCGCGATAAAAGAGAAGGGTTTGAAATCGTGAAAAGGCTGTGAATTGTGAGATGGGCTTAGGTTGAACAAGTTCAATTTTGTTCTCTCCCGCATGTAAATTGTTATAAATGGGCTTGTTTTCTCCCTTTAATAAAGTAGTGAACAGTGCTTGAAAAAGTGCAAAATTTGTTCACTTTAAACCCACATTGTACCTGATTAGCCTTACCTTACCAAATCATACCACTTCAACTTATCAAGTATGAGTATATTGTGAGGTTTGGTGGTATTATTTTATTTCTTTTCTTTTTTGTGGGTGATTGGTTGATTTGTGTTGCCGCCTGTTGCCTGCTGACAGTGTACAGTATGTACAGTACTAATATGTTTGATTAATATTTTAATGCCTGCAGCTTTAACAATAATCTGATTTCGGTCCATCATATGATATTTCATACATATATCTCAGAGTAACATGAATACCAAATCTGGTATGCTCATACAAATCATAGATTTTTAATGCCCAATCAAATGCAATATTTTGCGACCATTCTAGATGGCAGAAAACCATGCACTCCGTGATGCAAGCATACCTCCGTTCCTGGTATGCAAGCACTTACATATGTTCGTATGTTAATTATTGATAAAAATTCGTCTCTAAGCCCCGATATGCTGTGAAAGGCACATATATTCAGTAAAATCATGCTTTATGCATGCACATCATTTATAAATATAGAAATTAGAATTTCGTGCCATTTAGTATAATAGAAATAGTAAAAAAAACAGATTAAACCTTTTGTTTCACCATTTTAAATCATATGATGATTAAGTCTAAATAGTTCTTTTTTTATGTACAACCTTTATTCTACTAGTTCAATGCAGATTGTACAACACAATACTAACTAAATTATCACAAACCAGAATTTCCAAAATTATGGAGCGAGATTTATACTATAGCCTTTTTCCTAAAATGCATTCCTCGCATCTCTCAAAAGTCTAATAGTTATATCTGTATTTTAAATATATACAGATTATTAATCATCACCTGTTTTGCCAACCCTAAGTGTATAGTAATTCTTTTAAATGCAACTTGTTGCTTTGATTACTTGTATTTAATGAACAATTAGAAAAATTGCATTTATGGAAGTATACTTGAGCAAGAACTTGAGGTTGCATGCAGAAAGCTATTACATTTAGGGGATTGTATTTAGCTCTCAAATTCAACTTGTTGTTTTGATTACATGTATTTAATGAACAATTAGAAAAATTGCAATTATGGAAGTATATTGAGCAAGAACTTGAGGTTGCGTACAGAAAGCTATCGCATTTGGGGGATTGCATTTAGGGAGGCCTAACTGTGGATAGATAATATACAGTTATTGGTCATGTATAGATTAATATTATAAAATTTGTTTGTTTAAATAAATAATTTGTTGGTATGTACCGCACGGTGTCTGGTTTCAGCAATCAATTAATGCAAAAGAAAATACTGTATTATTTATCATCGATGCTTCAATATTGATTATCTGCAATTTATGATCATGCTTTACAAGTTGTGATTGGCTACATGAGTTTAAATTCGAGATTGTTGTTTTACGCAATCACGTACAAAAAAATAAAAAGAAAAAAAACTATATAGTAAAAGTCTGCACAATAATGATTGCATAGCTTTTGGAAATTCATGAATATTAATTGTTACTTTAAAAATTTTTTAATAAATAAACATCGTATCTAATTTACAAATTGTTAAAAATTTAATTATCTTTTAAAGTAAACTTATAATAAATACTGATTTATTAATCCCACCCTTCTTATGACCAAGTGATCATTATTATTCCTTCATCTACGTACTTTTTTTTTATTTCTTGGTAAAGCCATAACCATGACTTACACTATACAATATCAAAAATGAACTACTTAGCTTGGTCATATCAAAGAATAATTAGAAATAAATTTATCGCCGAATGTTTATTCTTATCATTTTTAATTTCATTAATATTTATTCAATTAAATAGATCTTTTATTAAATCAACTGCCTCTAAAATTCAAGAAATCAATGATAATAATGACAATATTATATTTGTCGTTGACGATGATCAACATGCAATTTTTTATAAGAAATTGCCATATTTCAAATTGTATCTTCTCGAAATACTACATATTAATTTATTTAGAAATTTCACGTGGAGGTCCAATGAATAGCATATTTTAATATAAAAGAGAGTTTTTTTCGTTAAACTGAAACATAATGAAGAGATTGTTGAAATTTCAGTATTTTCATAGCATTTTTTAATTTTTTTAATCAACACAAATGTGATAATCACGTATGTTACACTAATTGATTTTCATATTGGACCATATATTGATTTGATTTACATTAGTGATTTAAGCTACATGGTTTTAGTCAGCTGGCTTAGCCAGCTGACTAAATCATCGGCTAAGCGACTGGCTAGCAGTTAACTACTGGCCTGCATTCGGAATATTTTGGGATATTTGACCCGTACTTTAGACTTTACTTATGTCCATTTAATTTTCCTTTTCAGAAATTATCAGATTCTTATTAATAGTTAGCTTTGGCCGCATTAGCCAGTCGATTACATTACACCAGCTGGCTTAGCTGGCTAAGCTGGCTTAGTGCGGCTGCATTAGCCGGCTTACATCACTAATTTACATAATGCATTTAAAACCCCAGCGTGTACTGTGAGGCGCAAAAATGCAGGTGTTGTAATACAAGGAGAACAATATATGGGCGTGAGTCAATAGAAATCAAGCAAATTTTTTATAATAAAAATTTTTTGAAATTTTGAACAGAAATAACTTAACAAAAATTTAATCAAATTTTGATAAAATTTTTTTTAAATTAATTTTATAAACTTATAGAATTAATTTAAAAAAAAATTTATCAAATTTGATCAAGTTTTTGTTAAGATATTTTGATTTAAACTTTTAAAAAAAGTTACTAAAAAAATTT
Source organism: Gigaspora rosea (assembly GCA_003550325.1). NCBI lineage: Eukaryota > Fungi > Glomeromycota > Glomeromycetes > Diversisporales > Gigasporaceae > Gigaspora > Gigaspora rosea. The sequence continues at coordinate 228,782 of QKWP01000117.1, forward strand.
GCTTGATTTTTATTGACGGCAGCCCATATTGTGGCCATATAATGAATCAGGTGTATAGTGCCCGCTGTAAGAATCCAACCCCCTGTAACACAACAAAGGGCAAATTAAAAATTTATTTTTTTTATTAAAAAATACATGATTCATTTAGATGACTAATACATTGTATAATTCCCATTGGCTTCGATTAAAGCCTCAACTCACCTTTCCATACTACGGACCAATTTAGTGGCAAGTTCGTGGGTTAATGCATTTCACTCTTTTACCAAACACGATTTTAATCCTGCAAGAGTTCTAATTTTTTTTCTTGCTATTTTAATTTTTAACAATCTCCAAACATTTTCAATAGGATTTTGGTCGGGGGAACAGATGGCCATGCAAGAACCTTGACATTGTTTTCTTCCTTCCAATTCTTTGACAAAGTTGCACAATGCTTTGAATTATTGTCTTCTTGCAAAATCCATCTATCCGAATCAGCCCCAAAAAGAAGCTCGGCAGACAGGAGGAGACCTTGTTCATATATCTTAATTATATATTTGGCATTCAAGTTGTGCTGAAAGTAAATCAGCTTGCCAAAGCCTGAAGACGAAAAACAACCCCACACGTTGAGCTTCAACGGATGCTTTACGGACCGTCATAATTTACGCTGCCCAGACCACTGCCAGGTCCTTGGATGCGGTTGATTCAAACAGAACATACTTTCATCAGTGAATATTACCTGGTTCCAGTTGAAATCCTGATGATCTTTTGCCCATTTTAGCCATTTTTCTTTGTGCTTCTCCGTGAAAAGTGGTTTGGAAAGTTTCACCATATGTTTGCCCCACCTTTACATAGACACTTTTGAATAGTGCTGTTGACCTATAGAAAAACACAAAGGTTACCATAACTTTTGATCCACTAATCCAAATTGAATGAAACTACCACCATTCGAATCAGCTCACCGAGACGGTTCTAACGAGCTATAGATCATCCCGATATGATCACTGGATGATAAGATCGGAACCAATTAACAATCAATATAGGATCTGCAATTTGATTGGCTAGACGATCTACTGCGCGAAAGTCGTCAGATCTGTCAGATCTAGCAGATGCCATATTTATAGCATATATTCTATATATTTCATTTATTACATATATACCATTTATGACATATATTATATTTATACTTTTTATACTATATGTTTTATTAATAGTAGTTATAGTATGTATTACACATATATTAGATATTGACCGTTACATTTGTAAAATTTCAAAATGTATAAAAGCAGCCGATGTGGACCCCAAGTTCAACATCGAGTCTTCATACTCTTTCACTAATAAATACATTTATTTATTACATAAATTAAACAATTATTAGTATCCTCATATACTTCTAATTGTAGCCTCTTTCGTAATTGCAAATTGCCTTAAATCTTCTTTGTTAAGTTTTATTAAAAAACGCTTCTGACTTAGATATATCACAGTAACAAAGTGAGGTTACACAAAGTGTTCATTGTCTAAGATCGCTCTAGTTACCTAATATCTTTGAAAAAGTGGATATAGGATAACAGTGCATACACTAATGCTAACATTCTGTTTTTCCATTTCCTGTTATATTTCAATGGCAGTTATATTTTCTTTGTCACTTGCAAGCTTAAGGATCTTTGCATTTTGCCGCGAAGTGGTGATCCAATTTCGACTAGGTTTTTGTTCATCATTTGAATTTTTTGTTTCCCCCCATTTTTTTACCCAATAAATCGCAGTAGACTTACTACAGCCAACAATCTTTGCTGTAGCACCAAGCCCAAGCTTCAGACCTTTGGAATGATAGTGCAAAAAAATAATTTCATATCGCTTATGCACGGAAGAGGCATTTTAAGGGATCAGAATTTGGGTGTAGAACATTGCCCTGGTAAATGGATAAATTGCCTACAAATGGTAAGTATGATTAGTGTTTGCATCATTGTTTGTTGTGAGAAAATTTTAAGGTTGTACATACAATGCACGTGAAGTTACACCAGGTCAGATACTTACGGTGGGCACTGTAACATAAAATAAAACCTTTTGTGACTAACAAAAAAAATTCTAATACAAGATTAATGATATGCCTACTAATTTTGACATTAATCCTAACTTTTTAAAGATAAAGTATAATGTATATATAGATAACGGTGAAATTTTAGTAGTAATTTCTACATTCGGCAGTAGAAATTGTTTAAATAATTTTACCAAAAATTTTTTAAGATTGAGATGCTAATTTAAATTTTAATTGTTGAAATTAATTTTATATACAAAAAATAGATCAACAGTTGAAATTAAATAAACCGTTGAAATTAAATCAAAGTTGAAATTATCAATGGTTGAAATTAAATTAATGGCTGAAATTCAATCACCTGTTGAAATTAAATCAACAGTTGAAATTAAAATTAACAGTTTAAGGGTTCACAAGCATTTCTTTCAAAGTGATTAGTTAATTATAGAGATTATGCACAAGTACTATGATTAATTAAAGTAATACTAATAGTAATTTTGTCAAAAATTTTTGTTGTCAAAACACAGTTATTAAATTTTAGCACAACTATTATAGTTTCTGATCATCTTTTTTGTTATTGTGATAATAAAATTAATTGACCAAATAATTTATTTTTCTTCAATTAAAAATTTCATACACCAAGTCTGGTAAGTTATAATTAAATGCTCAAAGTTTTATTTTTTTGCTATATATTAGTAGATTATATTAAAAGTTTTAAAAAATAAAATATTTTAACAGTTGATTAATACTAACTAATAAATTATTTACTTCTTAACCTATATGTGTACAGCATTATATAATATAATAATCAAGTATAAAATTTTAATAATATATTGTGTTTATTCAATATTTTATAATTAGAAAATAAATTTGTATAGAATTTTTTTAACATTTAATCGTTTAATCGTATCTAAAAGCTTAACTTATTCAGGTGTTACAGTATGATGAAATGCAGTATAAGAATGATGTCATAAATAGCTTATAAAAATATCCATAATACAATTTCAATGTCGACTCATCAACCCATAAATTTTTCTTTTATAAGTCATTTCAAAGTCTCATCAACCCGTAGATCTTTCTTTTATAAGTCATTTCACTGTCAATTAATCTGTTGATCATTATAATTTCTCATTTCTTTATTTGCATAGTTCCGTTTGTGCAGTGTACAACCGTGGGAGAAACTTGGCTAATGGGAGATCGAATTAGCTCAGCATAGGTTATGCGGAATGGATGTTCATTAGGGGATTCGGAATAAATGATATATTATTATTAAAATAGAATAGAGGAATTCTTCCTTATTTTATTGTTCACACCATGGATTTTTGCTATTCGCACTATGGTTATACAAGATTTACTATTTTAGAATTTATGCACTTGTGTTACACAAAGGCCTGTTGCATTGTTTTTGCAAAAATAATTTTTTGGTACATAGTGCTAATGTTGTATAATGTTATACAAGTTTAATTTTGGTAACCTAACCTGGGTCGGCAAGCATTAAGCTTAATGCTGGTGGGCACTATTATGATAATGCTCTCAGCGGGGTTAGACATAATTCCAGCCTACCCTAACCTTAAGTCTAGCCAAAAATATGTCCTAAATTTAGGATTAGAGTGGGCTGGAATTATGTCTAACCCGCCGGGGCCATTATCATAATAGTGCCCACCAGCATTAAGCTTAATACTGGCCGACCCAGGGTTAGGTTACCAAAATTAGACTTGTGTAATGTTACATGACATTAGTGGCGTGTACCCAAAAATTATTTTTGCAAAAACAATGCACCGAGCTTTTGTGTAATATAAGTGCATATATTATTTTGAATTCTAAAAATAGAAATTTTTGTGTAACTATGGTGCAAATAGCAATTCCCATTTTATTTATTATTATTCTCTGAGCTCAGCTATCATATTTATATATTCTAAATTATTATGGTCTGAAACCAAGACCTGCGGTCTCGAACCAAAATCCATGGTCCTAGACCAAAATCTATAGTCTTAAACCACGATCTGTGGTCCTAAACCCATGTACAGCCACTCTATACAATAAAATTTTCATAACACGGTAATACAAACTCATGAAGCCAATCAGAGAGTGCAAATTTAGACTATTGCACAAAGAATCCGAACACTAAAAAAAGAAAAAATGAAATTACTCAAAAACTGATGTTTAAACAATCTTGGCACACTAATAAAAATAGCAGGAATGTAATTTTACATATAATAAGTGTTGATCTAATCATATAGCCTCTAACATTAAGGCTCTAACCCTAAATTTTTATTCACATACTTCAGCTTATTTATAAAATTTGCTTTCCTTTTTCGGTTTGTATTAACTGATGAAATAAGTAAAATCTTCTGGTTCATCTTATGTTATAGTCAGTGGACTGTTGGTAGTAGAATTACTGAATTATGGCAATTACGGTATTTTACCAATAGCCAATAGTAGAATTAGTTGGCATAGCTGTAAAAATAATATGCCATAATGCCGTAACACCGTAATGCTATAATGCCGTAATGTCGTAATACTACAACTCTGTAATGCCATAATACTACAATATTGTAATAATACAATACCATAACTATAGTATAATATTATAATGTTATAATTAAATAACTATGTGCATGACACCCAGTCACTCCAAACCTGAAACTGATAAATATGTTGTTATTTGCTATACAAGCATTATGTCTTTACAACTTTACGGCTAATAGCTACCAACTATATCTTATGTAAGTACGTGTTTGTTTTTTTGTACTGGTGGAAGATCATCAATATTTACATCATACATATTGTTGATTGATTTTGATGCAAGATCATCGAAGGCTTGGAAGATCAGTAATATTAAATGACCTCCAAATAACCTTCAAATGTCCTCAAATGACCTCAAATGACCTCAATTTTATTATAATTTTAGTCTGAAATGACCTAGGTCATTTGAAAAAAATCAAATGACCAGGTTATTTAACATCACTGTGGAAGATCATTGATTGAAGAATTGGCAGGTGACAATGTAAAATAAACCAATCGAAGCTTTTTATTCAATAAAAAAAAAATCAAATGTGAGTTGCTTAAATATTATTTACAGGCTTATTTATGATAAGAATTCTTTTGAGAACAAAATGTTTAGAAAATCACTTTAAAGAGATTCTTTTTATTAGTATATAATTAAAATGTCAGAAATATCATCATGAATCATAATTAATCCATGAATTAATAATTGATATAAGAAATTAAGACATTGCACCAATATGATATCTTAACTATATGTACAGTTTTTTGTATAATAATATAACAACTCTGTTGCCATCTATTTATAATTTTTGAATATTACAAAAGCAAAAACTAATTTCAAAAATTTCATTTTTAGAAACAGGATTCTAGCTTTTTGCTTTATTGATGTTAACTAATAAAACCAACTCCTATGTGTTATTGAATAATGAGTAAGTCTGTAACAAACTTTTTTACTGTAATTATAATACAAACTAACATCCATAATTACCAAAATAGTGAATGTGTTCTGTAACTAAATCTTTTAGAAATTACAATAATTCTGGTATAAAGTAATTCATCTTTAAATACTTTGGTTACTGGGATAAAGAGTAAGTTCTGTAACTAAGTTCTTTATATTGTGTGGTCACCGAAATAGCAAATAAGTTCAGTAACAAAATTTTGTATAATAGAAATTATGATAATTCCAGTGCAAACTAATGTATACTGTATGGTTGCCAAAATGGTGAATAAGTTCTGTAACAAATTTTGTATAATAGAAATTAATAATTTTAACCACTACTATGGTCATCAGAATAGTAAGTTTTGTAACAAAATTTTTAGTAATTCATGATAAAAATCATAGTAAGTAAGTACTGTAACTGATTTTTTTACAGTAAAATTACAACAATTTCAATGCAAATTTCAATCTTAATCATATATTTTATATTGTGGTCACCTGAATAGCAAGTATAGCAAGTATAGCAAATATAGCAAGTAAGTCCTGTGATAGAATTTTTTATAATAGAAATCACAATAATTTTTAATACAAACTAACACAACATTAATTGTATAGAAATCACTCAATCTTAACTATTTAGCAACAAGTACTGTAGTGGGATTTTTTATAGTTGAAATCATGAAAATTTTAATGTAAATAACTCAACATTAACCACATACCACATACTATTGTTAATAGAATTGTAGGCTCTTTATGTTCTGTAACTAATTTTTTATAGTAGTACTCACAATAATTTAAATACAATTAACTTAACCGTAATTACATAGAAGCAATGATAATTCTTATGAAAACCAACTCTATACATGGTAGTTGCCAGAATAGTAAGTTTTTAACAAGATTTTATGCAATAAGAATTATCATAATTTTAATGCAAATTAATTCAATCTTAACTGCATAAAAATAATATAATAATTTGTAATAGAATTTTCTAATACAAATAATTAATCTCAATTACATGAATATTATAATAACTCCAATGCAAAATGACTTATCAAAATAGCAAGTTCTATATTAGATCTCATGATAATTCTAATTCAAACTGACTAAACCTTAGTTATATGCAGTAATATGGTCACTGGAATAGCAAGTAACAAAATTTTATAGTAACTCCAAATAGAAATTATAGTTTTTACAGTAATTCATTATAGAAATTATAATTGTGATCCAAATTAACTCTATATGTGTAACTGGGCTAGTGAGTAAGTTCTGTAAAGAATTTTTTGCAATAAATTATAATTGAAATTCTAATACAAACTAATTCAACCACAAACCATATACTATAGCTACCAGAGAGTGAATATTGTAACAGAATGGTTTACAATAACTCATAAGAGAAATCATGATAATTCTAATGCAAACTTAACTACATCTGTGACCAGAATGGCAATTTAGTAACAGAATTAAGCAATTCATAATAGTCATCACAATTGAAATTACAATGCAAACTTATTCAGCCACATACTTTACAGCAGTCACAGAATGGTAAGTTCTGTAACGAATTTTTTAAGTATTTTATGATAGAAATTATGATAATTTCAAATGCAAACTAATTTAACCTAAACCACATTGTTGTAACTGAAATAACTAGTAAGTTATATAAAAGAATTTTCACTGTAATTTATGATAGAAGTCATGATAATTCAAAAGAGATTTGTATTATAATATTTTATTAATGATTTGCTTATAAAAATGCTCAAAATAGATTCAGGACTATGAGTAAAATGTCTAGAATATTATGATATATAATTTAGAAACTATACCTTTGGATCTATAATATAATAAAGTAATTTAACAGTTGATAAAATAATTCAGAAGTTATATTAAGGCATTTTGATTTAACCAAAATATTTACTATATTAAACTTAATAATACAATTCTTATTTCAAAAAGATTAAATTTTATAATATTTATTCTTCCAAAGACAGACATGCAATACCAATAAGTTATTATTGATATGAAACAATGAAAATGTGAGATTGTGAACTTTGAGAGGTTAAAATAATATTAAAGTCTAAGATGATTAATTTAGTATGTCAATTAAAAATTTATTTATATAGTCTTTTGAAAAAAATAAATAATTCATCCGTTTTTCATTCTTTTCAATTTTTATTTAATTTGTATATTAGTAAGAATAATGATTTGACCTTGAGTTTTAGATTTAGAGTAATGCATTCATTAGTACTAATTTAATATTATGCGGTCTCAATAAATACATATATTTAATAATTAATCAATGATATTTTGTAAATTAAAATAGTTATCATGAATGAAATTATAATAAATCTAATGCAAGCTAATCTATCTTAACAACATACTGTGTGTACAACAGTAGCTATTAAGTTCTGTAATAGAAGTTTTTTTTACATGTAACTGATTAATATGATCAAAAAAAAAAAACTAAATAAGATGGGAGGCGCGAATGCGCCACCCGTCGCACTAGTATATATATATATTTTTGAATACTTAGATCAGATCAACCGACAAATAACCCATGTGATGTTTGATCAGGTTGGGATCATGAAAGTAATAATTAATTAGTAATTATGAATCGACTACATCAAAGATCAAAAAAAGATCAATGAAACATCAATGTGGCTATTAATAATTATATTACGCCATTAGCAATTTTTATTGTACGTTTTAATCGATTTTAAGCCAATTTCAATTTTTTTTTTTTTTTTTAGAAATCAAGCGATATATCAATAAACAAAGCCAGTAATATCAAAAATAAATCAACAAAAAACAAGGCATAACTTAAACTTGAAATACTTAAAATAATCCTTTGGAAGGGATAATTATGTACAAATAGCACTACAAAAGCCATATCAAACTGGTTTAATATAAAATGCAAATCGGACCACAATGTCATGTGAAAATATAACCAATCAAAGAATGGTATTTGTTCACATCATTTTAGTCCTCAGATATGGTACACCAAATTAATTTTTAATGATCAAATTATTTCAACAGTTGAATTAATTTTGATGGTTAATTTAATTTCAACCGTTGAATTAATTTTACTATTAAATTAATTTCAACTGTTGGATTAATTTCAACTGTTGAAAATAATTTCGGTTTCAACAGTTGAATTTAATTTTCAACCGTTGAAATTTTCAAAATTAAAATTTAATTTCACCGCCATCTATAGATGTACAGATGATGTTTGTCTTGTGTTACAAGCATAAATAAATCGAAAAATTTTTTGAGCTAAGAAACATTTTCGTTTAAGCTATTATTTGCAGTATTTTTTTAGTTTTTTTATTTTCCTATAATTTATTATTGAATTTATAACATAAATCCAATTTTTTGCCAAAAAAATTTCGTCCTTTTTCGAAGCACCAAGCCCAAAAAAGAAATTTTTTCGATCTATTTTCTATTTGTTGCAATCATATTAACGTTAACCATTTTTAGATTAATTTTTTAAAATAACTATAGCCACAACAAGTCACCAACCAGTTTGGCAACATATATTATATACGTACATACGTAAAATGTCTCGTTTAAACAGTAGCCAATCAAGGTATTTATTTTATATTTTACTGAAAAACTTGCATTTTTTACCACTTACGCTTTAATTTTTGCATTAGCAGAAGTATGGTTATACTATATTGTTTCATTCTAGGCAACCGTCTTGAAGATGTTTTTCCAGTTATTATTGGTGAACAAACTCGTGTTAATGGTAAAGACGTTCCTATAGACAAACTTACTGTTGGGTTACTCAAGAACCATCTTATCGAGAAGAAAGGAGAACAACTTGTTGGTAGTCTAAATATTTGGAAAGTTGAGGGTGTCACCAAAGGAAGTGAGAAATGGAATATACTTGAACAGCAATCTCATACCGAAATTGATATTGAAAAACAACTCGAAGGTGAAAAGTTGAGTTCGGCAATAGACACAATTAAAGAAATTTTCCCTAGTGACACTCCCATAGGTATCGATTTAATCATTCAATTAACCAGTAAGTTTCACACAATGTTTTACCTCTCAAATATGAAATTTGCATTTAACATATTTATTTGATCAGGAAAAAGGCAGGGAGATGATGACGAAGAAGACACAGACCGTTTTAAAAAAGAAAAACTAGCGCTCGTACCACAACAAGGTGTTTTTTCTTTTAATGGGGACTAATGATGCCTGACGAATGACGAAATAATTTCATGATGAAACTATTTCGTCAGGCAACTTCAATTTGACGAATGAATGACGAAACTCATGACAAAACATAAATTTTATATGACAAATGTAAGAAAAATTTAAAAAAGTAATTTATCCTTCAGATGTCATTGAAAACTAGTTAATGGAAATTAATTAGTCCATGAGAAATTAATTTATCTATTTTTTTTTTTTTATGACATCTTTATCCGATGGTTTACATTACTCACCCGGAGATATCCGATCGGTCTTACGAAGAAGAGACCGACGAACCTTTATAAGAAAATGAGGAGCTTGTCGAAAGATGGGCAGCTACAATTTAATATTTTATTGGTCAAATTAATTTCGTCAAGAGATTCGTTAATCGTCAGTAGTTTCGTCAATCGTCAGTAGTTTCGTCAATCGTCAAGGTTTCGTCAGACGAAACCATAGACGAAACCTTTTCTTCAGTGCGAAAATAGTTTCGTCAAGCATCATTAATGGGGACTCTTGAAGAGCAATAAAATAACAATAACTCGTACCTTTTCTAGTTAAAACTATGTATGAAAATCTTGTTAAACAGTTACCAAAGATCGATACAAGTCAACTTGTGTTCGCAATTCCACAATTACCAGGAACCGTTGAAGATACAATGATCTATAATCGAAAGTGTTTTACCTATTTCCGCGACTTTATATTTAGGGATAGAAACTATGTGCGGTACTGCATCACAGGAAACCCAGGCATTGGCAAGACATATTTCGTAAGGCTAATGCTTGTGGAGCTTCTTAAACAAGGCCAATCAGTTCTGATAGATTCTAAAGATTACACTTTATTTATTTCTCCTAAAGGTGAAATATGTAAAGTAATGTCGACGGATTACATCGAATTTGCATTATTACCGAATACATGGTGTATAATTGATGGAATAGAGCCCCAAGTGAGCCATGATTTTTCTGGAGCAAAGTTAATTATGGTGTCCTCACCTAAGAAAGAAATAGTTGAGAAATTTACCAAAGCTCAGCGGTGCAAAATATTTTATATGCCAACGTGGAGTGAGGACGAGATTGTTGATTGTTATAATCGTTTGTATAAAGAAAAAATTACTCGAGAATCATTGAAGAATAAGTTTGAGTTGTGTGGTGGGATTGCAAGATGGATCTTTGATAGTATGACGACTCTGGAAGAAATTAAACAAATTATTGATAGTGCAGCTACATCAATCAATCCAAGACTTATTGAATTTCAAGGCCGATCCTTCTTAGTTAATGAAATTACACATGAATTAATTCATATACATACCAACCTCCCATCCGATTTTGAGGAAACGTTAAATCCATACTCAGATGCCATCTGTTTCTTTGCATCGCAATACGTTGCAGATATATGTTTAGATAGATTAAAACAACATCATAGGGAAGCACTTTACATTTTTATTGAGAGTGCAAGGGATATATCGGAAATGGGAGGTCTCCGTGGACAGCTATTTGAAATGATATCTCACGCAATTATTTGTAAAGGTGGGAACTTTCTGGTACGTAAACTTTTAGACAAGGGTTCATATGAAGAGGTTCATAATTTTAAACCTTTAGAAGAAAAATTTTTTGATTTTGTTGAAGAGATTAAAAAAGATGAAAAATACTACCGGCCAACTTCCAAGAATTTTGAAAGCATTGATAGTTACATCCATCCTAATAAGCTATTTCAAGTTACCATTGCCAAGAGACATGGTATCAAACAAGATGGATTAAGGATGATCAAGGGAATTTTGGATGAATCTCATAAAATTAACTTTTACTTTGTATTGCCCAAAGATGTATTTGCAAAATTCACAAAAAAACAGCCTTATGAAAATAAGGGCGGAGGAAAAGTATTTGATGCTCGGATTTATGAAATAGACCAATATGCATTATGCTTGGATCTTAATCAGTATTCAATTTAAGTTTTGATTGCACAATAAGAAGTATTAATTTTTTGGCTGATAAAATCAATGAAATTAATGAGTAGGAAGTACTTATATGTTGTCATTTTTCAATTTTTACAGATTGAACATGCATAATAAAGCTATATTGATATTGGCACAATGTTGTACTTTTTTGTCTGTACTTACAAGTTATAATTTTCAAAATCATATCACCTTTAATCAAATAATTAAAATTCATAGTAACTGATGAACTATAAATAGAGTTTAAAGAGAAACACTCTATAAAAAGATGAACATTGTTGCCTATTGGATAAAATAGTAGTTGTAACTTTACAAAATAACTTAATAAAAAGTGGTAAAGCCAGATAATGCAAATGTATAATTTCTAATTATAACTTTACCCATAAAGCTATAAATTACATCAATAAAAAATCATAAGAATTTTAATAATCTCTTTGGTTTGTAGTATGTTGGGGATAATGCTAAAATCCACGTGATCTCATATTATCAGATTTCCTAAAATTTCTGAAAATCGTATAAGTTAGAGTGGGATTAATTCAATATATACCTATATACTGCATAAATCGTATCTATATATAAAAGACCTAACTGTATCAAAAGGCGACCCTAACCCTAACCCTAAACACAAGGCAAATTTTTTTTTTTAGTTAGTGGTTTTATAGATGCTTTTTGCCTCATGGTTAGGGTTATGTCGCTTTTTGATACAGTTAGAAGGTCTTTATATAGATATCAAGAATGCGATTTATGCATACTGACCAGTTATAGCTAATTTTAGGAAATCAGATGACGTGGATTTCAGCATCATCTAATTTCAGCATCATCCATACTATGCATAATTTAATTCACATTAAATTGCATGTGATTTCAAGGCATTTTGAATTTCAGAAACAAAATTTCTCATATAATAACAAATTTTTTTATATTTGATAATCCTATACAACAATTTTAACCCATTAATCACAAGTACCTTTTACTTAATAGCAATCAACTCCATTTTACTGTATATAGTATTTACCAATATTATACAATTTTTGTAATCAAAAATTGCTCTAGCAGAGTATACTAGGAACTGAATGATTTTGAAATTTCATGGAGTATATGGTTATACAAAGCAAAATCTTGCATATTATTGGTTAATTGGAGTGGCAGAGCAAGAATATATACTGAGAAGTTCACATGTTGCACTTCCATATACCAGTATAATACATGTTTATGTAACTATAATTTTGTGGATCAAATTTAACTGATTATTCCAGTATTTATACAGTTATCTTTGAAAAGATCTAATTTCTATTTTTGTATAATAAATTTTTAGATTATCTTTGGGCTTTTCAAATTTTTAACTATAACTATTGTTATTGCATATTTAAACTAGTGTTCCTATGAACCTGAACTGAACTTTGGTCAAGTTCAGGTTCAGGTTCAGTTCAATCCGGTTCAGTATTGAACTTTTAAACCAAGTTCATGTTCAGTTCAGGTTCAGTATTGAACTTTTAAATCAAGTTCATATTTAGTTCAGGTTCAGTATTGAACTTTTAAGTCAAGTTCATGTTCAGTTCAGGTTCGTAACAAAATATAGTAAAATTTCTGAATTTGTAGTTTTCCAACCAAGCCTTTTTTTTTTACTAAGTAAACCTATTTTCAGCTTCTAATAAAAGTTGTTAAGGAGTGTCTTGTGATAAAAATAGGGTTAAACCATTAAAATTGGCCTAGTAGATTTATATAAATAAAAAAGAAAACATATAGTCATGAAGACTAAAATACTTATATATCACGATCTACTAGGTTGATTTTAACATTTTAACTGTCATTTTGATCACAAGACAGTATTCTACAACTTTACTTAAAAGCTGGAAAGAGATTTACTAAGCAAATGTTTAAAATCACAATATTTTATATAATTTTATTAATAAAATTATGGAAAATATTAAAATCCACAAAATTGTACTAATTAAACCTATCTTTATGCTCTAAAAAACTTGTTCTATGCATAAAAATGCACCATATTGGAATATGTTTACCTTATAATTTTAAAATTTAAGAGAAAAAGATGCTTAATTTTGAATATTTGATCAAAAATTCAAAATTAAGCATCTTTTCTCTTAAAATTTAAAACTATGGTAAACATATATTGATATAATGTATTTTTATTTAAAAACAAGTTTGCTTAGAGTATTAAGGTAGAATTTGATAGTAAAATGATGTGGATTTTAATATTTTCAATAATTTTTTAATAAAATTTGTAAAAATCAAAATCCACAAAATTATACTAAGTGCCTTAATGCTCTAAGTAAACTTGTTCTATGCATAAAATATATTATATCCATATATGTTTACCTTATAGTTTTAAATTTTAAGAGAAAAATGCTTAATTTTGGATTTGTGATCAAAAATTCAAAATTTAGCATCTTTTCTTTTAAAATTTAAACCTATAAAGTAAACATATACTAACATAGTGTATTTTTATGCATAGAACAAGTTTACTTAGAGCATTAAGGCAGATTTAATTAGTGTAAATTTGTGAATTTTAATATTTTATATAATTTTATTAATAAAATTATGGAAAATATTAAAATCTACAACATTTTACTATCTAATTCTACCTTTGTAATCAAAGCAAACTTGTTCTACACATAAAAATACATTATATCAATATATGTTTACTTTATAGCTTTAAATTTTAAGAGAAAAATGCTTTATTTTGAATTTTTGATCAAATATTCCAAATTAAGCATCTTTTCTCTTAAATTATAAAATTATAATGTAGACATATACTGTTGTTGTGTATTTTTATACATAGAAAAAGTTTACTTAGAGCATAAAGGTAGATTTAATTAGTATAATTTTGTGGATTTTAATATTTTCCATAATTTTATTAATAAAATTATACAAAATATTGTGATTTTTAACCATCTGCTTAGTAAATCTCTTTCTAGCTTCTAAGTATAGTTGTAAAATACTGTCTTGCGATCAAAATAACAGTTAAAATGTTAAAATCGGCCTAGTAGATCATGAGATATAAGTATTTTAGTCTTTATAACTATATGCTTTTCTCTTTATTTATATAATGCAAGAAGCCTATACTTGACAAGTTTAATTTTTAAATTACTACAATTTTTTATACAAGAGGTTTTTTAAAAAGCTGACTAGTAACTTTGTAAAACAATATTAGTTCTATAAGTTTGCCAAATATTTTTTTAAAAAACCTTCTCTATAAAAAGTTGATGTGTTTTAAAGATTACTATTGTTTTATATATAATTGCTATATGTTTCAATTTTAATTAACTTTAAAGTGCTATGACTTTTTATAAAGGCAACATTTTAAAAATCTGACCAGCAAGTTTGCATTATCATATGCTCTACAAATTTCCAAATGGTTTTTAAAAATATTGTCTCTATAAAAAGTTGATACATTTTAATTTATACTATTTTATTGTCGAGTATAGGCTTCTTGTATCATATAAAGAAGAAAATATATAATTGTGAAGACAAAAAAATATATCTAATAATCTACTGGTTTGATTTTAATGTGTTAACTGCCATTTTGATCACAAGGTACTCCTTTACAACTTTTATTAGAAGTTGAAAATAGGTTTGCTTAGTAAAGAAAAAAGGTTTAGTTAAAAAACTCCAAATTCAAAAATTCTATATTTTGTCACTAAACCTGAACATGTTCATGAACCTTGAACTGAACCTAACTGAACCAAAACTTTAAGTTCAGGTTCAGTTAAGGTTCATAAATTCAAAGTTCAGTTCAGGTTCAGGTTCAAAGATCTGCAAAATTTGTGGTTCAGGTTCAGGTTTAGGTTCAGTTTCATTTAACCTGAACCTAAGCTGTACTAAACCTAGGAACCCTATTTAAACCTGGTTCCAACCTCTAGTTAAAATAAATAATATGTTGTGCATAGAATGTCAATCAGTGAAGTTCTAAATTGAATATGATATTTAATAAACAAATAATATCAAATTATTATTAGTAACATTAATAATATTAAAAAGAATAAGATTAATATATTATTAATAATTGAGTACTTGATTCTTTGTTGGTTTTGCATAAAAGTTTGAAGAGTTTTGTAATCTTGTACATCATCAATTAATTAGATCCTAGTTGTTAATAAGCCAGGTTTGATTAGAGAATAATCATTTAATAATGTATGAAAAATGTGTAATAATCAGTAAATTAAATTGAGTAAAATAGAGTAGTAACAGAGTGATCAAATCATATCATTATATAAAAATTTATAAGTAATAAGATGCATAACCAGGTATAAATAGACTAAAATTTATAAGCAATTATGTACATATGTACAAAAATTTATAAGTAACCAGGTTATATACATACCGTATTTACTCGAAATAACGCACATGGGCATTATTTCAAAAATTGGATTTTCTTAAAATAGCATAATTGGTTTCGAAATAACGCCCATGTGCATCCCAAAATAATGCACACCCTGCATACTAATGCTTTAATAAGCATTTAGAGGTAGGTCAAAATTAGACCTTTACCCTAAAGGTTGCATCAGCAAAAAAAAATATGCGTAAACTTCCGCAAGTTTTTACGCGAGCGTAAACTTGCGAAAATCTTACAATTAGTTCAGAGTATTACATAGGGGTAATAATTACGTAAGTTTACGCTATAGCAGATATATACGTAATCTTACGTAAGTTATTGTCGTAATATTTCAAAAATCCTATGATACAATGCAAAATAAAAAAAATGCCCCTTTGGGGAGTTGCAGGATTGCAGGAGTAATAATATTTTCACATATTTTGTGATATTTTCGCATTGTTTTGCAACATTTTGCAAATTTTCGCAAATTTTCAAAATTTTTTAAAAAATAAATAAATAATATACATATTCACATAATTATACTTTTTTACAGAATTTTGCAATATTTCGCACGGTTTCGCAATTTATTATAAAATTTTTATTTTTTTTATTTATTATTATTATATATTATATTTTATATTTATTAAATATATATTTTTAAATAACATTACATACTTTAT
Source organism: Gigaspora rosea (assembly GCA_003550325.1). Classification (NCBI taxonomy): domain Eukaryota; kingdom Fungi; phylum Glomeromycota; class Glomeromycetes; order Diversisporales; family Gigasporaceae; genus Gigaspora; species Gigaspora rosea. The sequence goes on from QKWP01000117.1 coordinate 245,384, forward strand.
TATATATTATGTATTATTTTTACATTATAACAAATATTTTAAACTCCTTTCGCACTTTGTTACATCTAATACTATTACTATATACAAAAAACTAGCCTTATGTACTTATTCTCGCTCACCCCACAGTTAGCTATTATCTTCGCTTCTTTGTTTTTTATCATTTTTGAAAGTGTCGGAAGTCGTAGTTGGCATGCGCAAGATTTTGAAAAGTTGTTGTTTTTCTCGCAAAGTGCTGAAATAAATAAATAAATAAAAAAAATTTAAAAATAAACCAAAAAAAACAAAACCAAAAAACACGTAACAAAAAAATAAAGCGAAACCTTGCAAGAACTTGCAAAAACTAGCAAAAACCTGCGAAAACTTGTGCACATTTCTCTAAAGAAGCATTCTTGAAAATTTAAAAATTGCTAGGGGTGTGTTCTTGAAGGTGTAGGAAGTTGTAGTTGGCATGCGCAAGGTTTTGAAAAGTTGTTATTTTCTTCACAAAGTGTTGAAATAAAATAAATTAATAAAAAAATTTAAAAATAAACTAAAAAATCAAAAACAAAAAGCACGAAAGAAAAAATAAATGAAACGAAACCCTGCAAGAACTTGCAAAAACTTTTGAAAACTTGCAAAAACTTGCAACCATTTCTCTAAAGAAGCATTCTTGAAGATTTAGAAATTGCTGGGGGTGTGTTCTTAAAAGTGTCGAAAGTCGTAATTGGCATGCGCAAGGTTTTGAAAAGTTGTATTTTTCTCGCAAAGTGTTGAAATAAAATAAATTAATAAAAAAATTTTAAAAATAAATCATAAAAACAAAAACAAAAAGCACAAAATAAAAAAATAAATGAAACGAAACCTTGCAAGAACTTGCAAAAACTTGCAAAAACTTGAAAAAATTACAAAAACTTGCAACCATTTCTTTAAAAAAGCGTTTTTGAAAATTTAGAAATTGCTGGTATGTGTTCTTGAAAGTGTCGAAAGTCGTAGTGGGTATGCACAATATTTTGAAAATTGTTTGTTTTTCTCATAAAGTGCCGAAATAAAATAAATTAATAAAAAAATTTTAAATAAACCAAAAAAACAAAAACAAAAACCTTAAAACGAAAAAATAAATGAAGTGAAACCTTGCAAGAACTTGCAAAAACTTGCAAAAACTTGCGAACGCTTGCGAAAACTTGTGCCATTTCTCTAAAGAAGTGTTCTTTAAAATTTAGAAATTGCTGAAAGTGCGTTCTTAAAAGTGTTGGAAGTCATAGTTGGCATGCGCAAGGTTTCAAAAAGTTGGCTGTTTTTCTTGTAAAGTGCCAAAATTAAAATAAATTAAAAAAAAAATAAATAAAAAAAAATAAAAAAAAAACAAACGAAAACAAAAAAACAAATGAAACCAAAAAAACAAATGAAAACAAAAAATAAAAAACAAAAAAGTGAAAAAAAACAAAATAGAAGATCTAATTATAAACAAATGATCTAATCTGATCTTGTAGTACAGAATTTGAACTTTATTAAACTATTTTGAACTATTTTGAAAAATTAGTCCAATGCACGATCCAGGTTACAGATCTATTGATCTAGCTTGTTTTCTGGTCCTAAAGGGTTCGAATATTTATGTAAGAAATTTAGTGTAAATTTACAATTTTTTATAGTTCATAAAAAAATTGTAAAAAATTTAGCGTAAACTTTCACAAGTTTTTACAATATATAAGAAAATCGTAAACTTATATAAAAGGTTCAGTGTAAAACAATACAAGTTTTACAGTGCATAAGAAAATCGTAAATTTATATAAAATTTTTACGTAAATTTACGATTTTCTTACACATCATAGTATTATGCTAAATTTTATATAAGTTTACGATTTTCTTACATACTGTAAAAACTTGTGCAAGTTTATGCATATATATTTTTGCTGATGTGGAACCGGATATATCAACTCGGTTTCAAATCTGGGTCTACCCGAATTGTTAATAAATCCGGGTCTAAATTTGAAGAATATTCGACCCAATATGAACTCAAACCGGATGTATCAACACAACCGGTTAAATATAAGATGAGATGAGTGATTATCAGTACTCAAATATCATTGAATTTTTGGAATTGAATGGGATGCAAATCTTACGTTTTTGATACTCCTGCACTTACTTTTTTGATACTCCTGTATGTACCCAAAATTACGCTTACTTTTTTGATGCAGATCTGCATATATACACGTGACTTGTATTACACAAAGGCCCAGTGCATTGTTTTTGCAAAATAATTTTTGGTTACATGTCGCTAATGTTGTGTAACGTTACACAAGTCTAATTTTGCCTGGCATTAAGCTTAATGCTGGCAAGGCACTATCATAATAATGCCTCTGGCGGGGTTAGACATAATTCCGGCCCACCCTAACCCTAAATCTAGTGGTACCCTAACCCGGCATTAAGCTTAATGCTGGT
>QKWP01000117.1:252308-279380 GCA_003550325.1 Gigaspora rosea
GGGTGGGCCGGAATTATGTCTAACCCTGCCGGGGCATTATCATGATAGTGCCCACCAGCATTAAGCTTAATGCTGGGTTAGGGTACCACTAGATTTAGGGTTAGGGTGGGCCGGAATTATGTCTAACCCTGCCGATGATAGTGCCCACCAGCATTAAGCTTAATGCTGGGCAAAATTAGACTTGTGTAATGTTACACGACATTGGTGGCGTATAACCAAAAATTATTTTTGCAAAAACAATGCACTGGGCCTTTGTGTAATACAAGTCACGTGTATATATGCAGATCTGCATCAAAAAAGTAAGCGTAATTTTGGGGTACATACAGAAGTATCAAAAAAGTAAGTGCAGGAGTATCAAAAATGTAAGATTTGCTAATGGGATATGCGAATTTCACCTACATTTGTACTTTTTTTTTTGTTTAAAATTTACCCTTTTTTTCCATGTATTTGCAATACTTTTTTTGATATTAACTGGATTGTATAATAAACCCGGTTTTAGTTTTAAATTTGGTTTTATTTTTATAAATCAGATAACCGGTTGCGTACCAAATCTGGGTTCAACTCGGTTTGATTTTTTCAAATATAGTACAACTGGTTTTTAGAAATAAAACCGGTTCCAAACTCTACTTTACTCTGAAATAACACCCATGCGCGTACTCTAAATAATGTTCAGGTGCGCGTTATTTCGAGTAAATACAGTACAAAAATTAATAAGCAACTCATAAGAAAAACTTATAAAAAAAATTATTATTAGGCCTATAATTTCCAATAAATGGCCACTTTTTTTTCAAAAATCATAAGAAATTTATTATTAGGCCTATAATTTCCAATTAAATGGCTACTTTTTTTTCTCAATAATCATTTAATATTATATAAAATATTTGCTCAAATTTTATTTAACCTTATTACTCATATTAAATTATCAATAAAATTGGATATGGTCAAGATATTCTTGGTGTATTATTTTATACAAGAAATTAAAAGTCTATATTTTCCACTTTATTAATAATAGTAACTTAAAATTTTATTTCAGTATACAGTTTGTGCATTATCTTTGTACTTATGTATATAGAACAAGAAACAAATTTAAAAAGTTTGCATATGTAGTATTTTTATATAAATCAATTATTATACTAATTAGAAATTGGCCCTTAGGCCGCTCTAATTTAAATCTATGTTTAACATACCCCACTCCCTCTCTAGATTGAGCAAATTATGAGGGAGTTAAACAATATATATATATAACACTTAGACTCAAATTTCACTTTTCATATTACTAAAATAAACCCATACAGAAAGATCACCAAAATTAGAGTAGCTGTATGATGCAGTCATGCTAAAACCTAGAAAATTATATAAGTTAGATAGAATTAATTAGTAAAATTTTATGATTTATAAGATTTATAGAATTTTATTAATAAAATTTTATAAAATCTTATAATACACAAATTTTTATTAATTAATTCTAACTTTATGCACTAAGTAAATAGGTTTAGCACTTAAAAATACATCAAATTGGTAAATTTGTTTTTATTTTTCTTTGAAATTTGGAGAATAGTTGTATAATTTTGGATTTTGATCAAAAGTCAAATCTAAGCGTCTTTTCTCCAAATTTCAAGTAAAATTAAAACAATACTGCTGATTTAATGTATTTTTAGGCTCTGAACAAGTTTATCTAGTGAATTAAGTTAGAATTAATTAGTAAAAGTTTGTGAAACATAAGATTTTATGGAATTTTATTAATAGAATTTATAAAATTTTATGATTCACAAAATTTTACAAATTTATTCTAACTCCATGCAGTAAATAAACTTATTTAAAATCTAAAAATACATTAAATTGGCAAAATCATTTTTATTTTACTTGAAATTTAGTGAAAAGTGCTTAAATTTGACTTTTTTGATCAAAAATCCAAATTTAAATATATATTCTCCAATTTTCAAGCAAAATAAAAATAACTCTGCCAATTTGATGTATTTTAGGAGCTGTACAAGTTTATTTAGTGCATTTTGTTAGAATAAATCAGTAAAAGTTTGTGAATCATAAAATTTTATAGAATTTTATTAATAAAATTCTATAAAATTTTATGATTCCAAAATTTTACTAATTCATTCTAACTCCATGCACTAAATAAACTTATTTAGAATCTAAAAATATATTAAATTGGCAAAATTATTTTTATTTTACTTGAAATTTGGAGAAAAGATGCTTAAATTTGACTTTTTTGATCAAAAGTCCAAAATTATGTATCTATTCCCCAAATTTCAAGTAAAATAAAAACAGTCTGCTATTTTGATATATTTTTAGGTGCTGTACAAGTTTAATTAGTGCATTAGGTTAGAATTAATCAGTAAAAGTTTGTGAATCATAAGATTTTATAGAATTTTATTAATAAAATTCTATAAAATTTTATAATTCACAAAATTTTACTAATTAATTCTATCTTAATGCACTAAATAAACTTATTTAGAACCTAAAAATACATTAAATTGGCAGAATTGTTTTATTTTACTTAAAATTTGGAGAAAAGATGTTTAAATTTGACTTTTATAATCAAAAATTCAAAATTATGCATTTATTCTCCAAATTTTAAGTAAAATAAAAACAACTCTACTAGTTTGATGCATTTTTAGGTGCTAAATATATTACTTAGTGCATAAAGTTAGAATTAATTAATAAAAATTTGTGTATCATAAGATTTTATAAAATTTTATTAATAAAATTTTATAAAATCTTATAATACACATTACACAAATTTTTATTAATTAATTCTAACTTCATGCACTAAGTAAACTTGTCTGCACCAAAAAAATACATACATGTATATACCAATCTGCATAAAATTTAGAGTTTGAGTCTGGTCCAATCCTGGACCAAACCCAAACTGGACTTATTCCAATCCTAGCCAGACCAAAACCAGACCTATTCATATATTGTTTAAATCTTTTCTAAAAAATTTTGAACTTGTTATGTTAAACAAAGAATTAAATTGAAGTAGCCTTATATTAAAGCAAACTAAATGATATATTAATGCTAGGCAGATATCATAATAACTTAGACCAGATAATCTTAAATTAAAAAATCTAGCACATGATTTTTTAGATCCCATGCATTTTTTGCAGGATCCCACATGGGATCACATGCATTACCTATTACTAGTCTTATAATATGCTCTGTACTTTTAGTAGTACCCCAAGCATAGTCTGAAAAACAGTGATATAATATTTATTATATTTATATAATAAGAGTTTGTAAATTATGCAATGCAATATTTAATATATATAAAATATCCAATTTACTAATCATTAAAAGTGTGATTTAAAGGTAGGTGAACATAGATCAATATTCATATGATTTACATGGTACTACAAAATTTTGTATAGAAAGCAAAAATATGCTTCAAATAAAACTTTTTAGAATTATAGTTAATAATATTCTCCAAAATTTTGTGATATATAATTCAATGTTTCATATTTGTTATAGTAAAATTTTAAACCCTATATCATTTAAAAAATATATCTTCGTATATTGATAAAAAAAACTTAGGTATATCCAAATTTACTCAGATAGCACAAAAATTGCTAATTCTGATTGGTTAGATCTACGTTGTTTACAATTCTGATTGGTTGATCACCTAATTTTATATAATTACAACATGATCACTATTAAAAATGATCCATGTTCACCCTATTCTTAACAATGCTTATTAGAAATAATTTAAAAAAAATAAATTTAAATACTATACTCAACAAAACAAAAACCAATTTATTTATTATTAACCAAATATCTTTTTATATAAATTTAAAAGTTTATTAGAAAAACATGTGTCAAGTATTGAAATTAAAAAAATAACTATTTACAAAATTATATAAATTTATTATTCTCTATATAGATATTGTTTTTATATCAAAATACTTAATGTAAAATAAAAATAACATATAAATTGCTCTTTATTATATACTGTAAATTCTTGAAATAGCAGACAGAGGCACACTATTTTGACTATGTGTGCACTATTTCAGGTATGTGCATGGGTATTATTTCAAATATGTAGGTTGATTTTTTGAAAATAGATTTGTTAAAAATAATGCCCATAAGTGATATTTTGATCATGCATTTAATTGAAACTCAATTTTAAATATTGTTAGAAATAGTTCTTGCTTATCTTCAATTTTATAATTTTTATTTGCACAAACTTCAAATATAATCTGAATGCCTTTATTGGTTTTGCTTATATTTAATCTTTCTTACAATAAATTTTTACAAATTACTTGAGAACTGATATAAGATTTCATATCAAATGTTCAAATTTAAACCCAAAAAAATGAGACTTAAAAAAAGAAAAGCATTAGCTATTGCAAAATAGAAAAAAAAAACAAAAAAAAATACAAGAAACAAACTAGTGCTTTCTGTCTTACTTCAATTAGATCTATTAGAGATTCCAAACTTTTTAATACAAGATCTACTATGCCACTTGTTTTGAACCTTACAACAGTTTTGACTTTTATCTGATATTTTCAAAAAAAAACCTTAGAGCTTGCTACCAAGGTAGTATAGATGCTAAAGGAATAAAAAAATACTATTCAATAGTTTTCAAATTTACTGATTATTATTTTAGTAGTTAAAGTAAATAAAATTTGATTACAAAAAGCATTTTAATCTTACCTAAAATAAATAAAGTTGTAATTTTGGCCTCTATGTTTTACAAAATAATTAGACTTGTTAATAAACCATCTTGTCTAAATGTATATATTTGTTTATGTATCAGATAAAACATTGTTAATTCCAAATGTCTTGATACCAGTAGATAACGAAAATTATATAGAAGAGTGCATTGCATTCTAAAAATTATAGTAATATAAGTTTAACATAAAGTAAATAACTAGAGCTTAAGAATATAGCATGGTTAGTCAATCTTTCTTAAAGAATAGATGAAAACTAGAGAATGGTTTGCTTATTACTAATAAATTAAGCAATACCTATAATATATATGTAGGGTGTGCATTATTTCAGAGTGCGCATAGGTATTATTCAAAACCAAATATGAAATTTTTAGGGGTCACAATTTTAAATTAACACCCTGCCCACTATTTTGAGAATTTATAGTAATTTGCAGTTTTAGAAAATAAAAATTCTTAAAAAAAGATTTTATTATATATAATAACATACAGTTATTACCAAAATGCATTTACCTTAAATTCTATATTTTTCTGTTTAAAGCTTATTTGCACACTTGTAAGTGCAATCAAAACAATATATTACTCTTGATTTTTAAATTATATTTTGCTATGCACAATATCTACTACATCAATATAGATTAAATATAATATGCAATAGACTTGAAATCTAGATAACAAATTTTCTCTTGTTGTTGCTTATATATATTCATTTATTTTACTTTACATGTTCTTTACATTCTGTATACATATTAGAGTTACAGTTAGGAACTTTGTTACAACAAATATCAATTATTACAACATACTCTTTATGACTTTTAATATAACTACAGTCTTTTTGATTTAACTATATATTATCAAGTCTATACTTCTAATTTGAATAATAGAAGTTGTTGACAGCTACTATGATTTTCTGCTCAATAAAAATTAATAGGCAGCCAAACTGCAGTAAGGGCAGTGTTATTAATTAGCTGATTATTTTTTATCAGAGATCTATCCCCCTCTCCCCCTCTTTAATATAAAATTGGACAGGTTCTTATATATAATTTCAACTTTTTTTACCCTCCTCTAAAAAATCACCTGATTTTTCTCACTCTCCTAAGATGCTATATGATAAAGCATATTACAATTAATTGCCCTTATTAAATTTTAAATTTTAAATACTCTGTTTCAGGTTTTGTATAATGACATTAAGCAGCTATCTAGTTTTATAAATGTTTATTATCAGATAATCAGTTTTCTTCAAATATCCTATAGTTCTATAAATTTTTAAGAATAGATAGTATACAGATTATTTCTAAATCAAGATAGTTATAACAAAACTAATAAAGTGACTATGACTTTTAATCAAGCTTTAAAGAAATAAACAATAGAGATAGGGTATTCTAGTAAATAGTATCTTTTCAATATTAGGTTTGTTGCTATATAGTGCACATGTTCAGCAATTGGTTGGTTTTGGTGTTCTGTATTTACCACTTATTTCTCAGATCCAAAGCAGTTGAGAAAGATTAAGTAATTAATCAAGAGCAAAATTTTATCTGTTTCTTGTTAAGAAAATTTATTATCAGAATTTGTTTAAATGTTTATATAAGTGGCCATCACAATTCATATATTTAATTAAAACATACATATGTATATACATATATAATATACTAAATTGCTACAACAAAGTAACAAGACCAATTTGCACATACAAGATACTGCAGAAATGACTTGTTGATTATTTGTTTAGAAGTCAAAGAGTTTTAAATCAAGCTTGAAAGTCTTATTAAGATAAAAAATTTAAATTTTTTTACATTACTATAAATATAATTGTTACACTATCCATATAACTGTTTTGTAATTTTCTAGCTTCTCATAATGAATTGATCAATGTCAGTTTCCTTTTAAAGTACTTTTTATCATCCTTCATCTTCACAGATCTTGCATTTATAACTTTGACAAATATATATCTTTTTTATTTTTTCTTTCAGTTTTTTACATACTAAATTTATTTTGTATTTTTATATTTGCTATTGAATAGTGTGAAAGGCAAATTTGAGAGGCATAGCAAAAATTGAAATCGGGCTGTATTGAATTTTTTTTTAGTTATATTTTTAGATATCAACAAGAATTAAAAGCATCAAAGGATACTTACAAATTTAAAGTATCGAATAATACTTAAATATTTTAAATGTAAAAATAGCTTTTTAGTATCAAAAGATAATTAAGTATTTAAAATTTAGAAAGAGTTTTTAGCATAGAAAGATACTTAAAAGTCTTAAATGTAAAAAGCTTCATAAGAAAAGCTTCTTTTGTATTGTTTTTAGCCTGTAATAAAAAGTATATAAGAGCCCAAAGCCCATCTTGAAATAAAAACAACTCAGTAGAGATAAACTCAGTACGAGTTAATAACTTAGTTGAGTTTAACACTTCGAAATCATAATAGTAGAAGTAGTAACTCTAGTAGTTTTTTCTGTTTATTTATCCCAATAGTATTGTGTTGGTTTTCTTTGATTTACTAGTAAAAGAAAGTAAAAGAACCTAAGTCATAGCACTTACCCCTATTTATACTAAAAACTTGATTAGTCATCTGCTCTATTGTTACTCCAAATAAGGTAAGACTAGGTTATCTTATTTATCAAACAATTATTAACTCTGTGGTCTCCTATTATTAATCAACCTTGAAAGCCCAATCAGTTAACTGATAGCTCTTGCCCCGCGACTCTTAATTTTCAGTTTCCAACTGCCACCAGTTACCATCAGAATTCCAATAAAGATCCAACTGATGAAAAGTCCCATAATATCATAAGCGAGACCCTGATTCAAATCCAATTTTTGGATCCTATAACCTATACAAGATAAAGGTTTAGTTGATTAGTATAAACCAAATAATCAAAATACAAGGAGTACACTAAGTAGCCAGATACTTAGCTTAACCCAATTCCAAAACTCTTTGAACCTAGTAGACATAAAAGGGGTTCTGGGGTCAGATTTCGGGAAAGATTTTTAACTTTAGGTTCCTGACCCTCTACTATCCTCTACAACATTTTCTAGCTATATGAAATCCTATATTGAATTCAAGCTTTAAATTACGCCAGAGCCAAATTCTGTTAACCTGCTCTCCTTTCTTCTAAATTTGGGCTTCCAACATTAAGAAGTACATAGTCTTTGTTAACGCTCTGGCTATGTTTTTAATTCCAAACAAGATAACAAAACAATTATGCTATATTGCTTACCCTTGAAACGAGCAGAGAGCACCGAGAACCGAAGTGTCCGAGTGTGCTTCTCTGCGAGCCTATTCAAGCCTAATATGCATACTATTTTCTATGTTATCCTAGAATTAATTCAAAAAGCAATTCATTACTATCTAGCAAAGGACAAAAAATCTTATCTAAAATCAGCTTGTCTGATTTTCGATAAGACTTTTTGACTTGTACACCAAAACCTTACCAAAAGTTTTACCAAAAAAATTTAAACCGGCAAAGTCTTACCAAAAAGTCTTACCAAAAAAATTTAACCTGGCAAAGTCTTACAAAAAAGTCTTACCAAAAAAATTTAATCCAGCAAAGTCTTACCAAAAAGTCTTACCAAAAAAATTTAAACTGACAAAATTTTACCAAAAAGTCTTACCAAAAAAATTTAACCTGGCAAAGTCTTACCAAAAAGTTTTACAAAAAAAATTTAACCTGCAAAGTCTTACCAAAAAGTCTTACTAAAAATCACTATCTATTCTGAGTTTTTTAAGACTTTATTACACAATCTGTTATAATATTGGATCACATAATAGCCCTTGACATGTAATGGACACCGCTCCAAACTCGAGCCAGTGGGTTTACCACATTCACTACACAGAATGTGTACCCTAGATTTCTAATGAAAGTGGCACCCTTCAAATCGCATACAAGGCCTACCGCAAGCCTTGTCATTATTGTATAAATATGAGCAAGAATATTCTCCAATCATTTTTGCTTATAAGGAAAATAATTAATTAAAGAAAAAAGTCTGTAAAGGTATTATATAAAAATTTTCTTTTTCAATGAGTACACAAGACCAATTAACCGAAACCAAGCCCACATACCAAGAAGTCGAGCAAGCTTTAATTAATATAATTAAAGCCAGTCTCTATTATAGAAAACCAAAAGACGGCAAGTTCATACAAAACTATAAAGAAATAATTAGAAAATTATGTCAAGCGGAAGTCCCAGAAAAATATATACTAAACTTGGCCATAATAATATTCCCCAATAAAAACAATTATAATAAAATTATGAATGACTACAAATCATGGTACAGGCGAGATCCAAAGATTCTTAATTCTATTATAGAACTATATAAACTATATTACAAACTAGCCAAAGACCATTTCGTCAAAGAGGCTGAGATCGATAAAGAAGCAGAAGACTTTCTTAATTCATAAGCAAGTAATAACAAATGCCAACTTGAAATATTCCACAAATATTTTTAACTCATAAGTACCCACTGAGGGGGTAATTCTGTATCAGAAAAAATGATTTGAAGCTCTTCTCTAACAAAGGACCATTTCGGTCTATTGCTCTCATAATCTTCTAGCCAATACAAAATTGGCTGATTTTTTGCACCAAAGCTTCACGAATATGATAAACTTGGGGAAACCAGTTCATATCAGTTGCTCACTTAAAACTACCTTCTAGCTCTCCTAGCTCAAGTAAATATCTAACCAAAGTATTATAATCTAATTTAGACTTATTAAATCCCATAGGCCCATTGTGTAACTTAGAAGATGCTGAAATAATTTGATTCATTTTTATGGCTTTTGCCGGGGCATACCAATTAATCTAGTTACTGAATTATTAAGGTTAGCAATCTGATTTAAATTCTGAGCCAGGATCAACTATTAATAATTTAGGCCAAATAAGAGGGCACTTGGAATTTTTATAAACTTTTTTAAAGGCCTTGGCCACAGAAGAAGCTGATCTATTAGACAAAGGAACCGCCCACTTAAATCTTGAAGCCATATCTACTATACATAAGCAATATTTATAAGTTTTATTATTAACTCGGTCATGAGGCATATAAAGAAGATCTGCTTGATGGCATTTATTATTAAAAAAGGCTCTAGGAATAAATCTTGGCCGGGTTTATGAATCTGATATAAAGCCTGTTTTTCAAGCCAATTACACACCTTATCTATAGAAAAATCGTATCCAGCATTTAAAGAAGCTTCATACAATTTTTTTACAGTTTTTTGATAGCCATTAGATTGATAATAAATTTTATAAAGGCAATAGATATATCTAGTTCACGAACATTTCCAGAATCTATTTGTATTATAGGAATAGACAACATTTTTCTTGTCTTTTCGCAATTCTTGCTCAAAGCCAAATAACAAGGTTATCACTTTTTTCTTAAAAAATAAGTAATTACTATATATTGTTTTTTGAGCTTGCGAAAAAAACTAGAAATATGGTCAAAAGAATCAAAAAATTTAAAGGTGCTTTATTAGCAATACAAGATCAGGTCTGCAAATTACAATGGGATCTGAACTCAAAAGAGGATTATATTAATTATCTTGAAAAGGAAATCTCAATTCGAAATGAGAAGCTAGACCCATTAAGATCAGAAATTTTTAGTTTTAAAAAACAGTTAGAAAAGACACTTCAAGATTCTATAAATCAAGGGAATTATATAGATTATTTAGAAAAATGGTTAGCTATTTTTCAGGATGAAATAGACTACATTTCTTGCAAACTCGAAAAATTATATATAGAAAACAATTTTAAGATATGGCACAACAACCAGGATCCTCCTGAACATTATCTCTTCCTGAAAATCAAACCACAATCCAAAATAATAGAATTCAGCGAGAGATTGATAACATTAGACAATATTTTCAGAGTCCATTACAATAGCACCTACAATAGATGGCATTGAAAAATATCTTGATATAATTTCTGATGACGGAAATAGGTTTGAGAGATTGGTGCTACAAATATATCCACAAGCAAATGCTTGAGCAATTAATGCTGAAAATCGAGTCAGACCCAGATAATAAATTTGCAAAACCAGTTAGTCAATCCACAGACCCAGTTTGCTAATTTACAAACCCAATTAGCTATACTTCAAAATGACTATGATCTTTTTCACCAGGCTTATGAAGCCCACAGAACATGCATAATATATTCAAATCTCGAGAACTTGATGGGCGAATTACAATTCGCACACAAAAATGACAGATATCAGAATTGCTTATAGAAAGCTTTGCATTAAAATTGAGAAACAGACAGACCTATCACCAATTACAAAATAAGTGGGCAAGTGGAAAAATCAGGCCTGAAATTTAGAACAATTAATTAATAATTTAAATCAACAAATTTTTGTACTACAGAATAATAATATAGCAAACATGGTACCTTAACAGACATTATGTCTTCATTATCCCCATTAATTGCTCAAATTCCCCAATATATAGGTCAGGAACCTCCTGACGAATATTATAATAGAGTAGTACAAGTATTTTCATATGGACGTACATTGTTGCTGGATTTAATGATGCTGTAAAAGCTGAAATTTTAAAATCTAAAATGTCTAGTAAATATACACCCGCCCAGCCCACTACCCCGCAGGCACAGATATTGTTACTCCAGCACGATTTTTAGCTTGGTTACGGAATAAATATCATGAAGAAACAATAGGATCACGCAATGCCTCTTTATTCAGATTAGCACAAGAAAAATTTAAACCCACTACACTCTCCATACCTATGAAGACAGAATTCATCTATTATTATTATCCCTTAGATTGTAACACAGGCAAATTTGCTTGCGTATTTTAAAATTTTTAATAAAATTTTAAATATTGATTTTAGCCATATCTTTTCTAAGTAAAAAATATTCTTTAAGTTTTGTTTTAGTAACTTTGTTATAAAATTTTTTTAAAATCATTAGAAAACTTTAATATAATAAATGTTTAAAGTTCTTGTATTGGCATTTTTACTATTAAAATTTTTCTTTAGATTTTTTTAAATTTTATATTTTCCCGTCTATAAAAAAAATCTTTACTTCTAATACAAGTCTTAATTTTTACAAGTAAATCATTAAAGTTGCAATAATGAAAGTTGTCATCCTTTATATAAACTACAATATTGTCTTAAGAACTATAGTTCTAAAACTAAAACTAAATAAGATCGCAGAAAAATTGTAATAAAATTTTTTAAAAAAATTTTTTCTTAAAATTATCTATTTTCAGCTTATATGTAACTATAATTTATTTTCTTATAATATAAAAACTAATTTTGCAAAAAAGTAATCCTTATTTTCAAATATAATTGTACAAAGTTTTATTTAATTATTTTAGTATTTTAAAAAAGTAAATCAGAGCTAAAAAAGTGCAAAAATGCAGGCAAATTTGCCTGTGTTCTACTACAATCTAAGGAATAAACACTAAATAATAACCAAGATACATTGGCTATATTATGGACTTACTTACTTGATGAATTATTTACAAGAGTAAAAATAACGAATCCAGCAGATTTAAATGCTTTCTTTATATCTGTTAAGGACACATGGCTTGAGCAAAAACCTTCTACCTTTATATATAATGGGGTTAATAACAATTCATCAGTTCCTATAATTTTATTCAATACAATATCCAGTGAAAATTTAACTATATATAAAAAAGTGTATAACCATTTAGATTTTATAGCCCAAAGATTGGGGTATTCTAACGATGCATCTAGAGATCCAGATGCTTTGGAAATTTTATCAAAGAAGAATTATATAAAAGATTAGGCTATGCAAATTATAATATACAATCAAAAAAATTATATGCTACAAGAAAGCCTATAGCTAAAAAACAATAAAATTAAAGAAAGTAGAAAGATACTGTTCTATATGTGGAAAGGTCAGTCATACAAAAAAGAATTGCCCCAAAGTTAGAAAGACTAAAAAGATTAATAATATTACTAGCTTCCAATACGAATATATAGACCAAAGCCAATCAGAAGATGATATAGAGTATATAATTAACAAAGTGATCAAGAAGAAAGTAGCCAAGAAGAAAGCAACTAAGAAAATAGTGAGATTGAGTCTAGAGAAACTAATTGTTTTAATATAAAAAAAAAATAGGGTTTCTAATTCTTCTATAAAAAAGAAATTCAAAAAACTAGTAAAAAAAACTATTAATGAAAATCAGATATTTTTAGAGTTGGTTAAATATATTTTAACAAGATATATTTCTCAATGCCCTAAAGAAATTCTAACAGAAATATATATAGATCTTAGTAAATTATTTCCCGAAATGAAAGACTCATTTTATTCGTATCATTCAAAAAATTGTACGAATAAAGAAGTAACCAAAGTGTGGGAAAATATAATAAAAAAGTATCAATTTATTTTAGAGCCATTTTTCCTTACATGCTCAGAAAAAGATATGCTGGCATATTTGACTTCAAGCAATTATTGTGAGAAGATAGGAGGGTATTCTTCCTCAACAAAGTTGAGCACTTCGCATTTAAATTATGCTATAAAACAATATCAAGAAGCCAATTATATTGAAATTGGCTTGACCTATTAAAAATAAACTTTTTGCAAATAAAAGAACCCAATAACTATACCATGATTTCATGTAAAGTATATGATTTAGAAATACCACTGAAATACCCCATATATTACTCGATACGGGTTTAGATGGGTCACATATTTATGAAAATATCGCAAACCATTTTAGAAAATATTTTGGGCTAAAAATAGATAGAAAAAAGGTTTATAGACTAACAGAGGCTATAGATGAAAAACAATTTGTTGGAACCTTTTCTGATATACCTGTTACTATAGGTATTAGAAATAATACATTAACAATTTCGAATGAGTTTTTAGTTTTACCAACAGAAAAAGATAATAATGGCAATGATATATCATTATTTATTCTTGGCACTAGATGGCAACATCGGGCTGGCTGGGAACCTATAGTAAAGGGTGAGTTTATAGCATCAGATAAAGTATTACTATTCTACTTTCAGTTTATAATAAGAGAGAAACCAATATCCTAATAAAAAAAATATATAAGTTATGAGGAACTTGAAAAAATGTTATTTGATACTCTCAATACTAAAGAGATTCTTACCGATATATGTGAGAAGTTTTTATTATTCTACGAAGAGCTGGATCTTTTACTTAGCTAGTATATGCAGATATTTGACTATATTTTTTTTTATCACGAATGGCTTCTTTTTCATAAAATGCATTTAGATTCCTACTGTTATCCTATATCCACTTCTTCAAAGATATTAGGTAACTAGAGTGATCTTAGACAGTGAACACTTTGTGTAACTTCAAACTTTGTTACTGTGGTATATCTAAGTCAGTATGGCGTTTTTAAGAAAACTTAACAAAGAAGATTTAAGACAATTTGCAATTGCGAAAGAGGCTACAATTAAAAGTATATGAGGATACTAATAACTGTTTGATTTATGTAGTTAATAGTTGTTTTTATTATTGAAAGAGTATGAAGACTCGATGTTGAACTTGGGGTCCACATCGGCCGCTTTTATACTTTTTGAAATTTTACAAATGTAACGGTCAATATCTTTTACATGTGTAATATATACTATAACTATTATTAATAAAATATATAGTATAACTAGTATAAATATAATATATGTAATAAATAATATATATGTAATAAATAAAATATCTAGAATATAAGCTATAAATATGACATCTTTTAGATATGTCAGATCTACGATTTTTGTCCGCAGCAATCGCCTAGCCAATCAGATTGCTGATCAATTAATAAGTATAGGAGTAAATGTTTGACAACTCCTATCTTGGCAACCAGAGGTCGTACAGGGACGTACTATAGCTTATTCGAACCGTCTCATCGCGCTGAGTCGAATGGTGGTTGTTTCATCGAATTTGGATTACTGGTTCAAACGATATGTCCGTTTTTGTGATATTTTACAGGTTAACACTACCTTCTTGTGATAAAGCACTCGAAGGTAAAATTAGTTTGCTAACCAAATTTTCTTTTTTTGAATCATGAGCCGGCTCAGACAGAATTGATTCACTAACCAAATTTTCCCTATCTTCTCATGATAAATCACTTGAAGGCAGAATTAGTTCATTAACCAAATTTTCTTTTTCAAATCCTCTTGGTCTTCAATCTGCAGGGAAATAATATTTTTTCCCAAATTATCTTTTTTTCGAATGTAATGTGAAAAAAAGTAATCAAGGTGCTCTGAATAAATTGGTTGATTCCAGGCAACCCTATTTTTTTCTTCGCCTTTTCAGATCTGATAAATACGTTTTTGTGATATGCTATATTTTTTTTTAGATCATTTAAAACTTTAGACCTTGGCTATCATTATGGCATTGCATAATAAAATTATAATCAGCTAGTAATCAAGGAGTATCACATCTTATGCGTTGCCTAAGCATAATAGTATTTTTTTTATATCTAATATATTATTTCAAAATAATTTATTAAATAGAATGCATATATTATATCGGATATACTGGATATATTGGATATACAGGAAAAAATTTTTAAAAAAAGGAGATAAATAGGATATATATATTATACTGGATATACTGGATATACCAAATATACCAATTATACAGGAAAAAAATTTTGGATGAACCAGATAAATAAAATATATAGGAGGTTTCGGATAAATATTTCATAGATTTTTAAAGTCTACATAGTTAATATTTTCAGAAATTACAACAAATCTTGATTTTATTTTTTATTCTATCCGTTAACTCTATTCAAGTTTTTAAAGTTATCAGATTCGGTTTAGACTCTACGTCTTCTGGGGACAGTGCATGCAATAAAGTGGTCATAAAGCTATCTGTCAAGAAAACTGTTAACTTTTCTAGATCTTGCTATTTAAGCTCTCGTATGGAAGCTCTTCTTGCTAGATCCTTACCTTCTCATGATAAATTACTCAAAGGCAGAAAATAAGTAAACCCCTTTATTAATTACTAGATTTCTTTTTTTGAGCTTGCAAGAAAAAAGTGAGACGCCTTTTGCAATAATCTTGGAGGGCATTTTTATGAATATTTAAAGCAAAGTTTTTAAAATACGAAATATTTTGGGGTGTTAAATTAATAGACATATCTATTTGAGCTGGTTTATTTGTAAAAAAAAAAAGGGCCTCTTTATATAGTTTATTCTTTTTAACTAACCTTTTTTATATAAAAAAATTCCAGATTTGCCGATCTATTTATAAATTATTTAGTATATCAATCACACTTTTTTCTAGCAAGTTTTGGGTCTAACTCTGAATTGTCTAGCTCATAATTTAGTCTATGCAATTTATCTAAGCATTATGTTGCTGAGGTGGGACACCATGTCACCAGGGCGCAGTATGTGCCACAGTATCCATGTTGAGTAGAGTCTGGACACGCGTGTCTGAGCTCGTTAAATTGGATCGGCATCTAGTTGAATTTTTTTGAAAAAATATATTATATATAGTTCTCAAGGAATGTTTCAAGTTGGTATATGGCCTGCTATATATGTACCATATCACTGGTCTACTTTATGGCGATGAGTTAGTTATGTGAGATGTACTTGTATTTTGATATTTCTCTGGGAGCTTGGCTTTTATAGCTTTTTTTCAGCCTCTTCATGGGGTATACCAGCCCTGACCATATTCTTATAAGCTTTATCATGCCAATGAAAATATGGCAAAGAGGTTATCCCATCTGATAGGATCTAGCGCTTAGTTTCTATGGGGCATAGAGCCTTCTTTTCTGATTCGACTAAAGATAATATATGATTCTTTGACCGGATACCTGTATACTTGGCATGGAATAATACTTCCTTAACGAATAGACAGTCTCGATAAACTTGGGTTATTGGATGGAAAATCTCAGTGTTGTCTACTGGATCCTCTAGTAGAGTTCCATCTAAAGATGGGAAATATGTATCGGTAGCCATTTTATTCATACCCTTTTTGCTTACTCCTTTATGCTTAGACTTTGTAGACTTATCTGCTAAGACATAGTGGTATGACTTGGCCCGGATATGATAAGATTCTTTAATTATATTGCCGGGAGTCTCATCTTTGAAAAGCCCAATAGTCTTAAAATTATTAAGATCAAAAAGGTCAGATCGCTCAGCCATGTCTTTATAGATATCTTCAGTTTCGACTTGGAATATGAATGAGTCTGTGTCCATATATCCGAGCTGGGCTTTATTATCATATCTCTCTTTTACATACCCATACCAGAAGCGGTATATCAAAAGTTTGCTAAGGCCTAGAACTGATGCTCTGACAATAATATGCTTATTAAGGGTTACATTAGCTTTTCCCATAAGCGCTCCTACAAATATTTTTTCAAGCTGTCTGGCATATTTGAAAGAGGGTTTATGGATCTGCTTAATAAACTTCTTTTTATCTTGATCATTGTTCACAGCCATGAGTTTGACGTCTTGGTATTTGCAAACATTTTTTATAGTTTTGCCATATACCGAGTTATTCATGAGCTTAAAGAAATCTTTCTCAAAAGCATTCTTAGCGCCTTGTCACTTTTCTGTATTAAAGGCTATATAAGGAGCAAGCCAGTTAGTTTGGTTAAATAATAGAATTTCTGTAATCTCATCAACTATCATACCCAATTTCACATAATATTGGAGTTCTTGGTAATGGATAACATAATCTTTTCGTGGGCCAAAATGTGGAACTAATTTTTTTGTTGCTAAAAACTATCCTCCATCCAAGTTATCTACAAGCTCTGTAGTATAGGGACACAATATATTTTTACTTATAGCCATATTCTCTATAGCCAGGATAAATCACTCAAATAGTCATGAGTCTTTAGAGGAAAGTACGCATTAATATTTAGATAATATCCTTTTTTGGCATTTGACTCAGTATTAAGAATCTTATTAAGATATTTCTTTTGCATTTCAGGATTCTTAAGCAAATGTTCCTGACTTACCACCCATTAATAATTTCCTATAGGCAGATACTGACTCATGGCCCATCCGTAAAGATTATTTGCATCGATATAAGAAATCCATGTTGTGGGCTTGGATGGGTTAAATGCTTTACCAATCTTAGAATTATTTGCTTTGAAATAGCACTTACAGGCAATGACTATTACTCCACATTTAGCCTTTTCTACAAAATCATACATAGTCATATTAGTAAAGAGCTCGATTTTAACTCCCGTCATTTTAAGTATGGCATCCCATGCTAAGGCTGGTGCAAAGACGTAATGACTAGGATAGAGCTCATAATATTGCATACATGTCTTTCGAAATTGGGTTCAGACATCTGCCAGGCTAAGTACGTTAGTTTTAGATAGAGATCATGGTACTTACCTAGATTTTGATATCTGAATTCCTTCCATACTTTATGGGCATGCTCATAATCTTTTTGGCTAATTTTGCCATGAAGATATGTACTAAATTCATGAATTGCCGAAAGCTCAGTCTCTAAAAATCTATCATATAAATTGATATATTCATAGGGATAAACTCTTTGCAATATACTAGAGAAATTTGATTTGAAGAATAGTCGTTAAAGTGCTAGCTTGTAATAGAGTGGTTTTCATCTAAATTTTTTCTAAGATTTGCCAGGCTATTATTCATGAATTGCATGCTATCTATATATTTGAGCTGACCTACCTTCATAGATTATAATGCTCAAATGTTTCGGCTATGACTTTTATCTGATGTGCATTAACTGATTTTTCAACAGATTCACAAACCAAGTGGGAGTTATAGCCCTGAAAATTATGAAAGATAACTGGAATAGGAGTTTTCCATACTTCAATCTGGAGTTTGAGATTACATGCATTGTGAGCGGGTCCTAGAAACTTACCTGTTATATGATAGTGGTCCCAGACTTTGTCGTCTATAGCAAGCTTTTCTTTATATATCCAACAGATATCAGCTGTAGCAAATATTTTTTTATCTTCCTTAGTTATAATTCGGTCATGCTTAATGGCTAAGACCTTATTAATTTCAACCAACTCTTTATCTATTCTTCGAACAAATTCTTGTGTAGCATTTTCTCTGATATAGGAAAGGCCCCATATATTCCCAGTATCAAACCAATGAACTAGATAACAAAAGCTATTAGCTTTTTGCTTAGCAAGTTTTCGCATTTGTCCGTCCTCTATATACTTTATTGTATTTCTTGTTGTCCGCCTTGAAGTCAGTTATAATTACACATAGGTATTAATTATTTGGCTATAATTCTTGAATACTTCAAAGTCATCAACCCCCTTAGTAGGTAAAGTGACTCTTTGAGTAGCCTTCCCCAAACCGAAACAGTGCTCTTGATGATGGGCTAGAGATTTTCTGACTGAAAGCTATGAAAGTATCGGTTACATAGATACTTTTTAACTTTTTTGGCTTATTTTTATAAACCAATCCATCTGGATTTTTGATCGAAAAAAAATGATTTTTTTGCCCATATTTAATGTCCTCAGATTTGGTAATATCTGTAAGAGTCATGAGATATATAATATGTTGTCTATTATAGTTCTTGCTAGCTATTACCAGTTTGGGAGTTGCTGATTCTTCTTTCCATTCCCAGACATTAATAGAGATATCTGGATTCATTTTCTCAACTTTATTAAATATACGTGAGCAGATAGGTGTGGGCATAGGAATTCCATCTAGCTTAAGGATATTTAAATATTTTTGAAGACTTTTTGCCCTATATATACGTCTTCCCAAGTGGTCTGTAATTCCATCCTTATCTGCAAAATAACATTCTAATGCACCTTTGAGACAATTATCTGTGGGCTTGCCCGTAGCCAGATCTATAATATTAGAATTGTCTAGATTAATTGTGCACTTTGTATTAGCAAGCTTTTTAGGTATTGGAATAAAAGATCCTCCCAAGGAGCGATGATATGTATAAGCTTCAATAAATACCCTATTGATTCAGATTAGTTGCCAGTTAGAACCACCTTCTAATATTTACTCAATTTTTTTATCTATTTCCTGGCTGAAAATAGTTAAATGATTATCTATAACATCTTTAGAGAGAATTACTTACATCTCTCCTCTGTAATGGGATTCTTTATAAACCGGAAAACATTGGTTACCACATTTTTGCATTTTGGTATACTTGCATAATACGACTAATGCTGATTTGATTTGCTTTTTTTCTTGTAATTCTGTTAAGATAACTTCGGTTGTTTTTTCTCGAGCTGACCCTATAAGCTGTGGCATATACGTGCATCTATATATTCGTTTTTAGTTTTTACACCTTTATTAAATAAATATACTAAGTTTTTTCTAGAAGGGACTATTACCTCCTATTTGCTTAATAATGAAAGATTTTTATGAAGCTTAATAGATCAGCAGATTTTTTCTCAAATCAGATATTGCCTTTGGGGCATTTTTATCTGCTCTAAGATATTTTTCTTTTATTAAATCGAGCTGAATATCAGATTGATTCAGTTCTACGTCACCATTTTTATTGCCTCTTGGAGTTTGTTTTGCGAGGCTATTTCTTCTCTATAGGCTTGGGTGATGGGGCCTGGGCCGGCTTCTAGATCTTGGACAACTATTTGGTCTTTGACTTGTGTAGTAGAGGGTTGTGGTTTGAATTTAAACTTTCTTTTAAGATGATTACGAAGTTTACGGGGTATAGCAAATTTATTACCCCATTGATCACAAATTCTTTTACCTTTAGCCATCTGGATTTGTATATATTACTTTATAAAATATTTATTTTAATTAATTATTTCCCTTGATGGTAGTAACTTGCCAGAATATATAATACCTTTACAGACTTTTTTCTTTAATTAATTATTTTTTCCTATAAGCAAAAATGATCAGAGAATATTCTTGCCCATATTTACACAATAATGGTAAGGCTTGCGGTAGGCCTTGCATGCAATTCAAAGAGTGCCACTTTCATTGGCAATCTAAGGTACGCGTTCTGTATAGTGAATGTGGTAAACCCACTGGCTCGAGTTCGGGCGGTGTCCATTACATGTTAAGGGCTATTATGTAATCCAATATTATAACAGATTGCATAATAAAGCCTTAAAAAACTTAGAATAGATATTGATTTTTAGTAAGACTTTTTGGTAAGACTTTGCAGGTTAAATTTTTTTGTAAGACTTTTTGGTAACACTTTGCTGAGTTAAATTCTTTTAGTAAGACTTTTTGGTAAAACTTTGTCAGTTTAAATTTTTTTGGTAAGACTTTTTGGTATGACTTTGCTGGGTTAAATTTTTTTGGTAAGACTTTTTGGTAAAACTTTGCTGGGTTAAATTTTTTTGGTAAGACTTTTTGGTAAGACTTTGCCAGGTTAAATTTTTTTGGTAATAATTTTGGTAAGGTTTTGGTATACAAGTCAAAAAGTTTATCGAAAATCAGACAAGCAGATTTTAGGTAAGACTTTTTGTCCTTTGCTAGATAGTAATGAATTACTTTTTGAATTAATTCTAGAATAACATAGAAAATAGTATGCATATTAGGCTTGAATGGGCTCACAGAGAAGCACACTCGGACACTTCAGTCCTCGGTACTCTCTGCTCGTTTCAAGGGTAAGCAATATAGCATAATTGGTTTGTTATCTTGTTTGGGATTAAAAATATAGCCAGAGCGTTAACAAAGACTATATACTCCTTAATGTCGAAAGCCCAAATTTCGGAGTAAGGAGAGTAGGTTAACAGGGTTTGGCTCTGGCATAATTTAGAGCTTGAATTCAATATAGGATTTCATATAGCTAGAAAAGGTTGTAGAGGATAGTAGAGGGTTAGGAACCTAGGGTTGAAAATCTTCCCGAAATCTGACCCTAGACCCCTTTTATGTCTACTAACCTTGAAACCTAGACCAAATCTTCCACACCTCTTTCTGTCTGCCAGTTCAAGGTTTAGATGTCTTGAGCGCTTGAAGAGTTAACTTTATTTAGTGTTAGTAGTGTATAGTAGTTATAGTTAGAAATAAGGTGAACTATTCTCCTTCACAATTGGTGGTGACTATGAGATTGAACTACCCCACGTACCAATCAAGTATTTACCCCTGGTGCGAAATCTCTACCGTGCAAACAAAAAAAAGAGAGAAGGATGTCAAGCCCTAGATAACTGTAAAGATGGACTAAGGGAAAAAGAAAGACCCCTTTCTCTACATGAGCCTCAAGGAAATGAAGAGCCCCCAGAGAATCAGAACCAAACACAAAACCTCTTGCAAGAAATTGCTCAAGCATTTCGAAATGTAGCTATGCATGAAGCCCCCATGCTCACTGAGAAAATAACTGGGTTCATGTTAAAACCTTTAGGAGAGAGGATAATGAAGACCCATGGAATGGGTTAAAGCATTTGAAAGAACCCTGATGCCAATAATTGAAACATGGCAAGAATAATACGAATTGTATTGGGTCATTTGGCAGGCATCGCAACAACTTGGTATAATGACAATAAGGATGGCCTTCTCTTTTGGAATGATGAAATAAACCCATGCAATAGTTTTGTGCAGGCATTCACTAAATATTTCGCCACGCCAGAGCAATGACACCAATAGCAGATTGAGCTAAATTTCTTGTCCCAACAAAAAAATGAAAAAGTTGATAAATATGCTTATAAATTCAAAAATTTGTTAAAAAAGGTTGATCCTGACCACTAGTTACCCAATACTTATATCATTAGAATGTTCTTTGGAGGATTACAAGGACAAACTGCTACCTTAATATCAATAGGTGGCCCAGAGTCTTTGGATGAAGCTATCACAGTGGCAAGAAAGATCGAAGCTGAAAATTATTATAAGACTAGAAATGGACACAGTGACTCTACTACTAAGACAATTGATGATCTAACTCAAAGAATGCTGCAAATAGCCGCAAACTATAAAAAATTGACCACTACCATTGCTACCCAGGCTGAAATTAGTGAACACCCAACCCAAAGGAGACCTTACCCATCTCGATTAGCAATGCGTAAAGGTATTATCTGCTTCAACTGCAGAGAAAAAGGTCACATTGCACAAAATAGTCCTTTTGAACTATGTCAAACTCCATATGGAACTTCCACCCATGAAAGTAAAGTTTATAGACTATCTCTAACATGCTCAGAGTTTATTACTCACCATAAAACAAAAAGTCACTAGTAGCTCTTTGTTGAATATTGGACTTATACAGGAAAAACAACTCTCTTTTTTAATCTACGAGTAAGGGCAGTGTCATTAATCACCTGATTATTTTTTATCAGAGGCCTACCCCCCCTCCCTTTTCCTCAATATATAAATAGTCAGGTTCTTATATATAATTTCAACTTTTTTTACCCCCCTCCCCCCCTAAAAAATCACCTGATTTTTGTTACTCCCCTAAAGACTTGGTGCTGTCAATTTTATTCTTTTTACAAGAATTCTCAAAAAAGTAGGTGATTTGCTGTACTTCTCCAAAAGATCAGCAGTGTTACTCTATCCAAATCAGAAAGTCATCTATGAAATTGGATTTGATCATCATGAGTAGCTATGCTATATAGTTGTTATATAAGATCTTAGAAGAAACACTATAGAAAGTTCTTGAAAGCTCTTAGATTTAGTAGTTAGATTATATCAACTACTTTTTTTTGTTTAACATAATGGGACCTGGGCATTTTTGAAGATTTTTTGTTAAAATTTTTATCAATTAAAGTCTATGAAAATACTTTCTTGAAGCTAACTTTAGTTCCTAGTTAAAGATCTAAAGTTGCAAAAAGCAATAGTGAAACCCAAGTTTCTTATTTATAAAGTTATAAATGTATTATCTTCTCTGTATGTATTAATATATTAAATATAATAAAGATTAAGAGCAAGGTCTCAGTTATAAACAGAAAAAAAATAAATATTAATAAATTTATACAAATTTATATAATTTTTTAATTTTTTACTAATTGATTCTAACTTTTTGCTCTAAGTAACCTTGTTTATTATCATAAAATTATATTATTTTAATAAAGGAAATTGCTATTTGCACCATGGACTTTTGCTATTTACACCATGGTACATGTAGATCACCTCAATTTTATTACTTAAATGGGAATCTGCAGTTAAAGGGTCAAAATTTCATGCGAAGATTTACTAATTGCCTTATATGGGGGATGGCTAAAGCCAGGTGCGTTTATATGTTTTTGATTATTTAATTAAAATTAGGGTAAGGGTTAGTTAGGGGGTTAGGGTTAGGGCTTGACTTATAAGTAAAATTGTCTTTCCGACATTTTTTATTAATGCTACTAGACAGGTTTAGACACTTGTTTTTTGTATTTTCGGTGTTTTTCACTTTTTTTCTTTGTTTTTGTCTTGTCGGGCTGATCCATAAAGATCAAATTTTACGATTTGATTGGCTTTCTATCACGTGAACGCACCTGGCTTTAGATGACCCCCTTATATGGAAATAGAATGCCATACATTTCTGATCATAATAAAAAACACTATAGTAACCAATAAATAAATACTCATATTATGTTATATACTAATGCAATTTGAATGATTTAACTATTATTAGAATCAGAAAAGTTGGTTCTGCAAAGTTTAATTAGAAATTATAAAAGGTTTGCTTAGTAAAAAAACACTTTTATATGTAGAAAAACCCATTTGCACACTATAGAAATTTACTATTAAATGTCCAACATAATTTATTATAAAATAATAATCATTTTTGACCCTTTATTTGCGATTTACTATTTAAATATTTTAACTTTTAAAAAATTTATTAATATTATCTCTATGAGTTTTTGATAGATTTGTAGAATTAAAATAAAAAATTTTTTATCAAATTTGGTCAAGAACTCGTAGAGATATCTTTGATGAAAGTTCTTGTAAACAATTTTAATATATCTTCTTTGTAAATGTTTTTTTTGCCTTTTCAAAATAATCTACTATTCGGTAATGATTTACAAGAAATTTTACTATGCTATCTAAAAAATATTTTATAAAGACTTGAAGCACATATTATGGACTAATAAAATCTCAAATTTCATAAAAAAAATTAAAAACTTGTGAAGGTATTATTAAAGTTTTTGTAAATTCATATGCATATGTTTTCGCAAGTTTTACTCTAAACTTCAAATGCTTCCAGAAACACTTTCTCAAAATAAACCATACTAAGTAAGTTGATATAATAAATATTTGAGAGTCTTTAGTTAAAATTTTATCAAAAACGAATAAATATTGATTGAAGTTATGATGATTTTTCAATTTGCTTCCAGATTCTGAATTTTCTAAAATTTTCAATTTTGATAAAAACAGAAAAATTATCATCACAGGCAAGATTTTCATAAGTCAAATGAAACATGTTATGCAACTAAGTAAACTTTTAGAGCATATTATTGACTAATATAATCTTAATTTTCATAAAAAAATATTGAAAACTGTAAATATATTAACGTTTTTGTAAATTTAGATACTATGTTTTGCAAGTTTTCATCTGAACTTTAACTCAAAATGAAATCTTTAATAATTAACTAAATAAGTTGTTATAATAGATATTCGAGAATCTTGGCTAAAATTTTATCAAAAATGGATTAATATTAACAAAGATATTTAGATTTTTCATTTCGCAGCTAGATTTAAATTTCTCTTGTAAACAAATTTGGCATATGATATACATTTTCGGAAATAGAAAAATCTTTCATCAAAGATATTTTTACGAGTTCTTGACCAAATTCAATAAAATTTTTTTATTTTAATTCTACAATTATATAGAATTCAAATAAAAATTTTGATCAAATTTGGTCAAGAACTCGTAGAGATATCTTTGATAAAAGATTCTTCTATTTCCAAAAAGTATATTATAAAGAAGCTGCGCCAAATGAAAAAAAGCTATTATAGAATAAATATTTAACAAAATAACTTGAAATTTTAGAAAGTAAAATTATAACCTATTTTCTATTGATTTTATTAGTGAGCAGTAACTTTTTCATATGAACTTGTGAAAATCTAACTTGTGATGGTAATTTTTTTGTTTTTATCAAAATTGAAAATTTTAGAAAATCCCGAATCTAGAAGCAAATTGCAAAATCATCATAACTTTGTCAATATTTTCCATTTTAATGAAATTAACTGAAGACTATCAAATATTTATTATATCAAATTACTTTGTCATGTTTTGGATATTTTATTTTGAGAAAGTGCTTCCAAAACATTTAAATTTTTGAGGAAAACATATACGTCCAAATTTACAAAAATGTTAATATCTTCACAAGTTTTTAATTTTTTTTATAAAATTTAAGATTCTATTAGTTCATAATATGTGCTACAAGTTTTGTTATAAAATTTTTTTAGTTAGCATAGTAATATTTCTTGTAAATTATCACCGAACAGTAGATATTTTGAAAAAGCAAAAAAAATATATTACAAAGGAGCTGCATTGAAATAGTTTACAGGAACTTTTATAAAGATATCTCCAAAGTTCTTGACCAAATTTTAGAATTCAAATAAAAAAAATTTTATTAAATTTGATCAAGAACTCATAGAGATAATATTAATAAAAATTTTTAAAAGTTAAAATATTTAAGTGACAAAATTGAGGTAATCTATATGTACCATAGTGCAAATAGCAAAAATCCATGGTGCAAATAGCAATTCTCTTAGTAATAATAGAGTCAAATATAATTAGACAATAAAAGTTAAATGTAATAGAAAAATATGGTAAAAATAATATTAGTTAGATAGTATGAAAGAATAAATATGAAAACAAAATAAAAAAATAGAGGGTTTTTTGGCTCTTAGAGTGAAATATTGATTAAATAAAATACTTATTTTTCAAATATATATAATGAAGTTTGTATATTTGTAATAATATAGAGAAAGTCCCTGTATTGAGCTAGATTTGTAGTAGCTTTAGGCAGCATTGTCATGAACAATGAATTTTAAACAATTTGAACAAATAAATAAGTGAAATTACTTAAAATTTTATCAAGATAACTTATTTAAATTTTAACTAAATGTGTTTAGCACCTAAAAATATATAATATATATTTTTTAGATGGGTTCTTCTAGGCATCTCTAGCTAGAGGTATATAACTATATATCTCTGGCCTTTTAGCCAATTAAAATGAAAAAAAGTCACGTGATCTCTATTTTTGACGATCATGATAATGCCGGACAGGTCGGCTACTTTTGTGTAACCTGGACCTACGATCTCTTGGACTGTTCCGTCTAACGATTTACAGAAAAAAAACAAAAATTTCAAAAACTTTGAGCGAATGTATCTACACAACCACTTGACCAAGATTGATAAAAATTTTTTTATTTGAATTCTATGAATTCATAAAATTCAAATAAAAAAATTTTCAGAGAACTTGGTCAAGTTTTTGTAGAGATACATTTGCTCAAAGTTTTTAAAAAAATTGGCGCAGCTTCTATTTTGATAGGCGTTTTGACTTAAACTTTGAGCGAAGGTATCCCCACAACCACTTGACCAAATTCGCTAAAAAATTTTTTATTTGAATTCTATGAATCCATAGAATTAAAATAAAAAAAT
>QKWP01000117.1:284590-307865 GCA_003550325.1 Gigaspora rosea
AAAAAAAAAAAAAAAAAAAAAAAAAAAAAAAAAGTAATAGCAAAAAAAGAAGCTCAGCAAGTTTATAAAGTCATGTACAAAAATTTTACTAATTATATTTTTATTGCTCTTATGATTTTGGCTGCAAGATTTTAATTTTCTCTTTTAATAATTTAATTTCTAGTCTGTTGAAGAGTGCATTTCTAGGAACTATAATAGAGTTTTGGATACTAGAATATAAAAGAAGATCTTTTTTAAAGTACCTGTTCCATTTTGACAAATTTGCTCCATTTATCTGCCTAGTATTATTAATACTTGATGGTTATAAGAGCTATATAGCTTACATGAGTAATGAGTTCTGCTGTAAAAATAGAATTCTTCTTTATGCACTTCTACCACATTTTTAGCTATTTGAAATTTCTTTGCAAAATTAAAAAATGAATATAAAAAAGAATATAACAAATATCAAAACAATAATTATAGCAAAATAATAATAAAATATACTTTTGCAAAGGTCTTTGGTTCAGCTTTTCTCAAAACCTATGTACCTTTAGCTATTCACAATGCCTTTCAAAAACAGAAATATGGCCATTTAATCCCAATGCTATAAGTCCAGACCACTTGGACCCTTTACTAACAACAGAAAATAACTTCAACTAGTAAACCTTCAGAAAATAACCAAGCACTTTCTATACAACTTGTTGAATCTTTCAACAACTATCTAAAAAAACGAATTGCATTTACTCTACTTGTTCAAATGTTGCCTTGTTAAAAAAAGAAAAAGAACTTCTTCAAAATGAGAATAAAATGCTTAAAAGTAAAAATAAAAGATTAAAAATTATATTTGTAGTGATAAATAAAGAATTAGAAGCTTATAAAAACATAAGAACATGTTCTCTAAGAACAGCCCTCAAGTATCCAATTCCTTGAACTTCTCAATCTGAAGTACTGAAAGTCTCTTCAGATCAACAAGAATCCGAATTGTCTCCACCTAAAAAATGAAAAAAACCTTCTATTTGCACAGCTTCTCACTTGTGATAAAAGTTGGGAGCAGTCAAGAACTGCAAGGAAGAAAGAATAAAAAGATTGTTGAAACCAACTGAAGAAAAGAAAAAGCAGCTAAAAAAAAGAAGAGAGAAAATGAAAAAAAAGAAGAAATAGCATGAAAAAAAGAAGAAAGGGCATGACAAAAAGAAGAAAAGGTACGACAAAATAAAGAAAGGGCATGACAAAAAGAAGACAGAGGTGTGGTTAAAGGAAGAAAAGGGAAGGCGCAAGAAAAATAGATCTGTATTAAAAAAAAAAATAGTTTTTTTTCCTAAATCAACGATCCACATCAAAAAAACAATATGCCCAATGATTCCAGTAAAGATAATAATTTGATATTGATATTGAAATATTGTGAAACACTGGTTTTATAGGTGGTTTGACTCATCAACCAAACCGTACCCACCGGGTGTTATGACAACTTAAATGTAGACGAACATCTTCACAGTAATTAACGTATTTCAATAAATACATTAAAATAAGCCTTTATAATTTCCATAAAGTTTTCACTAATGTTAATATCATATTTTATAGTAAATAATTTAACCAATGATTCAAATAAAGATAATTGTGAGTCGATATGTATTTTGAGTATTTCGAATTGTGATAACGTAGACAAACCAACTCATGGTGATAAACACATTTCAAGCAAAAAATAATAATAGTTTATTTTTTATAAACTCTTACAAACTTTAATTTCATAATTAGTAATCAAGATAAACATACCAGTGATTAAAATAATAATGAACCGATAATCATACATGGCTGTAATAATGAAGATAAACATCTTGAAGGTAATATATTCTTTCAAAAATTAACACTTATTTTCATTTGGATGAGCTTTTAATAATATTAATATCATAAGATGAATTAAACGACAATACGCATTTTATATCAAGATGTAATGATGCAGGCAAGTATCCCTATGGTGATATATACTTGTTAATAAAAAATTTTATTCATATTAATAGCATCAAATTTTACGTAATCAATACGACGATTGCACATCAAAAAACAAATAAAATAACCAATGATTCAAATAAAGGCAATCATGAGTTGAAATTTACATTGAAAAACGTGAACATTTATTACATACCTAAGTTTCGAATTTGTGAAAAGGAATCACTTTGGGCAGATAGTATTCCAATAAAACTGCAATTACCATGATAAAATATAAACGTAATCGATCATAGAATAATCGAAGAAAAAAGATTAACCAAAAAAACTGTGTTATAGAACTATCATGGAAGGTCAACTAAAACAGACTGTGATGATGAAATACATTCCGAAAATACATAACGAAGAAAAATTGTAAATAAAATTATTAACCCAATGGAATGTGCATTTTTACTAACCATATCTGATTATATTATTTTTTAACAGATACAAAATTTATCCAAAATAAAGCATCCAAATGTACAGCAATTCCTTGGTATTAGCAAAGGTATCTAGGCATATTCATTTAGAGATATTAATTATTTCCACGAAATTGTTGAATTCTATGTTATTATCTATTTGAACAATGCTATTTTAACGGTTGTTGCTTGATTCCCTGAAAGTTAGTTCCCCGCCAGCTCATTTTTCCGACACTATATCCCCGACAGAATGTTTCACCTACAGCATTTTTTGTTGACAGAATCTTTCCTCGACATACCATGTTTTCGACCTCCCCTTTTTTTAATAGGACATATTTTCGAAAAAACATTTTACTGACATGACGTATTTCAGAAAGAATATTTTTCCGATATGACATGTTTCCGACATCTTTTTCTGACAAGATCTTCCCTGATTAGGAATATAATTATTGTGGCAGATTAAAATGAAATCAGATTAAAATTAAACTGGGGACCTCTCTTGCTTACCGTTAAAGCTTATAAAACCCATATATACTCATTTATTAATAACCCTAACCCTAATGCTAAAAAAATCTCTAAAAATGTCACCTAAAAAATTTTAAAATTTTGCTTAAAAAATAAAAAATTTCATTTTAATCCAATTTCATTTAATCTGTCACAATTATTGGTTAGTGATATATTCATATTTATCACATCACATGATTAAGCACTCAGCCTAAATTAGGGTTAGGGTTAGGGTTAGATTAGGGTTAGGTGATAGTTTAATTTAGGCCAAGTTGATAGTGCTAGTAAACAAATGACGTAATTGCATAATTTCACGTG
This sequence comes from Gigaspora rosea, assembly GCA_003550325.1. Taxonomy (NCBI): domain Eukaryota; kingdom Fungi; phylum Glomeromycota; class Glomeromycetes; order Diversisporales; family Gigasporaceae; genus Gigaspora; species Gigaspora rosea. The sequence goes on from QKWP01000117.1 coordinate 287,794, forward strand.
ATGTGATGATCACTAGGTTTGTCGAAAAAAGTGCATTCAATAAGACTTAGTGTCGGAGAAAAGTCAAATTAGAAATATGTCATGTCAGTTAAATGTCTTGTCGAAAATATGAGATGTCAAAGAAAGGGGAAGTCGAAAACATGGTATGTCGAGAAAAGATTCTGTCAACAAAAAGTGCTGTAGGTGAAACATTCTGTCGGGGATATAGTGTCGGAAAAATGAGCTGGCGAGAACTAACTTTCGGGGAATCATACCATAATCATTTTAACGATATATATTTTTCGAAAGCAATTATTTTATTATTAAATTACTCTAAAGATGATTTATGCTTTATGTCTTCGTCAGTATTGTTATTAGTGAATGTGAAATATATAGCAATATTGGAATGACACGAGAAGTTTAACATTGAATTGAACGAAACTGTAACCTTAAACAATTATTTACTGTAAATTAATTTAACACGCAATCTCAAAGATTTGTCAACCAACACACAAGCACAAAAACTGACAAATACGATGCTAAGTTACCGGCAATAATCACATAAGTAGCAGAAATTTAAGATTTGAGATTAATTTATGATAGGCATAGGTGCAGAAATATTGTCACGAAAGAATAAATTTATCTATGAAAATTTAATAAGGTTAATATAATATTTTTCCTAATCTTGAAAGATTGTTTGTAGTTTACATAACTCAATGAAATGTTATAGGAGAATTGTACCAATATTAGATGTTTATCTAGTTAACATAGTTCATGAACTTTATTAATCTAGATATCACATTAAATTGGCCAATTTTTATAAACTAATTATAGTTTATCTTGATAAACTTCAGAAATTACCATATTGTAGAAACATTCAATATCAAATGTTTGGGACCGATTAATATTAGCATTCTGCAGAATTTTATTAATGTCATCATCATTATTATTATTATTATTTTATAAAAGACTCTGATGTCAATAGTCATTTGATATTGATGGAAAATATAGAAAACGGTACGCTGTATGATTATATTTCTGAAAATAAATATTTGGGCTGTGGTAGAAGAGCGAGAATTTTAAAAGATATAGCATATGGTCTAAGATATACCATAATATGGAAATAATTCACCGAAATTTGGTAAACTTTTTTCTCTTCTACTGTTTTTTGAATTTTTTTTCTGATATATTTCACAAAAATTAAGAATTTATTCTGCATTAGCATGTACGAACAGTTCTTATTGATAAAGAAAGGGTTCAAATGTTAAACCCAATATTTTTTGAGTTATTAAATTCAGAGGAATTTACAACAGCATCTAGTGATACAAATTCTGATCGAGAATTTCTTACACAAGCATTTGATGTTTACGATTTTGGGGTCATTATGTGGACAAAGTCAAGTGGGAAGGAAGCTTCCATCTGAAAATAGGTTTAGTTCATGTGATTTGGTTACGAATATTCGTGAAAAACCAGCTATTGATATTCCGGAAGCATATATCAAATTATATCAGAGATGCTGTGAACAAAATTTAACAAAACGACCATCAATTAAAGCGATTTGTGATCAGCTTGAGATTATGCTACAAGAGAGATCATTTAATTTCAGTAGTAAGATAAATTTTTTTCTATTTATGAAAATGTAATTATGCAATTTTATGAGTAATAATATCTTTTTCAATTAATTATCCAAGAAGAATTAGATAATATAAACTCATCAGTTATTCAGAAATCAAATATTCAAGATTAGTAAAATGTATAGGTTATGGAAATGTTCGGAAAGGTCATTGGTGTGACAAATTAGTAATTATGAAAGATATATTTAAAGAATTTATAAATTATAAACAGATTGTAAGTGCAAAGTTATCATGAATTTCAATTTCATATTTTGACAGCTACATAATTTATCTATAATTAAGCATCCAAACATATTACAATTTTTTTTAGGCACATCTATAGGTAAAATTATCATTTATTTTTATTTATTCGAAATGAATATACTGTTCAAATTTATTGTTGGTTCTACATCTCTTGTTGTTAACATGTTTTTTTACAATCAAATTACCAATTTCGATAGATTTAGTTCATTAAATATTTGTTTAAATTTTACCAAAGTAGATCGTATAATTATCGAATTCATAAAATTTTTTGAGCCAATTTGAGATTGAACTTTATTGATAATTACTCTCTGGACGTCTATCATTACAAATAGATTCCATCAGGCTTTGAAACTACTAATCCAAATTCAAACCAATCAAATACAAGACGTATATTAAATTAATAAAGCATGCCATTAAAGTTAGTACTAAGGTCAAGCAAGGTATAGGTCATACTAAAATTTTTCAAGAAACTATCTTGCATGAACTAGAGATGTATGTTATTTATTGATTAGAATTACCTTCAACAATGAACGATTAATTGATTTCAAAGTAAAAATTTTTAAATTTTTACATACACATAATCAGTAATAATATCTAATTGATTTAGTCCATCATCACTAGTTTGAACATAAAAGATTGTTTTTTATTAGTAAAATTTCTATTTAATCTTGAAAAGCTCGTTGATTTGTTGATCGTGGCGTGATCTTTTGTCCAATTAGAGAGATACATTAATATATTATATGGAAGATATTTTTTTAAGAGTTCGTATTATTTCGCCAACAATCACTTCACCGACATAACATTTCATCGACAAATACTTCCCGACAAGTTCATTTTACCGACAGTTTGTTTCACCGAAGTTCATTTCACCGACAATTTTTTTTTCAAAAAGCACTCCTAATTCTACTTAATTCTACCCTGACCCTAACAACAATGACCAGAATTACTTTGTCGGTAAAATGAGCTTCGGTGAAATAAACTGGAATAAATGTTGGTAAAATGTTATGTTGGTAAAGTGATTGTCGATTAATTGATTGCCACCCATTTTTAATTGTAAAATTTATGATTCGCATTATCAGCAAAATTATTATCTCTTAATTTGTCAATTTAACTTTAAATATACTATGATATAGACTACAGTTCAAATAATTTAAAAGTTTAATCATAGATTATTCATGAAAATTTGCCTGGAAAACAGTTTAAGGGATAAGAATTATTTCAATAAATCTCTAATTGAGCTATCATGTAACAAAGACGAAAAATTTTTTTCAGAACTATATTATCATGATTATATATATCGACAACAAAAGTCAGTCATGGATTTGAAAATTTTAAGTCGTTAATGACAAAAACTTGAACATTCACTTAAAATTTAATAAGATAATCGATTTAGGTAACCTGATAGTTTAAATGTGGACAAGATAAAAAAGCTTAGACATTAAAAAGTGTAAATATTAACTGTACGTCAGTACTTAGTGAAAAAATTTAGGTTAGTCATAAGACAACCATAAATTATATTTATATATTTAATATTTAAAATTTTAAAAAAATTTTTAGATGAATTATAAATATAAAAGTACTGTACTATTTCTGCAGTAAAGTAAATTGCAGTCAGCCGTTTTTAATAAAGTTTTAAAAATGAACGCCTACTATGCTAAAATTCTATGTTTCTAAAAAAAAAATCAGTTCTAGGTTTTATTATATTCTTACTAGGAAAGTAAGCCGAAAATTTTTTTCTATTTTTTTCTATTAGACTAGTGCCACAAATCCATCAAAAATAATATTTTTTTTTTTTACTTATGTTTTTATAAGAAATTTCGTTTGAAATCTAAAATCATAATGTTTCTGCATAATTTTTAAATAATTTAGTTATTTATGATCTCATGTCTCAAAATCAGGCACAGATGTATCTTTTGCGATATACTGTTTAGTAAAAGGTCGCCTCGATACCTACAGATCAAGCCTTTTAACAATGAATTGCAGGTTTTGAGATTAAATAGATTTATTAAAATAACTTATTGTTTATAAAGTCTACTATGAAAGAAATAATTTAAAATTTATTATCTTTTGGAACTGGTCTAAGAATGTAAACCGAAGATATTTTGGAAAATTTTTCAGTTTTAAGCAATTTGAACAATTTATACAATATATGCAATGATCATTCAGCCAATTGATTGGTAAGGTTTGCTTCCCTAAGCAATATATATATAGGGATAACAATCTAGCTTGTTTATTTTTGAACAAAATTTGAATTAAGAAAGCTCATTTTGAAAAAAATTTACTAGTAAAAATGCAATATTTCTTAAAAATTTTTTTTTGATTTCTTTCGATCTATCTATATTGAGGAGGTCGATAGAAAACAAACAAATTTTTTTAAATTTAAATTAAATATCTTAAAAATCATCAAGACAAAAACTAATGGAGCATTTTATTTTAATACTATATAGTTATAGAATTAAAATAAAAATTTTTATCAAGTTGGTTTAATAGTTATTGAGATATTAGAATTTAAATTTAAAAAGTGTTGTTAAAAATAATTCTATTGTTTCTATTAATCTCACCCATATATTGCTTGAACATTGCATACATTTTTTGTCTTTCTTTTTTTTTTTTTGTTTTTGATTTGAAAATAGCAATAAAAAACCCTGAAAATCAAAAGCCATCCTAAAAAATTATTCAGAATTTTATATAAGAAATCTTATGATAACGCGTTTAGATATTCATTGATTTCAGATGATAAAATAATTTCCTGTTTTTTCAAAAGAACAATATAGTATTTTAGAATGTCAATAGATTTTTGTTTAAAATTACAGAATCGAAAACCTACTGAAATATTTTCAGAATCATTAAGACAAATATGCTCATTTTTGGCAGACAACCCTAAACCGACCAACATCTATCATACTAATGCACTATATTAATATAAATTTATTCACAATATTCATTTTTTTCTTAAGATTTGGAAACTGATAACTTCTTTGTGGTATTAAAATATGCTGAACATGAAAATCTACATGATTACTTGTCTGAAAATGAAGATCTGTACTGCATTCAAAAAATAATAATTTCAAAAATATAGCTTCTGGTTTGAAATACTTACATGACACTGTAAAAATAACACATCGAAATTTGGTATTTTTTTTTAACTTCCAAGTATTTTTTATCAACATGCTAAATATTTTTCTTTTACATTTTGAGCACAAAATGATCTTAGTAAATGATGGGAATGTCCAATATTTTATGAATTAAATGTAGGTGCACTATTATCAGGAAAAGAGTTAATAAGAAATCATAATTTACAATTCACGAAATCATCTGACATTTATAGTCTTGGATATATTATATGGTCCATTTCAAGTGAAAGTTTCCCTTTGAAAATTTTACAAGTGTTACTAATTTAGAACATCGAATTGTATAGGAAAATATTTGAAAAATCCTGTTAATGGTCATAAATCAGAAATGCTAGAGATTAAGTACGAACGAATGGCCGTTAGCAAAAGAATTATGTAACCAACTTGAAATAATGTTACAAGGAGAATTATTGAATAATTTATAAGAACGTCCTCCCAGCGAAGAGAAAATTCTTAAAGTGAATCGTTTTCGCAAAAATTTACAAAAATGTCTTCTCAATGAAAAGAAAATCCTTAAAGTGAATCGTCTTCGCAAATTATTATTCTGTTGTGATTGTAATGGCTTTATAAACTAAGCCAAGGAAATTTCAGGATCAAAATTAGGCGCGCGTTGCATGGAAAATTTTAAATTTGATGTGTGCTTTATGCATTTAATTTAAAATAAATATATATTTAATTATATAGCACAAATCCTTTAGGATATTAATAAAAAAAAAGTTAGGTGCGCTTTATGCATAGTTTCATATTTTATGTGCGCAAAAAATTTATGTGTGGAGCACATATGCGCACAACGCTAAAATAAGCACTGACAGTTATCATAAGTTGATGTTTACAATATTATTTATATGTTTTAAGTAATTATAGTTTTTAACCATAAAATATAAGATTTAGAACATTTTATTATTATAGATTAAAGTTTATACGTGAATGAAATCAATAAATTTTTGTTTCAGACTCAATAATAAGTCAATTTCAATTATTTCTATTTTAACGAAGATGTACATTTATCAAATCTTTAAATCGAACGCCGGTGAATTTTAATATGACTAGCAAATTTTACATGTAGGCATATTATTTCTCCTTGTTATTTTTTCATAAGTTATGATGTAGACATGTTTATTTAAATTAATTCTCAGCCGATAATTCCCTACTAATCATGCTCTACTTGTAAAGAATATAAAAAATAAGCTCTTAAAGTTATTTTAGATTATAAAACGGCACTTGCAATAAATTAGCAGAGAAAAATTGATGTAAAAAGTTTATAGCAGAGAATGATATAGTTGTACACAACAACAATAAATGATAATAATAATGCTGATAATAATAATAATAATAATAATAATAATAATAATATAGTGATAATAAGATGATGATAGCAATAGTAATAATAATAATAATAATAATAATAATATAGTGATACAGTAATAATAATGATAGTAATAATAATAATAATCATTAATAATAATAAACAACAACACAACAATAACAACAACAACAATAATAATAAATATTTAATACAATGTTTTATTCTAAAGTGTAAGACCTAAGAATTAGAGCTCCGGCCCACAAAACTCACTATTTTCTAGTCTAGTAAATGAGCGTCAACCTTATTAAATAAAGGGTTATGATCAAGTGAATTATAAGACGGAGGTGGTATTGTCACAGATTCTAATTCTTTTTCCATAGCAATTATTTCCTTTTGCAAAGATATAATTTGATCAAGTATTTTATGGCCTTCTGTATCTGATCCTAATGCACTTCTTAATGCGGCTAAGTTTTTGTTATAATAATCATTAACATCTGTTCCTGCTACGGTCGTTTTATAGCTCTTAAAAAGATAACGAGTTGCGATAGTTTTTAAATGATCAGATCTAAATCTCTAAGACAAATAAGATTGCAATTTATTCAAGTTGTCCCTTTTTGTAGATAATTCATTAATTCTTTGTTTACCGTTGGTGTTTATTTTGATGAACTGATTCCCCAGCAATAGTTGTTTTTGTTTAACGTTGTTATTCCTTTCTTGTTTACCTTTGGTATTTCTTTTTTGTTTACTGTTGATATTTCTTTCTTGTTTAACGTTGGTATTTCTTTCTTGTTTGCCATTGGTATTTCTTTCTTGTTTAACGTTGACATTTCTTTCTTGTTTAACTTTTTGAGAACTGTCTTGTTTTGGTTCTGATCTTAAATTTTTCACTAATTTACCAACCCTATTATTATGTATAATATTTGCTTCATTTAAACCAGGTTTATTGAAACAATTCATCCTTTTGAGATTAGAGCAACCCTTTATATTTAAATAAGTAAGTGCATTATCATGGCAGTCTAAATCTTCCAAGTTTATATACGCGCTAACATCCAAACCAGTCAATTGATGAGAGCAGATTTTAAGTGTTCGCAAATTAGTAAATCCCTCTAATTTTAAGGTGCCAAATAATTTTTTGGGTGCACTATTACCAAATATGCTTACGCTACCCCCAATTTTTCTTAGGCTAATATCTAAGTTGATTATTTCTTCACGTCTTCTGCCCTTATTTTCTAGATCAGCGTTTCTATCACATTTTTCATATTTGGAGTATTTTTGATCAATATAATCTTGTGCGTTTATATTTGCCATGCTAATTGAATTATTATTTTTAGTTACTAATCACTACTCTGGAAATTAAGTCCCTTTATAACAAATTAGGTAGCTATTAATTTTTATGTTATTATTATTTATTCTAATTTGTTAATTCACTATTTTTTTTTGATCTTAGGCAATTTATTTTCGGCAGTTACTTTCCAAAAAGCAACCAAACAGCCAATTTTCCTTTTTATTCTGTTAATTCAATTTTTTGTTCTGGGATGAGATTGGAATTAGATTCAAAGGAAGTAATTTGAGAGCGTAATTGGAATTGTTAGGCTTGAACAAAGTTTAATTAAGTAAAATAATCACAGTGAATTTATAATTAATAAAGTTATACCATGTCACAATTTTCATTTGTCTTATCAAACACCTCCTGACCATTTTATTTGTTTCATCAAACGTCTTTTGACCCACATTTTCGCTTGTTTCATAAATACCTTATGCACTTAATAAAATTTGAATCAATAACAAAACACCCTCATTTTTATAACCATTTTCATGCTCTTCATCAAACGTAAATATGAGTAATTATACTATACTGCATTAATTGGTCAATATGTTACGTATCATTTGTATAAAATTTTTAATAGTGGGACAAATAATCGGTGCACATAAATTATATAAGTAAATTTTAACAAAAAACTTTTCAGTTTAATTTCTGGATGTAAATTCATAAATTCTCTAGCATTATAAGAGTCTTATCATAAAGTTTCAAGAGCGATTAAAAATAAAACCCTAAAGAATTAAGACCACAAAATTAGCCAATTTTTTTTTTTACAATTTTTACTATTTAAGTGCGTCCAAATGAAAAAGTACATTGCAAAAAATTGATTAGGAAATCATAATCTATTTTTAGAAAAGTTATTTGTTTATAAGTAAAACAAGAAATGCGTCTGGCAAATGCTGTGAGCTATAGCAAATTGGTGTAATTTTTTTTATCTGTCTGATTATTACCATAATAAATTAATTACTAGTAGTTAAGCACATCCAAATATCCGTGCTTGTAACTCAATTGGTTGTAAATCAGAATAAATTGGTCACGCAACCAAAATTCAAAAAACAACAAATTCCAGGATGTTTTCTAATATTCCAGTAATACAGTACACTCGCTAAATAAAATTGTTTGGCTCTAATTTTGCTATAATATATTGATTATTATATGATGGGGTGAAAGTAAAATTCGTAATGATCACTTTTTTATGTAAAATCTGAGATAATTAGTAAATCTAAAATTATTAGTAAAACCTGAGTTTGTTTATAAAAACATGTAAAATCTGATATAAATCTGATATAGATAGGGTGAAATTCGCTATTTAAAAAAAAGCTGTTCTAAATTTTGAGCGAAGATATCTCAACACTACCTGATCAAATTCAATGAAAATTTTTTATTTGAACTCTATGAATTCATAAAATTCAAAAAAAAAATTCATTGAATTTGGTCAAGTGATAGTCGAGACATCTTCACTCAAAGTTTAAAAAAAATCAAAACATTTATTAAAATATAAGATGCGCTAATTTTTTTCTAAAGATTTGAGTGAAGATATCTCGACAGCTACTGGATTAAATTTGATGAAAATTTTTTTATTTAAATTCTATGAATTATGAAATTCAAATAAAAAAATTTCAACGAATTTGATCAGGTGGATGTCAAGATATCTTTGTTCAAATTTTAGAAAAAAATCAAACCGTCTATTAAAATATGAGCTGTGCCAAATTTTTTCTAAAGATTTGAGTGAAGATATCTCGACAGTCACCTGATCAAATTCGATGAAAATTTTCTTATTTGAATTCTATGGATCTATAAAATTTAAATAAAAAAATTTAACCGAATTTGTCAAAGTGTTGTCGAGATGTCTTCACTCAAAATTTAGAAAAAAAATCAAAATGCCTATTAAAATATAAGCTGCGACAAATTTTTTCTAAAGCTTTGTTCTTGACAGCCCCCTGATCAAATTCGAAGAAACTTTTTTATTTGAATCCTATGGATTCGTAGAATTCAAAAAAAAAATTTTCATCGAATTTGCTGTTGAGATATCTTCACTCAAAGTTTAGAGAAAAATTCAGCGCAGCTTATATTTTAATAGGCGGTTTGATTTTTTTCGAGATGGTTTGCATTTAAAATTTTTGTAATTTCTGTCGCAAAAAATTCCAATAGCACATTGTAGTATATAGTTGGGGTTGTATTAGGTTGTAATGGGACTATCATGATTTCTAAGTCACTGTGAAAATTCAGTTGCAGATTATTGTAAAAACTATGTTACAAAACTTATTAATTTTGGTGATAACAGGATGTGATTTACGTATTTATTAAAACTAAACTTGCATAAGAAATAATAAATATATTTAGAAATGATCATCAAATTCTTCGCTGTGATTTTTCATTCTTGCCTTTGACGATCAATGATTATCAATTAATTAGGGCGGCAAAAAATCTGATCGTAAAAATGAAAAATGAAGAAATAGAAAAAATAATAAAGAATACATAATTTGTTTATGATGAACTATTAATTTTTATACAAATAAAAAAATTTTCCTATCTTTAACTTATTATTTCTACTAGGTATTTAGCTATGCACAAGTGCATGAGCGAGCATGAGCATGCGCGTATATTATAAAACGTGATAAATTTTGTGAAACAAAAAAATCACATTTTAAGTAATTTTTTGCTTATAGCAACCAATATGGCAAATTTATGCTTCAAAATTATAATCGAGCTTATTTACTATGTTAATTACTGTGTTAATCACAATTATAATTGAGCTTATTTACTGTGTTAATTACTGTGTTAATCACAATTATAGTCGAGCTTATTTATTGTGTTAATTACTGTGTTAATTACTGTACAATTATAATCGAGCTTATTTACTGTGTTAATATATTTTTAACCAAAATAGATAATAATAAACATTCATGGTATTCCTAATTTTAATGGTTTAGTTTTAATAAGGTAATTTAAAGAATCTTATAGCTAAATAATTAAAGATTAACATACGGTTTCCGACAAAATAAGAGATACTAAGTCCTATTTTTTTTTTTAACTTATTTAGACTTATTTTACTCGGAATTTTAAAACAATTAATTTTAAAATATATTAATTATGAAACCCTATTTGTTTATGTTACGTTTTAATTAAAGTGCATAAATTAAGCTTTTTTCTTTGTTTTTTTTTTGCATTTTTTGTTTGGTTAATATTCAAATCCGACGCTAGACTACTACTTTTTTTTTTTTTTTATAAATGTATGTAAAGAGATTTTTAAACTCTGATCAAAATAGAGATCGAATTTCATATTCTTGCAAAAATGGTATTTTCAAACTCCGACAGACAAAGCTTAAACTCCAACTAATGTAACACATATAAAATAAACCATTAAAAAATAATAATAAAATAAAAATAAATAAAAGGATTTTCTAACCATAAGGCCAGACCAAGTTGATTATGTGTTTTACATTACCCCCTCTCCCCTCCAGAAGGGGGAGTGGTTCACATAGTAAAATTTTTTTCTGATTTTTCTGTGACTATATAAAAATTTTCTGAAAAATTCCGTAGTCCTATATATATATATCTATCTAATTTTTTTTACTATGAGGAGGGGGTAATGTAAAATACATAATCAACTTGGTCTGGCCTAACCGTAGGTGATGATACCATGTCACATGATGCATAAATACATATACATGTTTCATGAAAATTTTAATATTTTTTATTATTATTGTCAATTATTATGTAATCGCTTAGAAATAAATACTCATTATTTTTATTTAATTATAAGTATTGTGGGTCATCACTGGCGCCCTTTTCAAAGATACAAAGTTTCCATAATGAACAAAACTCAATTTTTTTAAAAAATTCTGTTACTGAGCTCATATTTCAGCAATGATGAAAAGGTGAATTATTTTGTATTAGAATCTATCATGAATTACTATAAAAAAATTCTGTTACAAACCTATTCGATGGATAATATGTTTTGAGTTTGATTAAATTATTGTAGTTTCTATCATGAATTAAAAATTCTCATATAAAACGTGCGTTCTATTCTAATGATCAATATACAGTGTTAGGGTTGAGTTAGATTGTATTGGAATTATTTTTGGTTCTATTATGTATTATTGTTATAAACCTTACTATTCTGACAATACACAGTATGTAACTCACTAATGCATATTATTGATGTTATCCATATCTCAGTTGATCTAATTTAAAGACACAAAGTGCCCATAACGTATAAAACTTGATTTTTAAATTCACACTACAGAAATTACTATTTTAGCAAGATGATAAGGTGAATTATTTTGTATTAGAATTATCATAATTTCTATTGTGAATTGCTATAAAAAATTTTGTTACAAACCTACTTGATGGGAAATACATTTTAAGGTTAAGTTTGATCAAATTATTATGGTTACTATTATGAATTACTCTTAAAAATTATCTTACATAACTTGTGTACAGTTCTAATAATCACAATACAGAGATAGAGTTAGAGTTGGGCAACAAAACAAAACCTATCTGAAACTAGTTTCAGTTTTAGCGTAATCCAAAACTAGTTTCAGATTTTTAAAAAAATCCAAAACACTCTGAAACCTGAAACTCTGAAGCTATAATCTAAAACTCCTTAAACTATATTTTAAAATTTTGAAAATTTTAACTAATGTATCAGAGGGCTATACTGGTGATCAAAGTAGGATTGACATGCAAAGCTTGGACCAGAGGGTTTAAATAGGCAATCCCCTAGTTGGGTTGTAGGTATGGCAACTAGTATAGAACCTTCAGGCGGACTACTTAAATTAGACAACCAAAAGTTGTATGTGTGGCTAGTTGTACTTTCATTCACTGTAACAATTGTGGAGTGCCCAAAGAGGTGCCCTTGATCCACAGGCTTGATTAAATAAACCTCACCCAGAGCAGGAGCTTTGACATAAAAAAAAAATTTTTGAAAATTTATAATATATAATTTATATAAGTTATAATTTATAATATATTGATGTAAATATTAATATTACACTAGTGGAGATCAATATCTACCCTTATATAATAAGAGTAAATATTAATATTACACTAGTGGATATCAATATCTACTCTTACATAATAATATTATTAGGCATGTAGCCTAGGGCCAATATTACATAATCTCTAACTATGTAGAATAAAAATAATTATAGCTAATAATATTAATAGGAAATAGAAATTTGTCGCACCCATGACATGTCGCACCCTGTGATTTGACTAATCAAATCGCTTAATTTTGTAGACAAAAAATTTTTTTAAAAAAAACTAAAAATTTTACTAGTAAAATACCATAGATTCCCGAAAATAAGCTACTCCGAAAATAAGCAACCCTCTGGATTTTTTTCAAAAATTTCAAAAAACGTGTTGGCAGTTGCTACATATAAAACTTTTTTTTACTAAGTAAACTTCAAAAAGTCGATTAAGTAAAGTTGTTCAGCGCATAAAAATACACCTACAGTAAAAATTTGGTGTTATTTGGACAACATTTTATTGGTACGTTTTCAATTTTTCAAAAAATTCAATATTTCGAAAATAAGCAACCCCCTCATTTTTTCGTGTAATTTTTTGCCCAAAAAAGGTTGCTTATTTTCAGGAATATATGGTATAAAAATAAATAAGTGATAACAAGATATATAGTGTAAAATTTTATTCCGAACAACTTTTTCTAAGTTACAAAGATAGATTATCTTAATAAAAAAATGTTTTATAAGAAAAAACAAAAATTTCCAATATTAGAACATATAGAACTTTTTTTTTACTAATTTAATCTATATTTATATTTTAATTATTATATGGGGCCCCAAAGCAAAAGGTGGTGATACTCAAAAAATTTTTTTTGTAAAAACTTTATTTTTACAAAAATTAGACTATTTAGAACACAATATTAAATTTTTAAGTCTATCACCACCTTTTGCTGTGGGGCCCCCCATATATATAATTTTATGTTAAACAACTTTTTCTAAGTCAAGAAGATAGATTATTTTAGTAAAAAAAAGTTTGATATGTGCCAACTTTTGAAAATTTTGGGTTTCTTATAAACAAATTTTCATTAAAAACAATACAAAAACCTTAGCAATCCCATGATTCCGTGATTGAATTTTATCAAGTTGGGCTTTTGGAATTGCCTTTTTAAGGTAGGCATTTTAAAGGTAAAATTATCAAAAATGGACTAGTCTACCAAGAGCTATTCATTATTTTATGTTAATTTTAAAATTTGCTTAAGGGAGTAACAAAAATTAGATAATTTTTTAGGGGGAAAGAGGTAAAAAAAGTTGAAATTATATATAAGAACCTGACTATATATATATTAAAAAAGAGGGAAGTAGTAGGCCTCTAATAAAAAATGATCAGATGATTAATGACATGGCACTTAGCACAGCTTATTTTGATTAAATTATAATATATCAGAAAGTATTAGTCAAAATCGCATGATTTTGATTTATCTCAATAAGATGAGTTGTATTGTATTAAAATCTTTCAATTTGATTAATAGTTCTCATTGGATCTTGAAAAATAGTAAGTGTGCCATAATTGGTACCTGCATTATAATTTATCTTTTTAAGATGTATTTTTTAAATGACAATATCTTATGATATAGTAATTAGAATTGAATAATTTTGGCACTATTTGATTAATTTTGATGAGACAAATTGAATATTACCAAAATCATTCAATCCTGATTAAAATATTATATATTATTAGCTAAAATACTTAGCTGCGCTATAATACCTATATTCACTTTAATAATTGAATTTTTAGCAAATTTATATGATTTAAGAAATAGCAAAAACCTCCAAATTTATACAAATCATTTATGATCTATATTAGAAATGTCTGGGAATCTAATACAATATATAAGATATAGTATGCTTTACACAGACCAGGTAAGAAAGAAGTCCTATTTCAGAACTAAGTTTGCTATATATTATCAAGAACAGAATAAAAAAAAAAGAAATAAAGGTGCTGGGGTATGGAAATAGCAAGTAGGGTTCTGAAGTTCAGTTCAGTTCAATAGAGGTTTAGGTTTAGGTTTAATGAATTTGAAAACCTGTTCTAAAAGTTCAATACTGAACTGAAACTGAACTTAAAAAAAGTTCAGTTCAGGTCCAGTTCGAGGTTTATGAACATGTTCAGGTTTATAATATATGCACATGTTTATCTAAATCACAAAGTTAGAATCAATTAGTAAAATTTAAAGAATCATAGTATTTTTATAATTTTATTAATAAAATTATTAAAAATATAGTTTTATATAAAATTTTACTACTGTATTTACGCGAAATAATGCACATGGGTGTTATTTTGAAAATTGCATTTTCTTAAAATAGCATGTTGGTTTTGAAATAATGCCCATGTGCGTCCTAATATAATGCACACTCCAAATGATGAATTAATAATCTGCTAAAATAATGAATTCAAATAACAAGCAGAAATAAGAATTTTTTAGTCAAAAAATCTGACTTAGATCGGAAAGGCTATTTATAAAATTAAGAAATACAGGTTTACTATGCATCACACATATATAACGCACAATTTTTTCGAAATTAGACCTTTACCCCGAAATAACGCCATGTGCGTACTGAATTAACATGCATCCCCTTGAAATAACATGCAGGTGCGCATTATTTTGCGTAAATACGGTAATTAATTATAACTTCTTGCACTAAGTAAACTTGTTCAGCACCAAAAAATATATCAAATCAGTATATTTTATTTTACTTTTTTTAAAATTTAAAAAAAAATGCTTATTTTAAAAATTTTTCTCAAAAATTCAAAATTAAGTATCTTTAATACAAATTTTAAGGAAAATAAAATAAAATATACTAATATAATGTATTTTTGGCGCTAAACAAGTTTGCTTAAAGCAGAAGTTATAATCAATTAGTAAAATTTAGAGAATCATAGAAATTTGTATAATTTTATTATTAATAAAATTTTGCAAATTTCTATAATTCTCTAAATTTTACTAATTGTTCATAATTTCTTGCTATAAGTAAACTTGTTTAGCACCAAAAGATATATTTTATTAGTATATTTTATTTTATTTTTTTTAAAATTTATGTCAAAGATGCTTAATTTTAAATTTATAATAAAAATGATAAAAATTTCTAAATTTTAAAAAATGTAAAATAAAATATAATAATTTAATGTATTTTTTGGTGCTAAACAAATTTACTTAGTGCAAGAAATTAGAATCAATTAGTAAATTTTAGAGAATCATAGAAATTTGTATAATTTTATTATAAAATAATACAAATTTCTATGATTCTCTAAATTTTACTAACTTTTTGCACTAAGTAAACTTGTTTACTACCAAAAATATATTAGATAGGCATATTTTATTTTACTTTTCTTAAAATTTGAAAAAAGATACTTAATTTTGAATTTTTGATATTTAATTTTCAAAATTAAGATTCTTTCTTCAAATTTAAGAAAATTAAAGTAAAATATACTACAAGTTTATTTAGTGTAAAAGTTATAATCAATTAGTAAATTTTATATAAAATATGATTTTTAATAATTTCATTAATAAAATTTTACAAAATACTATGATTATTTAAATTTTACTAATAGTTTTATACTTCTTACTCTAAGTAAACTTGTTCAGTATCATAAAATACATATATTTATTTCACTCAAAATAGTTTGCAAAATTTGGACTAGCCAAACCAACCTTATGATTGAGTTTGAATTTAGTATAAATAAAATTTAGAGTTTGAGTCTGGTTTGGACTAAACCAAACCTGGACCCAAACCTAGAATTACTAGTTCATATGAATGTTAGAACAGGTTTATGAACTTATAAACTAAACCTGAACTGAACCTGAACCAGCTCTAAAAGTTCAATACTAAATCTGAACCTGAACATGTTTTAAAAATTGTTTAGGTTTAGGTACAATACTGAACCTGCACTTGACCTAGTTCAGGTTTATAGGTATACTAATAGCAAGAATAGTAAAGGAAGGGTTGCTAAAGAACCTAATAGAACAATAGAAAGCTCTAATAGAAATAGTAAAATAATTGTATTAATATAGTAAAGTAAATAAAATATGCTACTGAGCATTTCTTTTGGGAGTTCAAAAAAAAATTATTAATTTTATTTACTTTTAATAATATAATATTAAGGGAATATGTTTTTTGTGCACTCGCATGGTTGTGCACCCCTCCGGACCCAGATATGCAGGTATGTAAACAAACTACTGTAATGTTTTTTTTTATTCTAATCTTTTTTTTTACTTATTTTATTACTTTCTTTCTTCGTCACGTCAGTGCCACGTCGTGAAATCAGCACCGGGACAGTAGTCAGGTGAGTTTGTGGATCTTTTCTTTTGTGTGTGTGTATTTTTTTCGCTGTTTTCTTGTTCACTAACTTTGTTATTCTCTTCTTTCTTCTAAGGTTCCGGGTTGTGAAATCAGCACTGGGATGGTAGTTAGATGAGTTTGTATTTCTTTCTTTTGTATGAGCTTTTTTTTTTCACCGTTACTTGTTTACTAACTTCGTTATTCTCTTCTTTCTTCTTTAGATTTTCCGTGTCGTGAAATCAGCACCGGAACGGTAATTAGATGATTTTGGGTTTCTTTCTTTTGTGTGTGTGTGTGTGTGTTTTTTGCTATTTTTTGTTTACTACGTTATTCTCTTCTTTCTTCTTTAGGTTTGTTGGATCTTGAAATCAGCACCGGGACGGTAGTTAGGTGAGTTTGGGTTTCTTTCTTTTGTGTGTATGTGTGTTTTTTTTGCTGTTTCTTGTTCACTAAATCGTTATTATCTTTTTTTCTTCTTTAGGTTCACTGGGCATGAAATCAGCACCGGGACGGTAGTTATGGTGAGTTTAGGTTTCTTACATTTTTTGTATTTTTTTCTCTCTGTTTTTTGTTCACTAACTTCGTTATTCTTTTCTTTCTTCTTTAGGTTTTTCGTGTTGTAAAAACAGCACAGCACCGGGATGGTAGTTAGGTGAGTTTGGGGGTTTTTTTGTGTATATGTGTGTTTTTTTGCTGTTTCTTGTTCACTAACTTCGTTATTTTCTTTTTTTCTTCTTTAGGTTCGCCAGGTCATGACAGCACCAGGATGGTAATTAGTTAAGTTTAGGTTTCTTTTTTTTGTGTGTGTGTTTTTTTTTGCTGTTTCTTGTTCATTAATTTCGTTATTCTCTTCTTTCTTCTTTAGGTCGCTGGGTCGTGAAATTGGTCGAACGTTCCTTGTGCGATNTGAAATCAGCACCGGGACGGTAGTTATGGTGAGTTTAGGTTTCTTACATTTTTTGTATTTTTTTCTCTCTGTTTTTTGTTCACTAACTTCGTTATTCTTTTCTTTCTTCTTTAGGTTTTTCGTGTTGTAAAAACAGCACAGCACCGGGATGGTAGTTAGGTGAGTTTGGGGGTTTTTTTGTGTATATGTGTGTTTTTTTGCTGTTTCTTGTTCACTAACTTCGTTATTTTCTTTTTTTCTTCTTTAGGTTCGCCAGGTCATGACAGCACCAGGATGGTAATTAGTTAAGTTTAGGTTTCTTTTTTTTGTGTGTGTGTTTTTTTTTGCTGTTTCTTGTTCATTAATTTCGTTATTCTCTTCTTTCTTCTTTAGGTCGCTGGGTCGTGAAATTGGTCGAACGTTCCTTGTGCGATTTTGTCACCTTGTTTCGTCATATTTCGGTGCTGACATCGTCGAAGTCTTTGTTGGCAGGTTTCATTCTTTTGGTGACATCATTGTTTGAGCTTTCGTTATGTTGTTCTTTGGGCTTGGAATTGGTCGCATTACATTATTGAAACATTCATTGCACGATTGAGTTATAGTTAGAGAAAGATTAAATTAGTGGTTAAATTTTTTTTTCTTTTTATTAATAATAAAAAATGATGTAATTTTTTTTTAATAAAAAATGATGTAAAAATTTTTTTTTTTAATAAAAATGATGTTATTTTTTAATTAAATTTTTTAAGTCTGTATTGATGGGTCGGAAGGTCAGATGCTCGGTTTGACCTCGATTGATGATCACGTGCTAAAATTTTGATTGGTCGATCAAGGGGTGCACGACCGTGCAGGTGCACGAAATTTTTAAACCCTAATATTAAAATCTTTTATCCACTTTTAAATATAACCATTTGACCAATATTCACTTTCAAATATAACATTTTTGTAAAAAAGTAACCTTTTTAACCAAAATTTCAATGTAACCTCTTTATATATTGTTTGGGTTCTTCTACTATACATTAATTTATTAAGAGACCTGATAGATGGAATTGACCAATCATATTTGTTAATTTTATCAATATAAAAATTTCTGGTTTTTTTTGTTAGATAAATTAATATTTTTTTCTTACTATAAATATAAGAGATAATTTATACATCGCATATGTGACATTGTTGCTCCATAAGATCAGGTGTAATGTTAATCAAAAACAACCAAAATAAACTGAATGATTTCATATAGTTAGGTTAGAGTTAGGCAGGGTTAGTGTACAGGCAAAGAGGGTGGTATATAATAAAATTTTGCAAGGAGTTTTTTTATTAGAGCACAAAAGGAGGTTTCATATACAAAATTTTGGGCTATAGGCGATTTTTGTCAAAATGAAAGTTTGTTTTGAACTTTTCTTCTTGTACTACGTTACACCTGATCTTGAATTTTTATTGGTCAATCATGTGAGGGCGACGCATCACAGAGGCGATAAATAAATGTACCCTAAATATAATTATATATATAATTATATAGCTAATATTTTATAAATATTATTTGTATAAAGGCTAACAGCCTCCACCTGTGGACGTTTAAATAACTCTCAGTGAGTTGAGGGCTTTAAAAAGAGGAAACAGCTGTCATGGCAGGTCGCACCTGGGCTTTGTTGAAGTCGACTGAGTCTTTATTAGATATAGAAAAGTTTAATGTATATATCATAGTAATATAGAAATAAACTTAGTGCATGTATATGCAATTCTTATTAATAAAGGCAGGGCTGCTAGTTAAAAAGAAAAAAATAAATATTATTTGTATAAATTTATAAATTTTATTAAAATATTTGTATAAATTTATAAATTTTTTTAAAAAAATTTTTAAATTAATTTATATTTAAAATAATTAATATAGAAAATAAAAAATAATTTATGTAATTTAATATTTCATTAATATTAGTAATATAAAATAATTTAAATAATTTAATATTTAATTAAGGCCATTAGAAGTTAATTTTTCAGTTAAAATCACACTTTCCCTTCCTCTTTGATGTCCCTCAGTAAAATGAACATATAAAAACAAGGTAAAAATTAAAAAATACAAATACCGCATAACCGCGAAATAAAGCAAAGGGTGTGGTTTCGAATTTTGGCCCAAATTAAAATTAATTCAGACTGAAATTCGAAATAACTCCCTATGCGTTATTTCATGGTTATGCAGCAATAATAAATAAAAAATATTTTAAAATAAAAAAAAATTTAAAAATAAAATTAAAAGAATTAAAAAAAAAAAA
>QKWP01000117.1:307924-332214 GCA_003550325.1 Gigaspora rosea
AAAGAATTAAAAAAAAAAAAATTAAAAAAAAAAAGAAAAAAAAATAAATAACAAAAAAATAATTTAAAAATAAAATTAAAAGAATTAAAAAAAAAAAAATTAAAAAAAAGAAAAAAAAAATAAATAACAAAAAAATAAAGCTATAATTTTATTTCCTACTTGGCTGTCTTCTCATATATGTTATTTCATTTTGCGATGAACGATCTAAGAAAATGGCTAAAAAAAGAGTCGATTATGAAGAGCTAAAACAAACATGTAACTTTTATGGAAATAACAATTACAAAACAATCATTTTAATCGATCCTTTTTTACATTAATCGTTAAGCCATCCGATCAGTGATTTATTTCATTCAATGAGAGACAAATTTGCATTCGGCCAATAGGAACTTGGGGGAATTAGTAAACCCTCGCTGCAAAAATGATGCAGATCCGATCACGAGATCACAAGAATTTTAGCTGTAAAAATTATACATACGGAGTTCTTTTTCTCAGATGAATGCATTATATAATTTTTTATTTTTTTTGTTTATTTATTTTTATTTTTTTTTTTGCTCCACTCTTTTGTAAGGGAATGTAATGTTAACTATTGAATCGAATTTATCTGACCTAATTAGCAGCTCAACTAGAATCTCTTGACTAAATACAACTTGAAGTCGTTTCGTTAAAATAGAATTATTACTTTAAAAATAGGTGGCTCATTTTATATGTTCGTCTCATTAACCCCCTCTGAGAGTCCTGGAAAGTGATGTTAACCGAAAAATTAACTTTGAACGGCCTAAAAAAAAAATACAATAAACTACATTTATTAATATATTACTAACTTGATGTAATAAATATTTATTATTAAAATAGAATTAAATAATGTAATATAGACTGATATTAAAAAAAATTTAAAAATATAACTGCTAAAGCAACTTTATTATATAAGTACTATACATACTATACGCACTGTACGTACTGTACGTGCTGTGCGCTAAAAAAAATTTGGACACATATAAATGGCACATCACTAGGCGCAACACTAGAGATAGGTTTTCCAGCAGTATACGTTGTATACGCTGTATCTACTGTATAAGTGATATCAGATGATATCAATGGTATACTTGGTATAGGAATTATCATTATAATGGTTAAATCATTATACCGTAAAATCTTGAAATAGGCGCAAGGGTGAAATTACAAATTTTGGCCTGAATTAAGCTTAATTCGCGAAATAACGCTCATGCCCACTGTTCGGTAGGTGATATCGGTTGTACAATGGTTATACAGCAAATAAAATATATAATGGATCATAAGTAAAAGAAGTATATAATAAAGGCACTTTCGCCCTAGAGGAAAATTATCCTCCATGATTCTAAATAATTCGTTAGTAAAAGACTCCACCCATTCCCTATAGCATAAAATAAACTTTCCCTGATCTGCTACTTAAGTAGCATAAATGGTACTGTTGGTTGTTTCTTGCTCATGTGACAGTACCGTTACGCTGTCTGGTTGATTTCTCGACGTGCTTAGGACTACTGTGGTTATATTTGTCAAACTCTCTCGACGTACCATGGTTAGTTGCGGTTGATTGTTTTCGGATTTGGTCCCAATTGTGAAGTCCAAGCCGTGGTTTATATAAGTGAAGGTTAAAAAGAATAAACGTTAAAAGTGTTTTAAGGTTATCGAACAATTCAAGTAGACATGTCTACGACCATAATCACCTTATCCAACGTTATATCCTTCTCACAAAAGAGGGGGGAGGGGGGAGATGAGAGGAAGTCTATTATAAAAACATTTCCGAAATGATCTGTGATATTATAAAAGTTTTCTGAAATTTTCCGCATATGTAGTGAGGAGGAAGGGAGTAACTTAAACCATCGAATTAATTGGCCTGGCCTAACTGCAAGCCTGATCGTAGGTTATATGAGTACTTGTTTTGTGGAGCGACTGATTCGTCATTAGCCTGTCGACAATAAAATAATCGTTCCTCGTAAATCGTTCATTGATTTTAATCTTGTCCCTGTGACTATCAATACCTCAACTTTGTTACTAATAAAAGTAGAGAAAAGCAAACATCGAAGTGGTAATTAGAGTCCTTTTATATAAAAACCTCGTATAGATTAAACTCTTGATGTCTTGATCCCTGATTCTCGTGACTAGCAGTGTTGGCAAATGACCAGGTCATATCACATTTTTTTAAATGACCAAGGTCATGGGTCATATGACCATTGGTCATAAGTCATAAGGTCATAAATTTTTACTACTTTAAAAAATTTGTTAGCCAATTAGAATTTAAGATTAGGTGTAAATATAAAAAATTAAAATAATTCAAAAATCGTTTATAAATCAACATTTTATCTATAAAACTGCTTCTACACACTAACAAAAGTTTTCTTGTAAAATTTTAGTATTATTAAAGCTATTTTTGTTTTTTTTTTTAGCTAGCTTATTATAAAATCTAATTTTAAGATAATAGTGAAATTTTTTTGATAAAATTTTTTAAAATCAACTTGTTAATTTGGACCAATTTTATAATACTGGCCTAAATTAAATTTAGGCCATAAGGTCATAAGATCATATACTCTGCTTATATGACCGATCATATGTCATAAGTCATGTAAGTCATATAGGTCATATGATGTCATTTGCCAACACTGGTGACTAGTGATGCACCATTTATATGATGTCCAAATTTTTTAGTGTTGTTAGTGGCAAAGTCGTAGACCTCGCCGCAGAAAGTTTGCCGTCACGAGACCCGAACTGACGTAATGGAAGACCACGAAGCATAAGCCCCCGAAGAACAAGCCCCAAGGCCGTGGAAAAAGAGAAGAACCAAAGCCTTAAAAAAAAAAAAAAGTGTCGTGCTAAGTCGCGATAAAAGAGGTGGTTAAAATCACGAAAAGGCTGTGGAATTGCGTGACGGGCTTAGATTGAAAAAGCTCAATTTTGTCCCCCCGCATGTAAATTGTTATAAATTAGGCTTTTTTCGCTCTTTAATAAAGTAGTGAACAGTGCTTGAAAAAAGTGCAAATTTCGTTCGCTTTAAACCCACATTATACCTGATTAGCCTTACCTTGTCAAATCGTACCGCCTCTACTCATCGAGTATATCGTGAGGTTTGGTGGTGTTATTTCATTTCTTTTCCTTTATGTGGTTGATTGGTTGGTTTGTGTTGCCGCTTGTCGCCCGCTGACAGTGTACAGTATAGTACCGATATGTTTGATTAATATTCTAATGCCTGCAGCTTTATTCATACACGTATCTCAGAGTAGCATGAATACCAAATCCGGTATGCTCATACAAATCATAGATTTTTAACGCCCAATCAAATGCAATATTTTGCNCTTGAAAAAGTGCAAAATTTGTTCACTTTAAACCCACATTGTACCTGATTAGCCTTACCTTACCAAATCATACCACTTCAACTTATCAAGTATGATGAATATTTTAATGCCTGCAGCTTTAACAATAATCTGATTTCGGTCCATCATATGATATTTCATACATATATCTCAGAGTAGCATGAATACCAAATCCGGTATGCTCATACAAATCATAGATTTTTAACGCCCAATCAAATGCAATATTTTGCGAACTCACCATTCTAGATGGCAGGAAACCATGCACTCCGTGATGCAAGCATACCTCCGTTCCTGGTACGCATGTACGTACGTACGTACGTTAATCATTGATAAAAATTCGTCTCTAAGCCCCGATATGCTGTGAAAGGCACATATATTTAGCGCTTTATAATTTTGGGCTGACTATCGTGACCTACCATATATGGTTGTGTAACGTTTGTTATATGTTATATGTAACGTAATCGTTTCATTTTTGGCTGTTGTGTCTCTTTAATGCAGAGATCGACATAAAAAATTTCCCAGAAAAGGAAATTTTTACTCTCGTTAATTCAGTAAAATCACTCTTTATGCATGCATTAACATAGAATTTCGCGCCGTTTAGTGCAGTAGTGTTTATAGAAATGGTAAAAAAAAAAATTAAACCTTTTTTCACCATTTTAAAGCATGTGATGATTAAGTCTAAATAGTTTTTTGGGGACGTCTAAAGCGGAGTAGATTCTTATAAAATATTTTATCGGATTAACTTTAGGGTTAGGGTCATCTTAGATTAGAGTTATATAGGTTTTGAGTTGTAATATATAAACAAAATTGCCATTCCCGACATTTTTAATTAACACACCAAGGTAGGTTTAGACTGCCGTTTTTTGTATTTTCAAGGTTTTCGCTTCTTTTTCATGTTCGCTTCATCAAAATTCGATAATTTGATTGGCCAGTATCATGTGATTCTGCTCCGCTTATGTATAACCTTTATTCTACTAGTTCAACGCGGATTGCACAACACAATACTAACTAAATTACCATAAACCTTACTTAACGTTAACCCAAACCAGAATTCCCAAAATTATGGAGCGGGATTTATGCTATAGCCTTTTTCCTAAAATGCATTCCTCGCATCTCTCAAAAGTCTAAATAGTTATATCTGGATGTTAAATATATACAGATCATTAATCATCACCTGTTTTTAGTAACATAATAAAGATTTTTGCCAAGCCTAAGGTATAGTAATTTTTCCCAAATGCAACTTGTTTTGATTACATGTATTTAATGAACTATTAGAAAAATTGCAGTATACTTGAGCAAGAACTTGAGGTTACATGCAGAAATTATCGCATTTAGGGGATTGCATTTAGGGAGGCATAACTGTGGATAGATAGTATAGTTATTGGTCGTGTAAAGATTAATATCATGAAATTTGTTCGTTGAAGTAAATGATTTGTTGGTATGTGCCGCACGGGCTTGCTTCAGCAATCAATTAATGCGACAGAAAAATACTGCGTTGTTATCATCGATGCTTCAATATTGATTTCTGCAAGTTGTGATTGGCTACATGAGTTTAAATTCGAGATTGTTGTTTTACGCAATCACGTACAAAAAAATAAAAAGAAAAAAAATTTTATATCATAAAAGTTTGCACAATAATGATTTTGCATAGCTTTTGGAAATTCACGAATATTAATTGTTACTTTAAAAATTTTTTAATAAATAAACATCGTATCTAATTTACAAATTGTTAAAAATTTAATTATCTTTAAAGTACACTTATAATAAATACTGATTTATCAACCCCACCCTTCCTATGACCAAGTGATCATTATTATTCCTTTATATACGTACTTTTTTCTTATTTCTTGGTAAAGCCATAACCATGACTTACACTGTACAATATCGAAAACGAGACTACCTAGCTTGGTCATATCAAAGAATAATTAGAAATAAATTTATCGCCGAATGTTTATTCTTATCATTTTTAATTTCATTAATTTTTATTCAATTAAATAGATCTTTTATTAAATCAACTGCCTCTAAAATTCAAGAAATCAACGATAATAATAACAAAATTATATTTGTCGTTGACGATGATCAACATGCAGGCTGTTTACAACCTCTTTATTGTAATCTGCATAGAAAAGGAAAAGCAGAAAATGTAAATACTCACATAATAGTTACTGGTCGTGGAATAAGCGGTAAAGAATTAATAAAGTCCAATTCATTGTTGCCAAATTGTGATGTATCCGTATATGATCTAGAACTTCAAAAAGGCAATGAAAATATCTTAAAATCGGTTTTCAAAGAAATAAGTGATATCTTTGATCAAATTCGGCCAGATGTTTTGATTTATATAAATGATCCTGAAAACGAAGCAATGCGTGGTGTTGATGCCGCACTAGTTGCTGCTTCTCAAGTAAATTATACCATTACAAGAATTGCATTACCTCTTGAAGACGCGAAATATATGATGTGGTTAACTGATTTATCTATAGAGGCACTTAAAAGTAAATATTATAATTAATAGTACTGTTCATTTTTTCTATCTTTTATTTCTTACTTTTATATATTTAACCATTATACGTATCACAGGCTGGAACACTCCAAATATTCAAATACAAGTAATTACTCAAGATCGTCCTCAATCTCTATCACGCCTTATGCAATCTCTCAATTCGTCTATTTACTTCGGTGACAACGTACATCTCACTATAAACATTGATCGAAGTGCTGATCCAGTTACTGTTAAGTATTGTCAAACGTTTGAATGGTCTTTTGGTCCAATGAGCATTCGATACCGCATAAAGCAGGGTGGCTTGGTTTCCGCAGTGGTGGAATCTTATTATCCCACTACAAATGACGATTATGCCGTAATTTTAGAAGATGATATTGAAGTTTCTCCGTTCTATTATATATGGTCGAAATATACCATACTAAAGTATAAATATGGAATTGATCGCGGTTTAGTCGGTAGACTGTATGGTGTTAGCCTTTACAATACAAGACTCAATGAGTTTAATATAACTACTGGTCGTAGACTGTTTAATGCTGCTGAAGTTTTACAAGACACAAAATACCCCAAGAATTCTCCATATCTTAGTCAAATACCTTGTAGTTGGGGTGTTTTATTTTTCCCTGAAATATGGCGTGAGTTTCATGACTACCTGAATGCTAGAATACAAGATCTTGCTGGTCCTCAACTACTGAAAATGTATGTTCCACAAAGTAGATCAAATAAATGGGGAGGAAAATCTTGGAAACGTTACTTCATAGAACTTATATATTTTCGTGGTTATCTGATGCTTTATCCTAATTATGAAAATTTTATCAGCTTTACCAGTAATCATGCTGAAAAGGGTGTTCACTTTGGTTCCAAAAATAAGCACAAAGTCTTCTGGCTCCTTCCATTAATGGAAGAAGATATTATATTGGAAGGGTTACCTAACAATCAATTACCAGGTTTCAAAGATTTACCAATTATGGACCTTTGGGGAAATCTTGTGACTCAAGAAAAATTATTACAACGTGGGCGTTCACTGCACTCGAAATTATCGAGTTGTCCTCCCAGCAAATCTGATGAACTCACTTACGATCCCCAAGACCTATTATGTGTGGATAATTCAACCCTTTCCAATGATGAATAAAACAAAGGCCGAGGGGAAATTCCTAATAAAGAATCAATAATAGAAGATAATTCAAATCTTTTATTGATAAAAAAGATCTTCGATAAAAATATAAATATAACTTATATATATTTGAGAAATAGAACGGTTAAAAATTACTTTTACTCAAATTACTTACTAAATAAAATTTAAATAATAAATAATAGAAATTTTTATACTAGTTAAAAGATATTCTCTTTTTAATTTTCATTTAATAGTTGATGTACTATATCTCATTTTATGTCTAAACTAGCAATAACCCGTGGCGAAACCAGTGTTTCGGCCGAAACTTATGAAACTTCCGAAACCTAGTTTTCATAATAAAAACCTATGTACAAAAAACATTATTCAGTCACGTGACTTATCGGTGCAAACCAGGGACGCGGAAAAATTTCTATCGATATAGTCAAAAATATCGATTTATATATCGATATGATCAATAAAAATTTAAGATTTGGTGTAACATCAATAAAAACTGCACCTGCCGTCAGTTTAGATTGCAAATTATACTTTTAATTTTGCCCTAAGTGGTGTAGTTACACTGAATATAAATCAATATTTTCCGTGTCCTTGGTGCAAACCAATTTAATTTAGGATCAGGTGAACCGTAAAAATCACGCTTTTTATAATTTTTCATAAAAAATCACTAATAACTCTGAATTTTGTCTATGAAATCGCCTTCTGCGCATTAACAAAAATTCCTTGCAATATTTTGGCATTAGCGACGCTCTACTAACCCCAACCCAAACCTTAACTATTCGATTTATTACTTTAATTCTTTCGCTTTATTCAATTGCTTGATTGTTTTGATTTTTGCGATCTCAAAAATATGGGTTAGTGCTACAAAAAAGTCACATGAACCGGAAACTAAAGACATCAAATCAATTAATAATTTTTTTTAAATTGTATCTTCTCAATAAAAAATTTTAAAGTTGCAAAATGAAATACGTAATTTGATAGCTTTTGACAAAGTTTATCAAACCACGTATTTTATTTTTAGGAATTTTTTGCTTATTATTGTAGAAGATGTAATTTTAAATTTATAAGTTTTTAAAATTATCAGCACTATACATAAAAATTAAAAAACATATAAAAATTTTAACCAATTAAATTTAATTTTATAAGTAAATGATTGGCAAATTTTTAGCACTACTATAAAAATTTGATGCGACTAAACTATTTGTACCATACTACTGTCCAGGGTAGGAATTAGAGTTGCGAACTATCTGAAACTAGTTTTGGTTTTGGTATAATTCAAAACTAGTTTCAGATTTTTAAAAAATCTTAAAACCCCTGAAATCTGAAACTCTGAAACTATAATCATTTAAAACTCCTCAAAATTACATTTAAAATTTTAAAATTTTATAATATATAATTTATATATCAATTATTATAGAACGCACTTATGGAATTAGATTTGCAAATCTGTGTAACAACAATAAAAAAATAAATTTTTACAAAACAAAAAATAAATTTTAATTATTTTAGGATTAGGGTAAGACCTGGGATTTTATCAGGAGGCATTAGTATAGCAAGGAATTTTTTTATTAGATCCCCAAAGGTGGTTTCATAGGCAAAATTTTAAGATATGAATGTTTTTTTAAAAAAAAAACCAAAAAAACAAAATTTTTTGTTACACCTAATCTTAAATTTTGATTGGCTATTCTAATAGTTTTGTGTAACATGGTGTAAACCACCATAGATGCGTTTTAGTAAAACTCTTTATAAGGTGAATAGGGGTAATTTGGCAAATAAGGGTAATTTGGCGAATTTTGAGAATCGAATAATTTTTATACTATTCAATTTGTCTCGATAAGATGAATTGAATGTTACCAAGCTCGCCTGTTCTGATCACTGGGTCACAAGATATTTCAATTATTTGTCATGTTTACACTTCGTCAAAATTTTCCTCAAGGATCATTTTTGTGCAACATATAATTGACAATATTTTGTGATCCAGTGATCAGAATCAGATAAACTTTATATTATTCGATTCATCTCATCGAGATGAATCGAATGGTATAAAAATTATTCAATTCCGACCACTGGATCATACAAGATACAATCAATTCGCCAAATTATCCTACCTCTTTAAAATTTAAACATTTTGATACAATGTATAATCCATTTAATGTCACTTTAAAACAGGATGTTATATTACTAATTTTATATAAAAATAATTCTAAATCATATATGAAGTTCAATGCAAAAAATAAAAAATTTTTTAATATTAAAATAAAAAAGTTTTTATATTAGTTATGTTAACTTCGCCAAATTACCCTTATTCACCTTATATAATTTATTATTTAATAATAATTATATAAAATTTAAAGGTTTAGGTCGCAGATAAACTAGTCTGAGCTCCCACTTATGTATGTAATTTGTCAATTAGTGTACTCCTTGTAGTAATGTATTAAATTACTAATAAAGATATGAGCAAGACCTCACTTTAAAAAAAAAAAATTATATAAAATTTAATAATTATATAAATAATAAAATTTTAATATAATAAGAATTATATAGGGTGTGGCAACATAGTGTAGTTGGATTGTTGTCACCCCAAGTAGTTGTAACAAAGGTACAGAGTTCGTATCCCACTGTAGATGATTTCAAAGAATTTACTTGTATTATAGTAACTAGAGATGTGATTTACACATTATGCATGCAGTATTATGCAATGCATAATGCTGCATAATATAATGCAAGACTTGTAAAATTTAAAAATGCACATAGAGATTATTATATAATTTTGGTTCAATTAAAATTATGTAAATGCTTTTATTTTAACAATATTTTTTTAAATTAGAACTTATAAATTATACATGTTCCTTTTCAATTTGCCACAATAGTTTTTAGCAAACAAATTTCCTGACCAAACTTCTACTACTATATATTGTAGTCTTCTGATTGTGCTATTTAATATTTAATAACTATTTTAATTTAATATATATAGTAAATTACTATATTAGAAATACAATCTAACTTAACCACATTTGAACTTATTTCAGCCATTTGAAAGTGTGCTAATTAGTTATATACTATTATTATATGCATCAGTGTTATTCTTAATAAAAACTAATAAAGTAATTATATTATATAAAGATGCAGGATTGCATAATACATCATGCTGCATAATGTCGCATTATGCAATGCAAAGACAAAAAACCTGCATTCGCACATTACTAACAGTAACTAGCTCAGATTTACAAATCTGTTTTCTATATTATACCAACTTATTTTAGGAGTCCTGGTACTGTATTATGCACGAATTAGGGCACATAGATTCTGGAGAGCACAAGTGCTGTGTTATGCACAGAACCATAGGACAAAAAAACCATACTTGTCAAAATCTGAGTAAAGAGGTAGCCAGATTTTCAATGGTATCTGAACAGGAATCAGATAGGAACTAACTGATAGCGAACTAACCAAAAGCGGACTTATACTAAAAGGATTTATATATGCCCTACCAACTGGACTACTAGAGTCACACCAGAGGAAAAGAACATGTATTTCAGAATTATGTACCAGGGGAAAAGAGTTACTGTGTTTGCCAGGGCAGACCAACTTTTTCAGGTCCTCAGATTGGAAGTAGGAATACAACTGGAGAAAGGAGGCTTCTGGAAAAAAGGAACCAAAAAAGGAATGAGGGTAGTACTGGGGTCAGGTGAACTTTACAAGAGCAGAAGTAGGTAGTAGTAGCAGTTGCAGATAATTCCTAACTGCAAGTATTTCGCCTTGGTGAATGCGTACTTTACTGAAGTGTAGGTGATACCTGTGTAGGACAGGGACCACTCTACCAAGTTTTTCGCTTAGAATAAATTTGTTTTAAGAGATGCAGTTAGTATTCAGAACAGAGTTCCAGTAATACAAGATGAACTGGCAGGAACAAGAATTAGAGGGTTTAAATAGGCAATGCCAGTATGTGAGTTACAAGTATAGTAGCTAGTATAGAACCTTCGGGTAGCTATTTAAATAGGCAACCAAAAGTTGCAGGTGAGGTTAGTTGTACTCTCATCAATGTACAAATATTGGATGTCTCTCTATGTAGGGCATCTGGGTCTAATATATCTTGAATAAAAGCTTGTCCCCAAATAGACACTTTAACACCAAAAAAAAAATTAAAAATAAGAAATATATTAATAAATAAATAAATAATAAAATATATAATATGAATAAATATTTTATATTATATATTAGGCAAAGGACAGTCCTATTCATTGCTTTCTATAATTAAAATTTTAAAAAAACATATGAATTTACTATAAACTATGAGCTGAAGATCCTATTCAGCTTAATTAATTAACTTTAAATTAAATTCTTTGGAAATATAGAGCACAGGGAAAAAAAAGGTAGTACAAAAATCAAATTTAAATTTTGCCAATTTTGCACCTTTTCAAAATATAACTTCACCAAAAACAAAAATTTACTAATTTTAAATTAGCAATTGTGTGTAAAATCGTGTTCTGAACAACTTTACTTAGGCGACCAAAGAAGGTTACCTTGTAAAAAAAATAAGTTGTCTATATACTAAAGTTAAAAATTTTTGGTTTGTAATATAAAACCCTTTTTTTATCAAGATAACCAAAGGCTGAGAAAATGCGTTTTGATCTCTAACTAAGTAGAAATACCCCCTGAACAAGTCTACTTAGAGGTCTAAAGCAGGTTATCTTAATAAAAAAAGAAATTTTATATTACAAACCAAAAATTTTTAACTTTAGTAAATTCATATCATATATTTTTTAAAAAATTTTAATTATAGAAAGCAATTGGATCTATTTTAAGGGGACATATCTTATGCATAATATATTTGAGATAAAAAACCTTAATTAAAGAAAAATCGCAATATATATAATATAAACAAATAATTTTAATAAAATATAATTATTTAATATTTAATAATAACAGATAATAAATTTTATTAATATCATTTAAAAAATACTATTTTTTAAATCAATTAATTATCTCATAATAATCACCCTATATAATCACACCATATAAAAACCTTTTGTAATCTCACCTATATTTAGTTCCAATTACTAATTAAATATACAAAAAACTTTTATATAAGCACATCTTTTTATAAGAACTTTTTTTTAAAAAAGTTTTATAGAATCCTGAACATTTCTGATATATGTCTTTTTTTAGTAAATTGATTCAAATTTGATTTTAAAGTCCAGATTTAAATTTTAGCAAATTGAAGTTAATTTTAAAAAGGATCATAATTGAATATTTTGTCAAATTACTAAGATTTTATATATGTTATATTATATTTTTAGTTATTTACCCACATTTTGCAAGAATCATTATAACAAGTAAGTTGTACTATAATAATTAATCCAGATATAACAAGTTGTTAATAGCTATATGGAATAAAGCGATAATCAATTATAATTGAAAATAAGTAAAAGTAGTTATAGAATGTATAATAGTATATTGATATACAAATAATTATATAATGCAATTGTATAAGAGTTATCATTAAGCAAATTAGTTAGTAATTCATATAATAATTGTAGTAATTATTATATAGTTAGTATCTTCTCAGAAATTTTCAAAAAATATAAATTAAATATGCTAATATAATGTATTTTTATATACTAAATAAGTTTTTAAAGCATAAAGTTAGAATCAATTAGTAAAATTTTGAGAATCATAATATTTTCTATAATTTTATTAATAAAAATACTAAAAATGCTATTATATACAAAATATTATTAATTGATTACAAAATTTTGCTCTAATAAACCTTGTTTAGCACATAAAAATACACAATACCATATATTTAATTTTATAATTTTTAAAAATTTAAGAAAAGATACTTAATTTGGATTTTTTGATCAGAAATCCAAAATTAAGCTTCTTTTTTTGAAATTTAAAATTAAATATACTAGCATAATGTATTTTTATATACTGAACAAGTTTTCTTAGAACACAAAGTTAGAATCAATTAGAAAAATTTTGAGGATTATAATATTTTCTATAATTTAATTAATAAACAAGAAAAACAAAATCGGGGGGCCTATGGTGCCCCTTATTTTTTCAATTAATCAATCACCTGAGTCTGTGTGCATTTGAATTACCATGATTTTTACCATAAATTTGTAAAAATTCTCTTACGAAACTTGCTTGCTATTCCAGTGTATGTTTAAGGTTGAGTTAGCTTCATTGGAATTATCACGAATTCTATTATGAGTTATAGTAAACAATTCTGTTACAAAACTTACCAATTATCTTAGTATGTTACTATGGTTGAGCCAATTTGCAATTAAATTACTACTAGTTCTATAGCAAACGATTTGCTACAGAACTTATTATCACTCTTTTCAATTTAGTTGGATTTGATCAGTTTGCAAGCTCAGTGAGTCCCATGATCACAATACATATAATGTTACATTTTTCAGATCCCATTTACTATATCATATATAATAAAAATACCAAAAAGTAATGAAATGGATTCTGAAAATATAACGAATTTAGGTAATTGCTTGTATTGTAATTGCAGAACTCACTAAGCTCATANCTTACGAAACTTGCTTGCTATTCCAGTCTGCGTTTAAGGTTGAGTTAGCTTCATCAGAATTATCACGAATTCTATTATGAGTTATAGTAAACAATACCAAAAAGTAATGAAATGGATTCTGAAAATATAACGAATTTAGGTAATTGCTTGTATTGTAATTGCAGAACTCACTAAGCTCATAAAAAACAATCATATAGTGGTTAAATTAAACTAAATCGAAAAAGAACGATAATGCAGTATACAATATTTAAAGTTGATTTGCATTGCTATTACCATAATTTTTATCAAGAGTTACGGTAAACCATTCTTTTTTGAAATCTGCTATTCCGGTAATCACTGTATGTAATTTAAAGTTGTGTAAGTTTTGTTTTTGCATAGAATTTTCATGATCTCTAATGAGTTACATAAGAAAATTTTGTAACACTTGCCTGTTATTCTGGTAACCACTGTGTAGTCAAATTAGTTGTATTTTGATTTTTGTGGAACTAAATTTGAATTAGTCAGAAGTTTTTAGTTTGCATTGGTAAGCTACTGTAAAACTATTCTGTTAATGAGAGTTAGCTTGTATTAGAATCATTGTGTATTACTATAAAAAATTCTGTTATAAACCTATTCGACGCACAATACATATTTAATGTTGAGTTTGTATTATAAATTACTGTAAAGTTGTGTTAGTTTGCGTTGAAAGTTATTATGATTTCTACTGTGAGATACTGTAAAAATTCAGTTAACTTTACTATTTTGGCGATATACAGCATGCGACTTACTAATGCATGTTATTAAGGTTATCTATATATTAGTTAATCTAATATCTACAAAATATGCATAACGGTCAAAAATCGAATTTTAAAAATCATTAATGCCAATCGAGTGTGAATAAAAATAACTGGTTGTTCCTGTATTCTTGATTTTTGCATTTGCATTTTTTTTGATTAATTCGTCGATTATAAATTATGACAACATAAATCATACAGTTACCAATGATCAATCCTTATAAAGTTAGATTTTATGAGTTTAATTCATCGATTACATATTATTACTTCATAAATCATACATAATTACAGTTACTGATGATCATAATCCTTATAAAGTAAGTTTATGCACATATATGCAAGACTGTCCAATCAGATAGTTTAAAGGGGACATTTGCATATGAGCATCATTTTATAATTTTAGAAAATACAAAAATGCTATTATATACAAAATTTTATTAATTGATTATAATTAGAACCAGGATCCTTTAAAATACTTTTTTTTTTATCGTTTGCTTTTTTCTCCTTTGAACTAACACTTTCTTTTTTTTTGTAGTTTTTTTACTAGATAACTAATAAAATTGTGATAGTTCTGTGCTTTTATTTGATTTTGGGCTTCTTTTGTTTTGTCTATAGTTTTTTTGAGATGTATTATTGTTTTTTTGGGGGTTGGTTTTTTTTTAGGTTTTTTCTTTGAACTAATACTTTCTTATTTTTTGTAGATTTGTATATTGCTAGAAAACTAATAAAGAATAGGCTTTCGTCATTCAGTGCCATTGTTTAAAGAGTATGATGCTTCTGGTCTTTTGTATTAAATGCAGTGCTTTCATTGTTTTGATGCCAAGATTTAGGCTTTCATCATTCGGTGCTGTTATTTTGGAGTATAAAGATTCTAAGCTTTGGTTATTCAGTACATAGTTTGTAAAGATTCTGGGCTATAGGTTTGTAATTCCAATTTTGTTAGTGATCTCAAGCTTTTATCGTTCTGGAAGGACCCTGAAATATATATAGATAGGTCAGGTATGTGTTTGCTTATTTTTGAGAGGTTTTATGCAGATCTTTTCTATTTATAATAATATTTTTTGCTTATTTTTAAAGTTTTTTCTGCAGATCTTTTTTTTAGTTCCCTATGTATATTTCGGGGTCCTGTTCTGGACTATCATTCTTGAAGATTTTAAATTTTTGATGTAATAATCTTGGATCAGAAGGAGGATTAGCTAATGCAGTTTTCAAAAACTCGATACTAATGGTGCTATCATTTTAGAACCTTCGTTTTTTCCTTGAAATTGTCGCAATATAATTATATATATATATATATAGTTGTTTATTGCAGTATTAGTTTTTTTTTATACAATGTTTATTATGATATTAGTTTATTTATTTATTTTTTTATAGTTTTTTTTTTTATGATATAATTGATTTGAGGTATAATAAATTAAAATTGTTATTGGTATTACATATTACTATATTATTTTGAACTTAAAATTTATCACTCTTTTTTTATTAAGTGATATAATTGACTAATAAAAATTGATTATGTGAATTACGTGCTCAA
The DNA here is from genome assembly GCA_003550325.1 of Gigaspora rosea. Taxonomy (NCBI): domain Eukaryota; kingdom Fungi; phylum Glomeromycota; class Glomeromycetes; order Diversisporales; family Gigasporaceae; genus Gigaspora; species Gigaspora rosea. The sequence goes on from QKWP01000117.1 coordinate 323,743, forward strand.
CAAGCATGTGATTTATGTGATCAATTTTTATTGGTCAATCATGGGGTCACCATAGTGACAGGCCACCATAAACTAATTTATAATTTTTGATCAAAGATATTTTAACATCCAACTGACCAAATTTGATTAACTTTTTTTTGTTTTAATGAGAAAGCAGTAGAATTAAAAATAAAAAAAGGTTAATTAAATTTGATTAGAAAGATGTCAGAATATCTTTGATCAAAGTTTATAAAATTCTAAAATGTCTATCAAATATAAGCTATAGCAAAAATTGTTTACAATCTTTGATCGAGATTATTTTGACACCTGACCGAATTCGATCAACTTTTTTTTTGTTTTAATTGTAGAAGCAGTAGAATTAATATAAAAAAGGCTAATCGAATTTGATTAGAAAGGTGTTAAAATATCTTCAATCAAAGTTTGTAAAATTCTAAAATGTCTATCAAATATAAGCTATAGCAAAAAATTGTTTACAATATTTGATTGAAGATATCTTGATACTCATCTAACTAAATTTGATTAACTTTTTTTTGTTTTAATTGTAGAAAGCAGTAGAATTAAAGTAAAAAAGTTGATCAAATTTGATTAAAAGAGTGTTAAGATATCTTTGATTAAAGTTTTGTAAAATTTAAAACCATTTATAAAATATAAGCTGCAGCAAAAATTGTTTACAATCTTGAATCGAAGATATCTTGGCACCTACCTGACCAAATTTGATCAAAAAAGTTGATTGAGTTTGATTGAAAGAGTGTCAAAATATCTTTAACCAAAGTTTGTAAAATTCTAAAACATCTATTAAATATAAGCCACAGCAAAAAATTGTTTAAAATCTTTGATCAAAGATTTTTTGACACCTTTCTAATCAAATTCGATTACCTTTTTTTATTTTAATTCCATTGCTAACTACATTAAAACAAAAAAAATTGATCGAATTTGGTCAAGTGGGTGCCAAGATATCTTCAATCAAAGATTGTAAACAATTTTTGCTGCAGCCTATATTTGATAGACATTTTAGAATTTTGCAAACATTGGTCAAAGATATCTCTAATTAAAATTAATAAACTTTTTTTATTTTAATTCTACTGCTTTCTACAATTAAAACAAAAAAAAGTTGCTTGAATTTGGTCAAGTAGGTGTCAAAATATCTTCAATAAAGTTTAAAAAAATTAGAAAAAACTAAACGATTTATATGGGTGTGGATTATCAAAAAAGGGTATGAAAATATCAATTTCTTTCTTATATAATAAGGCTCTTTGCATATGCTAGCACTTACAAAGTCTAGTATATATATATATATGCTATATACCATATATTGCTACTTCCTTTTTTGTTTTAATCCAAAAATGTAAAAATGCCTTTATACCCCTTTGTCACACAAAAAAATAAAAATTTTAGTTCTTAAAATAAGCTACCCTATGATTAATGATTGTTGCTATATAGTAAAGTCCAAACTTTACTAAGCAAATCAATTAAAGTCACTTAAGTAAACTTATTTAGAAGATTAAAATACATATATTCTAAAAATTTTTATAATAATTGGATAGCTTTTTATTATTTGACTTTTAATTTTTATATCCAATAGAAAAAATTAATTTTTTTGAAAAATATATACATTGAACATAAAAATTAAAAGTCAAATAATAAAAAGTTATCAGATTTATATAAAGATTTTAGGATATACATATTTTTAATTTTCTGAATAAGTTTACTTAAGCAACTTTAATTAATTTGATTAGTAAAGTTTGGACTAATTATAATTAATTGACTAAAAATCTTTTTATAAGTTACTTTCAATTTTTGTATTCAAAATTATTAAAAAAAGTAGCTTATTTTTTTAGAAATATATAGTAAAACAATATATTTATTTATTGTTATAGATTTACTTTTTAGAGATTTGTTTATTTATTTATTTTTGCTTTTTTGGAAAATCAATTCTTATTTTGAAATACTTCTCATACATGTATTTAATTTTATTATTGGTTTGGATTAAAAATGAGATGGTTAAGGTTAAAACAAAAACTAGCTTATTTTTAGACCAAATTTTTGCTAAAAATATGCAAATTAAACTTTTATATATAGAATTTTGATATAAAAATATACAATTTAAAATTTTAACCTTTTTAATAATTTTTAAAATAATATACAAATTTAAATTTTATTTCATTTAATTTGTCTATGATGATAACGCATTTTCTGACCTGACCTACCTATATAAATTTTGAGGTTCTGTATTTATATATTCATTATATTATTAATAAGACCAGACCAATTTAATTTGGAGGTTTACGTTACTCTCTTTTTTATCCTTCTACCTCTTACTTATAGAAATCACTTAATAAATTTAACAAAGAATCTGATTGGTTATTTAATTAGACAAACCAATCAAATTTATTTATTGGATCTATTGATAGAGATACTATACTTAAATGTTTTTAGTGAAGTTTTATTGAATATATAAAATACAAGACTGTTATATCATTTCGGTAACAATTAAAAGAGAGTTAGTTGTTGGAATTATCATAATTTTTATTATAGTTTCTATAAAAAAAATTCTGTTACAAACCTATCAATATATAATATGTTTTATGGTTAAGTTTGTATCAAAATTATTTTAATTTCTATTATAAATTATTGCAAAAAAAATTCTTATGCAAAGTTTACTTGCTATTTTAATAAGGGAGCTGACAGAAATCAGATGATTTTTTGGTAGGTGAGTTAGCCAATGTATCAGGTGTAATTCTGACTGGAATTATCAAATTCTGGCCAAAATTATAAAAAATTTTTTAATTAAAATTATGTATTTGAAGGTACATATACCTGCATCATGTGACCTATAGATCACTACCAAAGTTCAAGATTAGGTGTAATATTATACAATCATAAAAATTCAAAACAAACGTTTGTTTTGACAAAAAATCGCTCATTTGCAAGAAATTGCATACTAAACCACCTTCTGTGCATTAATAAAAAAAATTTCCTTGAGCAATTTTACTATATAACAGTATAATAGTCTTAGAGTACTGCGTAATAATGCTAAAGAACAAAGAAAAATAGTATTATGAATCTATAGGCAATACTTTATATATATCAGGTTTTAAAAAATAAATAATTAGACTTTTACTATTGCTATGTAGAAGTTCAACAATAGGTTAATTGCTCCTCTCTATATATATATATATATTAAGGTTTATTTTTCTGTGCTGGTACAGGATAAAAAGTCAGATTACCTCAAATAGCACATATGTGCAAACTCAAAATAGTGCACAGGTGATCAAAATAATGTACAGGTGTGCATTATTTCACAGTAATACAGTACTAATTCTATGCTTATCTTTAGATACCCAAACCCCATCTACTGTAAAGAAAAGTTCAATAGCCCCTGTAAAAAATTTTTCTTCTATTAAATTCTGTTCTAAAATTTTTCAAAAATTTACAAAAATCTAGAGATAAAAAAAAAACCAAATATTTATCTCCATATACCCAGATAAATGCTTTGATAAAAAAAAAGTACCCACCTTAAGTTTGCATACTGGAACCTCTATCAACCAAGCTGGACTAAAAAGTCCAAAAGAGTATAAATCCATTAATTGTAAAAATTGCTGCCAAAATAATATAGGTACTACCAAAAATGAAACAATTAGTATAGAGAATAAAAACAAGAAATATCAATATTGTTACAATTAGCAAAAATTGGAGGCATTAATGAAACTTACAATCTGGAAGCTTGTTATAGAAATGGAAGTAAAGTTAAAAATAAAATAGCTAATCTGAATTAGAAGAAGAAAAGAAAACTAAAAAACATACCTATATGACCTGCAGAACTCTTAGATGCCAAAGATCTAGAAGAAAGAAATCAAGAAATATTAGCTAAAAGAGAGCAACCATAAATAACATTATGTACCTACTCATAATAGCACTTGACCCCCTACTATATAAAAATTTTTTTCAAAATCTGTATGTTTATATATAAAATATTACAAAAATTTGAATATATTGTGACACTGTACTATTTGATTCGTCTTAGTGAGATGAATCTGAAGATACAAAAATTATAATATTTGGATCATGGATCGAAAGATTATTCACAAAACACTATTGGTTATATAGTAATTTTATAAAAAAAGATATGACCAATAGTAATTTGGTCAATAACTTTTGATCTAGTGATCCAAATGAAATAAAATTGGTACTATTCGACTTCTCTCACTGAGACGAATCGAATAGTGCCAAAATCATTAAATTTGGACTATTGGTTCATTTTTTAGAAAATTTTTTCTAAAAAATTATATTATATTTTTTGACCCTTCTACTTATGGAAAAATGGTATCATTTGTCCAACCCACTCACTTGTATAACATTATTTATGAATGCTCCAAAACAATAAAAAATATAATAAAAAGAAAAATTGAACAGAACCAAAAAATTCCTAACAGGAGAAGCTCTAAACCATACCTGTAAAAGATAGTTAAAACAGATTAAGAACTTTCAAATAAATGCAAATAGAATAAAAAGAATAAAATAAAGAATCTCTTATTATAGAATTTGCTAAAGAAATATCAAATGTTGACAACTGTAATCAAGACAAAATTGAAGTTAAAAAGAATAAAAATAAGATCTTTAGTCTTTATCCAAAATTCCAAATATAGCAATGCATACAGAATTGGATATCATTATAAAAACAAAAATGATAATAAAAAAACCAAGCACTCAAAAGGTATCTGACACCTATTGAAGATTTAAAAAAGATGTTGAGCAAAATTAATAATTAATTACTATGGATTTGTTATAATAAATTTGAGAATATGATATGAAAAAGTAAACCTCTTATACTTACTTAGGTGAAATGCAAGAATGACTTTTACTCCAAAAGGATTAATTGGAGATAGCCTAAGAAAAAAGAAGAAGAGATCAATTATAAGAAATTATACAATTTCAAGAACATTAATGTCCTCAAAATTAAATAATATTTAAGTATTAAAAAATTTTAGGATACATACTATGAAGGTAAAAAAAACCAAAATTAAGTCTGCAAAAAAGATAATGACAATCAATAGAAAAAATTAAAATAAGATTAGTAACAGAAAATATAGATTGTAAGAAGAAAAGAAGCATCAGTATTTCATACCAGATAAGTTTTTAAAAGAAGCTCTAGATGGATATCAAAGTGTAGCTCTACTTATATTGCAAACTCATACATAGAGCTATAAGTAATCTTAAACAGTATTTATCAAATTGGATACTGCTATTAAAATAGAATTGATATTAAAAAAAATAAATAGAAAGTGGAAAGAAACTATTTACAAAGATCAAATCTAACATTAAGCCCAATTTAGTCTAGATATAGATGTTCTAGCCTAAAAGAAGAGTACAAAATCTTGATTATTTTTGTTTTTTGTAAAACTTAAAAATAAGGGTGAAAGATTGTAAAGAGCTCCTATTACAGAACTTTTTTCATTTTGTGTACCTTGAAAGATTTTCTGTTTATTTATATTGGGTTTGAAAATTCCACACACCTGCGCGGTCGTGCACCCCATGATCGACCAATCAAAACTGATCACATAACACGTGATTAATCGCTTATAACAGGCCAATCAAAAACAATTAAAAAATTTTAAGAATTAAAGATTTTTTATTAAAAAAAAAATAAAAAAAAAAATAAAAATACAATAATAAATCATACTATGACTAAAAAAAAAAGTACCCGAACCCTACCCTAACCCAAACCCTAACCCTACTCTAATCTTACTACGATACAACAATCACAGCAAAACCACTAGCACTGACAACTGAAAGCAAAACAAAACCACCGAAAAACGTGCAAGACAATCACCGAAGAAACGTGCAAGACAACCACTAAAGAAATGTGCAAGATCACCACAGAAGAAACGTACAAGATAACCACCACCGAAGAAATGTACAAAACCACCGCTGAAGAAATGTACAAGACCACCCCGAAGAAACGTACAAGACCACTGCCGAAGAAACGTACAAGACTACTGCTAAAGAAATGTACAAGACCACTGCTGAAGAAATGTACAAGACCACCACCAAAGAAACGTGAAAGACCACTATCGAAGAAACATGAAAGACCACCATCAAAGAAACGTGAAAGAATACCATTGAAAAAACATTCAAGAAGACTACTATAAAAGAAACGTGCAAGACCACTACCGAAAAAACGTGCAAGATCTTTAGAAAAAAGAAAAAAACAAAAAAAACAAAAACGAAAACAAAGAAACCCACCATATCCAATGTGACCGAAGAAACATGCAAGACCACCACCAAAGAAACGTACAAGACCACCACTGAAAAAAACATACAAGACCACTGAAGAAACGTACAAAACCACTACTGAAAAAACGTGCAAGACAAGAGAAGAAGAAAAAATGAGAGAGAAAAAAAAAATTAAAATAAACAAACAAAAATGAAAGAAACCCACCATATCCAGTGCAAGACTATCACCGAAGAAAAGTGCAAGACCAACACCTAAGAAATGTGCAAAACCAATACTAAAGAAACATGCAAGACCAACACTAAAGAAACATGCAAGACCAATACCGAAGAAACGTACAAGACCAGCACCGAAAAAATGCACAAAACAAAAGAAGAAAGAAGAAAAATGAGAAAAAAAACAAACAAAAACGAAAGAAACCCATCTGAAAAAGTGTGCAAGACCACCCACCAAGAAGAAAATCTAACAGAGCGACACCTGCGACAACACTTGAGGCAACACCTGCGATGACACCAATGATGACACCAATGATTATACCAACGGCGACACCAACGACGACACTAGCGACAGTAGCTAAAAAAGAAAAAAAGAAAAAAAAATTAGTAAACGAAAACATAAAAAAATCAAAACAAAAAAAAAAATAATAAATAATTATCTATCATAGATGATCTTATATTTATATACCGGTATAGGAGTGCATGATCACACGGGTGCATGGAAAAAGTTTTTCCATTTATATTATTATAATAATAATAATTTTTCTAAAATATATAGTAGATAGTAGAATCAATATAGCTCCAAATAAAAACCACCATGTGCCACAGTAAATTTAAGTTTAAGCACATGCTAGCTGCACATGCCAAGGCTACTAAATAGTTTATATCATAGCACTTTACTGCTAGTATTTGTTTGTTCCTTTTAATAATAAGTACTTACTAGTTTTTGTATATAGCAGTATACTGCCAATGTTTGTTTATTCTCCTTTTTTCTACTAAGACTTGTAATTAATTTAGGCTTTGTACATGAAATTCTATAGCCAATATTTGTTTATGGCCCTTTTGCTAAACAATGTAGTTAGAGGACCCGGACATCTCTCATATAGGTCATAACTGGATTTTGGCCAATTTTGGCCTAATTTGCTAAAAATAACAAAACTATATTTGTTTAAATAACTTCTGATCCAGTATCAAAATTGAATGAATTTTTTTGTTAGATATGCATCACTGAGAGTAGGGCTCTGACAGACCCAAACTGAGACCAGACTTTAGGCAAGTCCAATTCCAGTTTGAATTTCAAATCGGACTCGAACTCAAACTATTTTACAACAAAATCTGGTCCAAGTCTGAATATCAAACTTTTGGCTTGGTTCGAGTCCAGTTGAGCTTAGTCCGAAAGTTTGAGTTTGGTCAGAAAGTCCAAAATCTAGAAATAGGTTTCAAACATGCACATGATTCCTCAATTATGCACATAAATGCACATTAATGTGCATATTTCTGAATCAGTGCATTTTATCCTATCAAAATTTTATATAAAAAAATTAAAATAAGTATAATTAACATTTTAATAGTATTCTGACCTGAGTAGGTATTACTCTAGTTACTTGCAGGCAGTGTTGTACACGGACATTGTCCCGCTGATTTTTCAGGGACACGGACAGTCCGGGACGGGACGTCCGGGACATGTCCGCCAGGTAAAACCAATCAAATTGCGGAATTATACGAATTTTATTGGTAGATGTCACGTGTTGAGTCGCAAAATGTCCGGGACAAAAAAATTCTGGGCGGACATGTCCCGGACGTCCCGTCCCGGACTGTCCGCCGTCCGTGTCCGTGTCCCATGACAACACTGCTTGCAGGTGGATGGGTAAGCCAGTTTGAACTATAGCCCACCCAAGTAGTCATCCTGTGGGTTATCTACAAGTCACTCATAAGTCAACCCAAAAGACACTAGTGGGTTACCCATATGGATGACCCATATGTTAGTTATAAACTATACATATAGGCAGAACTCTGAATAATCTATATAAGATTATATTTGAGCATTATAGTAAAAATTTTTTGGTTTGCACTTTTGGTTTGGTATATATAAGCTACATTTCAAATATTAGATTGAACTTTTACCCATCTTTAACTTTTTTTGAAATATAACATCTCTAAAAAAAAAAACATAATGTTCTTTAAAAAAAAAAAAAAAAAAAAAAAAAAAAAAAAAAAAAAAAAAAAAAAAAAAAAAAAAAAAAA
>QKWP01000117.1:332253-413978 GCA_003550325.1 Gigaspora rosea
AAAAAAAAAACAAAATCCAAAATTTCTTAAACCTATTTAATCCATAAGCAACCATGAATCATAAAATTATATACCACAAAATGTGAAAAAAATTTAAAAAAAAACCCTGTTTTGCTTAATTTTTATTTTTGTATTTAAGCCCAGATTTTTCATTACCATATTTTAAATATAAGATTTATAAAAATTACCTCTATTAGTATTCTTTTAAATATACCTTTTTTGCCATTTAGCTGTTTCAAATGTACCCTTTTCCAATACCCACTTTTCAAATATAACCTTTTTTAAAAATTGGGCCTACATTAGCAATTTTTTAAATATGACCTCACATAGATTGTTCGAGTTCTATACAGTCTATATCTAGTATTTTGATTCAAATTGGGTTATTTGTATGGGTTACAGATCAGAAATTGTTATAACTTTGGTCAAACGGGTCAAAATTAGTCTAAAATATACAAAAAAAAATTCATTAGCCAGTTTGATGCATAATCTGCTATATAGTGTAGTATACATTATATAAAATGAACAAAAAACAATTCATATGCCCATTTGATATATAATCAGCTATATGGTGTAGTACATATAGTATCAAATAACCAAAAAAAACTTGAAAAAAATTTTCACAAAAAAAAAAATTTAATAAGCCTGTTTAATACATAATCGCCTATATGGCATAGTACGTATTATATGAAATGAACAAAAAAAAATACTTTTTTGCTATTTTGCCCAAAACATCCAAATCTTAGGATATCATATAGAGTTTTTGCCTCTACTCAATGAGGTGACCTACTCAAGTTGCAACAATATTACTCAGGTAATTCAAGGGTGAACAGGTGACCTGAGTGGCTACCAATCTAGATCCAATCACTATGTAATATATTTGCAATCTATGGCAAATTATGCATCAAACGGGCCTAAAAATTTTATCATTTTTTTTTAGAATTAAACTATAATTTTTTATATCATCCAGATATCTCATATTACTACTTGCAGGTAACCTGTAGCAAAATTTTACTACTACCCAGTATTCACTCAGGTAATCTGTATAACCAAGTTAGAATTTTTATGACAGGTTAAAACACTAAGTTAAACTGAACCTTTTATTTAATAGTAGGTCTAATATCTAGTAGTGATATTAAAAAAAGGCCAATTTAAGTATAATATATAAAACAATTCAAGCATAATTTAAAAATATTGAAATAAACCTTGATCAAACAGGTTAGATTTAGAGATGGTCTAAAAAAATTGTTGCAACAAATTAAAAATCGTAACAACAACAACATATTAAAAATTGTTATCAGGTTTTTTTTAGAATTAGACTACTAATCCTGAACCCAGACAGGTCTGCAAACTTCAAACTAGACATAGACCAAATCTATAGTCATGTTTAAGTATGGTTCAAGTTTAGTACTTTAGATTCAGGTTCGAAATTGTCAAAATTTATAGTTTGAGTCTGGGTTTGAGTCTGGGTCCAGCCAGACAAGACCAAACCAGATCTGGACTTCAGAGTCCTAACTGAGAGCTTTATTTTAAAAAAAAGTTCATTCAAATTGGACTACTAGATGCCAAGATAATTGCTAAAAACCTTTTTTTTGTTTTTCAAATTTCAGGGTTTTTGCTGAAATGTGTAATATATAAACTCTGTACTAGATGTCTGCGTCCTGTAGTTAGCTTAGTCTAATACTAATAATTATACAACCAAAAAGGCTAAAAAGCCCTTGTCATCTCAAGTACATCTCAAGGTATAAGAAAATTATCTCTAACTTTCATTCAAAGAAAAGCGTAATCATTGTGAGTTAGAGATATTCTATAGAGTTTAATAGAGGCAGTGAATATAATTTAAATTATATATATTTATTAAAAAAGAAAAAGTATATAAAAGAGCTTCCAGAAATTGGCTAATTTTTGTTTACAATAAGCCTATTCCTATCTATCTACATTTGATACCCAATTAGCCAATCAGATTTTACGATTATTAAAAAATTAAATATAATACAGTTAGTCTTCTATAAGTGCAATGTGTAGGGACAGCAAAAAATTGTGCATTTAGGGTGGTATTACATTTAGTAAGGTAAAAGTAAATTATATATGTAGTAGGGATACAACAAGACTATACATTTATGAAGGTATTGTATTTATAAAAGTTGCAATTATAGAGGTCTGATTATATTTAATAGTAAATAACTTTTGTACTGGACCAAATTTGATAATTCAACTACCAAAATGATCCTCTAAATAAGAGAATTCTAGTAAGCCCAAAAGCATTAAAATCAAATCACAAGATCCTATAATCAGAATAGATTTGTATTACTATAAAAGTTCTATAATTTATTAAATAATTATAAACCATTTATCATAATACAAATTTATTTCAATCTAAGAATCCTGTAATTAGACTTTAATAATTTTAGGCTTGTTAGAATTCTCTATTGAGAGGATCATTTTGGTAGTTAAATCATCAAAATTGGTCCAGTAGATCAGAAGTTAGTAAAAATTAAATATTAATAGAAATTGTTAATAACTTCTGATCTACTGGGCCAATCTTTATGATTTAATACTAAAAATAATCCCCTCAATAAGAGGATTCTAACAAGCCTAAAATTGTTAAAATCCAATTACATGATCCTAAGATCAGAATAAGTTTGTATAACTACATAGAAGTATAATTATTTAATAAATTATAGAACTTTTATAGTAATACAAATCTATTCTAATTACAGAATTCTATGATTGTATTTTATAATTTTGAGCTTGCTAGAATTTTCTCATTAAAATAATTATTTTGGTAGTTAAATTATCAAATTTTGTACAGTAGATCAAAAGTTATTAATTATTAAATATTTATTAATAAATTTATAATTTTGGTTAAAAAATAATTTTGCAACTTTGGCCAGAATTATGAAATTTTAACTGGAATTACACCTGATACTTCAGCTAACCCACTTAGGGTGGTGACAGATATTACGTAATATTTTAGAAAGGTAAAAGGGGTTTCTAATATCTTATATTAAATATATAAGTTCATAATAGCCAATCAAATTGCTCTTATATAGGAGGTAGGGATATAGTAAATTAATATTACATAATATATATCACCACCCTTATCCACCCAGAAATTAGCTAATTCTGGAAGCTCTCTAATGCTCTCTTTTTCGCTTCAATAAAGTTTAACTCAGAAAGAGTTTGAATTTAAGTAACTTAGTTAGAGTTTAATATTGTAGAATGTAATTATGCCTGATACAATTATTTTTATAATAACAAAAGTTTTGTCAAATTTGTATTAAATGAAACCTTTGATAATGACAAAACCGGGACCCCAAAATATACATAAATAGGTCAGGTAAGAGTTTGCTTATTTTTGAGGTTTTTATGCAAATCTTTTCTATTTATAGTAATTTTTGAAGTTTTTTCTACAGATCTTTCCTTTTTTAATAACCCTATAATTAACCTGACCTATCTATGTATATTTTAGGGTCCTACAAAACCCTTGATACTTGATGAAACTCTTGATAATTAATAAAACCCTTGGCACTTAATGAAACCCTTGACAGTTAACAAAACTTTTAACACAGCCCCTGACTATTGATGAAACCAATCCCTAGCTTTCTAATACAAAAAAAATTGTTTACAACCTGTAATTTTAATTAATCAAATTGAAAAGCCTGTCAATGAAGTGATAAAGTGATTAATTGCAAGAGCAGATGACTTTATGACTGTTTGTGTGCAGGTTTTTTTATGTATTCTTTTATGGTTATTCTTATATTATTGTTGTAATATTTTGTAACTTGTATGTACAGGTAATTTTGGATTTGATATAATTTTGAAATTTATATTGTTATAATTATTGTTAGATAGGTAATAGGTGTAAGGAATAATAGCTTTAGCCAAGTATAAACTGGTAATATAGGAGTATTTAAGGTCAATGATTTTAGTGAAGAAGGCTATCTTTTTTTCGCTATCACTTGCCTTGTAAAAACTGGCTTTATCATTTCCACCATATATATTTCAATTTGTTTTAAAAAAAAGTTTCATAAAGAAACTCTAATATATTTAAAAATCTGTATAGAGCAAATAGTATTTTCCTACATAACATCGAGTATGTCTATGAATCACGCAATGCATGCCAGGAGTTAGACAAAACTGGCCTTGAAAAAAAGGCTGGCTCTATTGTTTTTACCTAGACCTTTTTGCTAAAAGCATTATCTTAAGTCTATTAAGATATGATATTAAATAGTTAAATAGTAATTATGAGTAAGCTTTGAGACTATAGTAGTGGTACACAAACTGTTCATTTTTAGTTTTGTAGTACTATCCCTTAAACTGTCCAGCAGGCAAATATGCCCACTAGAAAGTATTTTTTTATATTTTTTACAATATCTTGAAATTTTATTAAGCATATGTCCCCCTATTTCTAAGCTAAAATAAAAGTTTGAGATATTTTTAATTATTATTAAGTAAAATTTTTAATTTAACTTTAAGATATTTAGCTTAAAATATTAAATTTTCAAAATATTTTTTATTAATTTTTAAATTTTTATATATTTCTATCTATAAAAAAAATTTTGCTATTATTACAAAGTTAAAATTTTATTTATAAAATTATAAAAATTTTAATAATTTAAAGTTATTTTTTAAACCAAATTCTACAATTTGAATCAAAATTATATAGGACTTATGTTTAGAATTTTAAAAAGTTTGTCAATGAATAAAAATAAAATTTTGCATTTTTTTTAAAAAAAATTGCTTTTTAAAAGTTTTACTATATAGAAACCTTTATTTTTTTTCTTATAATTTAAAAATAAATATTACTATTTTATAATTCTTATTTTTAAATATTAATATATAAAATTTTTTTAAAATTTTTTAAATTTTGATGAAATTAGATCAGAAACAACTATTTTAACATTTTAGCAGCTAAATATGTCTGTTAATTGCTGATGGTTTAAGGGATAACTCAAAGACTTCTTTTGGCTTTATAACTGCAATAACAGTTCAAGGTCCTTTGCTTTTAGTTCGCACTATAGTGTGATAGTTCAAGAGCCCTTTGTTTGGGTATCAAAGTTGCAATAACAGTTCAAGAATCATTTGTTTGCAGCTCTGTAGCTAGAATAGCATGCAAAAAGACACAAAGAAGGCATCCAATTATTATCAAATATCTGCAGATATAGGACATTCAGATAAAATATATAATGTTGGATATTGTTATGAAAATGAAGGAGTTGAAAAAGATATAAAGAAGACGTTTAAATATTGTCAAAAATCTGTAAATATGAGACATATAGATAGAATATTTAATAATAGGCATTGTTATAAAAAATCTGCTAATATAGGAATACTGATAGGATGAGGAAAGTTAGATATTGATACGAATACCATATGTTCTTTTTGTCTAAATAAAGTCATCTGGTTGAGCTATAGTAATAATTATTCAATAATTTTTTTCTAAGTTTAGAACATTGTTTTCATATCTTCTTGTATTTTATTATTAGTGCTGAGTTATTGTACCAAGATTAGGAGTAAACCAACAAAACATGTTGTTAATTTAAGGGTTATAAGAATATATCTTTTGGAATAAAATGCTAAAGAACAAACTTTATTACTCCCTTGGGTTTTATTTGGCTAATCAGAAGAAGAATAAAGTTAAAAATTGGCTTCATAAAAAAGGATATAATACCAATACCTTCCTTGGTTTTGACAACTAAAAAGCATTGGAGTTAAGAAGGATGAAAAAAGCACTCAAATATTATAAAAAATCTACTGATTTTGGCGATGCTTATGGAACAAGAAAGGTTGGATATTGTTATAAAAAAGGTATTAATTAAAAAAAACTAATGAAGGTATTCAAATATTATATATAATAAAAAAAAAGAAAAAAAATCTATCAATATGTGTAACGCTAATAGAACAGAAAGATTTGGGTATTGTTATAAAAAAGAAATTAGAGCTAAAGGAACAAGAGAAAGCATTCAGATACTATAAAAATCTGCCAATATACATCAGCAAATTTATAGTAGTGCAATCTTTCGAAAGATTTTGTGAACATGCAAAATCTTTCGAAAGATTTCGCATATGCAATATATTTTAAAATATTTCGCAATGTATTTCAAAATATTGCAGATTTCGAAATATTTCGAAAATGTTTTCGAAAGTAAATTCGAAATATTTTTTGAGCGGACTGGCTGTAACTGGCTGGATCAGTAGATATGTAACCTGGGTCATACCAAGAACACATTGGACTATATTTTCGAAATACTTCGAATATATCTAAATTAATCTGCATAACTGTATTACAAGATCAGATTAGATCTTTTGTTTATTAATTAGATCTATTCACATTGTTTTTTATTTTGGTTTGTTTTTTTTACTTTCACTTGTTTTCACTTTTTTTTGCTTTCGTTTTGTTTTTGTTTTTTTTTTATTTATTTATTTTTAATTTTTTTTGTATTTTACAAAAATACTAGCCCTTTGCAAGAAAACCTACAACTTTTCTGAACTTAGTGCATGCCTACTCAGACTTTCGAAACTTAGCAAGAACACACAACAGATTTACCTAGCAATTTCTAAATTTTCAAGAACGCTACTTTAGAGAAATGGGCGCAAGTTTTCGCAAGGTTTTGCAAGTTTTGCAAGTTTTTTGCAAGTTCTTGCAAGGTTTCGCTTTTTTTATTTTTTTATTTCATGTTTTTTGTTTTTGTTTTTTTTGTTTTATTTTTTTATTAATTTATTTTATTTTGACACTTTGAGAGAACAGAACGCTTCCTTCCTAGCACTTTGCAAGAAAACCTACCCAAACTTTTTCAGCACTTTGCGACTTTTTTAGCATTTTGCAAGAACATTAACATGGCTTTCGAATTTCTGAATTTGCAAGAACGCGAACACTTATTTTAGAGGAATAAAGATTTGGGCTTTATTTATTTTTTTTATTAGTTTGCTTACATTTTTTGTTTTTTTGTTTGTTTTTTTTTACTTAATTTTTTAATTTTTATTTTATTTTTATTTATTCCTAACTTTTTCAAAACTTTGCGACTTTTTCAGCACTTTACAAAATTTCTCCGGCAATTTGCAAGAACACCAACATATTTGAGAAATGTTTTTTTTTATTTTTTCACTTCTTTACTATTTTTAGGAGGTATTTAGAAAAAAGAGCAAAACAAAGGTATAACCAAACCAAATAAATAGCCAAAGCGAAGACAATAGAAAACAAAAAAGCGAAGACAATAGAAAACAAAGAAGCGAAGATAATAGCTAACTTAGGGGTGAGCGAAAATAAGTGTATAGGGCTAGTTTTTGTATATAGTAATAGAATTAGATGCAAAGAAGTGTGAAAGTAGTTAAAATAATATATAATAATATAAAAATAATACTGTAAAAATTGTATAATAATTAAAATATAATATATAATATAATATATATAATATATATAATAATAAATAAAAAAATAATAATAAATAAAAATATAAAATTTAATAATGCGAAAATTTTAAAAATTTTTGAAAAATATGCGAAATATTGCAAAATATTGTGAAAAGCTGCAGATTTACGCAATAATATGCGAACTATTACCTCCTGCGACCCCTGAAATAAGATAATTAGATAGGATTTGCATTGTTTTATTTGGTCTATTTCGCAATATTGCACAATATCTTTTGCATTATTTTGCAATATTTCGCAATTTGTTCTGAAATATTTCGAAAAAAATACAATTATTTCAAAAGATTTCAGTATGCAATTTCTTTCGAAAGATTTTGTATATTTATTTTGCTGATGTAGGTAACGCCCATGGAACAGGATTAGTTAAATATTGTTATAAAAAGGTATTAGAGTTAAAATAGATGAAGGAATATCATTGGAATATTATAGATAATCTGCTAACATACTTAATGCTAATACAAATTTCAAAGCTACCAAGTCCTAAGGGAATGCTTTACATGGGAATTTTCTATGGAAATGGAATTGGAGTTAAAAGGGATAAATAAAAGGCATTTGAATATTATAAAAGTATTGCTTTATAATAGTAATTATAACAATAAAGTATATTTGGTTAGATCATTATCCCTTAAACCGTCCAGCGGGCAAATTTGCCCCCTAAATTTTTTTTATTTGGTTTTTTTGTAATTGCACCCGATTTTATTATGGCTTACCCCACCCATTACTGAGCCAAAATGGGAGTTTATTACATCATCGATCACCCATAATTTTTATGTCATAGTGTGTTCAATTTGTTAGACACAATGTTGATCAGAACTTTGAGTAATTTGATAATCAAAAAAAAAAAAAAACAAAAAAAAATTTACCTTTTACAAAAATAATATGCCTACAAATCCGCTAGCTTCTAGTTCGTCGTCTTCGAGTTCATCGTCTTTGCGTTTGTCGTCTTTGCGTTCGTCGTCTTTTCACTTTGAGAATAACGAGACATGTGCCGACGACGAAGAATACATACCAGTTTTGTCGTTTCGCCAGCATGACTTGGACAATATGGAGTCTAATGAGTAAGAAGATGAGGATGAGGAGGAAAATACCATGGAAATAAACACTAGAAGTGTTCGAAAAAGGAAACGTAAACCAGCAGATGCAGTGAAGAGAGAATTACCACCACCACCAGACTTTGAACCACTTGTTCAGAGTCCATTTCGTCGAGCGAAGATCCGGTTGCCACCACACTTTGATGTCGGTGTTTCTAAACCGGTCGATTTTTTTTTTCTTTTTTTTACGGACAATATGATTGACACAATTGTAGCAAATACTAATCAGTATACAGCAACAAAAAATGCCAGTGTTACCAGTAGGCAATGGGTGGATGTAAACCACAAGGAGGTTGTTACTTGGCTCGCTCTTGTTATCTACCAAGGGCTGTTCAAAATGCCTTCTATAAATCAGTATTGGAATGAAGACCCGAGGCTCCCCATTCATAGCATTTCAAAGCAAATGCCATTAAAACGCTTTGAACAAGTAAAAAGGTTCCTGCATGTTTCCCCCTCGACTCAACAATTGAAAATTATTTTGAAAAGGTGGAGCCGTTGCTTTCGCACATCTGTGATGCTTCTAAAAGTTATTACGTACCAAGTACGAACGTTGCAGTGGATGAAATGATAATTAGGTTTTCTGGAAGAAGCATTCACACGGTTAGAATGAAGAACAAGCCCACTCCGGAGGGTTTCAAGATTTTTTCGCTTTGCGAATCTGGGTACACATACACATTCCTACCAACTTCTCGTATTTCTCCGAGTGACGTGGAAAAAGTAAATGGTTTTGGTCGAATTGGTTGTTTAGTACTGCATCTCATCGAGCAACTTCCACATCAGCAATTCCTGTTCAATGTATATATGGATAATTACTTTTCCAATGTACCTCTTTTCCAGTATCTTCGACGAATTGGCATTGAAGCTTGTGGAACTATCCGAAAAACATCCTCCGGGTTCCCAAAAGAGCTAAGAGTAGATAAAAATGTTAAATGTGATTGGGATGTACGCTCTGGCGTTGTGGTAGATGGTGCGTTGGCTGTCTTCTGGCAAGATAATGGGCCGGTTACGATGTTAACAACGATTCATGGTCTTTCTGGCAAAGAGTGGGAAGTAGAAAGAATAAGACGTCGACCAAGGGAAACAAGTACCAACACAGAGAAGGTGCGCGCGGTATTTGGTTCCGATTCCAAAAAAAAATTAAAGATCCCTAAAATAATCGACGACTACAACAACAACATGAACGGTGTGGATGTCGCAGACCAACTGCGCTCCTATTACAATACCCAGCAGACGGCTTGGCGAAATTGGTTTCCTCTTTTTTTTTGGCTGCTGGATACCGCCATAGTAAATGCATATCGCATTGCCCACACCTTGGAGTCAGTGCAAAGCCACAAAGAATTCAGCACCGAACTTGTTTGGGGCCTAATTGATTCGGCTGACGAAATTCAATTAAGGGATGCAGAAAAAAAAAAAACCGATTATTCAAAAAAAAAAATGATCCGACCAAAGGTTACAAAAAATTATGTAATTCCGGATCAACAGTTGGCGCCAGGGAATCATTTTGCGGTGTGGAAGAAACAAAAAGAAGGGTGTCAATGGTGTGCGTGGCTGGCGTGTAAAAAAAAATTGGATATGGATCGTAAAACACCTCACCAGAGTCAGGTTTGGTGCGTGGCATGTAATGTGCCTTTATGTTGTAATACAAAACAGAATTGTTTTATTGAGTTTCACACTGTAAAATAAAGTGAATTTTTAAACAAAATGAGCCTTTAAATATTGTTAGTTTTATACAATTTTTTTTTTTTTTAATGATCTTAAATTTTAATTAAATTGATGGGTCACGGGAACTTAATATTATTAAATAAACTTTTCATCGTGATGCAATCTTGATTTGAAAATAGTTAATTATGCGATTATTTTTTTTTATATAAATAAGAAGCAGATTAGAATTTTTTTTTTTTCCTTTTACTGATTTTTTTTTTTCTTGCCAATAAATTAATTTACCCGAATTTTAATTAATCGAAGTACTTGAGAATGCATAAATTATGCCCATAATTGAGTTTGTATATTTCTAATAATATGATGATATTTTATTGTTTAGCTGTGTAAATCGTGTTCACTAAGTTTTTTTTCGGTTAAGTACTTAGGGTCAAATCGGCCGGAAAGACCCAAAATTTTGAGTTACACAGAATAATTCACAGTTTCGGCGTGGCGTATTTTGCGTAATTTAAATTTGCGCATTTTTGTTTAGGATAAAAAAGGCATGCGTTATGCCTGACCGTGTGATTTCTATTTGGCCCGAACTCTCGGAAGTTTGTCTAGCTTATTTGGGTGAAGATTTTCATAAAAAAATTTTTATTGTATTTATTTTTTTGCAACCAATTTTTAGCGGGCAAATTTGCCCGCTAAAATGGACGGTTTAAGGGATATATAATATAAATAGCAATTTATAGATATCATATTGTGATTAGGCTTTGTGGTTGCAATAGCAGTGCAAGGACCTCATGTTAAAATTAGACATCATGGCTGCAATAGCAGTTCAAAGACCTCAGGTTGATAATTAGGCTCTGCGGCTGCAATAGTATGCAAGAACCTCATGCTGTGATTAGGCCCTAGTTGCAATATTAGTGCAAGGACCTTATGTTGCTGTAATTAGGCTCGGCAGCTACAATAGTAGTAGCAATAGAAGCAGGTTTATTTTTGGCACAAATATGGGCTATATGAGGTTGGGACAGCAAAGCAGTTATGTTGTACTGGAACAAAAAGTTACAGTTTTCGAGGAAGATGCATTTTGCTAGCTAGTGATCCTCTTCTATATATTTGCCAGATTTGTAAATAAAGGCAGTTAGTTGGTTTGAATAAAGTCAGCTGATCGAGCAATAATAATGAAAAGCCTTTTACAAAGTGACAGATTAATCATTATTGTGAGCACAGATGACTTTATGACTGGTCATATACAGGTTTTTGTATATATCCTTTTATAGTTATTCTTTGGTTATTGTTGTAATATTTTGTAACTTGTATATACAGATAATTTTGAATTTTTATATGATTTGAAATTTATATTGTTATAATTATTGTTAGATTAGTAATAGAGGTAAGGGGGCTTCCAGAAATTAGCTGGTTTCAAAGGGTAGGTGGGTCAGCTAAAGTATCAGGTATAATTCTGGCCAAAATTTTATAATTCTGGCCAAAGTTACAAAATTATTTTTGACCAAAATATAGATTTATTAACAATATTTAATAATTAATAATTTTAATTTACTGGATCAAATTTAATTATAGATTTATTAACAATATTTAATAATTAATAACTTTTAATTTACTAGATCAAATTTAATGATTTAATTACCAAAATAATCCTCCCAATGAGAGGATTCTAGTAACCAAAATTATTAAAATCTAATCACTGGATTCTAAGATCAGAATAGATATATGTTACTATAAAAGTTTTATAATTTATAAACCATTTATAATAACACAAATTTATTCTGATCTCTGAATCCTGTAATTGGATTTTTATGAGTTTGGGCTTGCAAGAATTCTCTCATTGAGCTGATCATTTTGGTAGTTAAATTATCGAAATTGGCCTAGTAGAACAAAAGTTATTAACAATTAAAATTAATTTTCAATTGTTAATAACTTTTGATCTACTGGGCCAATCTTGGTGATTCAACTATCAAAATGATCATCTCAATAAGAGGATTCTAGAAAGACCAAAATAATCAAAATCTAATTACTGGATCCTAACCTAAGATCAGTATTAATTTATTAAAAAATTATAAACTATTTATAGTAATACAAATTTATTCTGATCTCTGGATCATGTGATTGAATTTTTATAATTATGGGCTTGCTAGAATTCTCTTATTAAGCTGATCATTTTGGTAGTTAAATCATCGAAATTGGCCTAGTAATCAAAAGTTATTAACAATTGGAAATTAATTTTTAATTGTTAATAACTTTTGATCTACTGGGCCAATTTCAATAATTTAACTACCAAAATGATCACTCAATGAGAGGATTCTAGCAAGCTCAAATTGTAAAAATCCAATTACAGAATCCAGAGATCTGAATAAATTTGTATTATTATAGATAGTTTATAATTCTTTAATAAATTATAAAACTTCTATAGTAACACAAATCTATTCTGATCTTAGGGTCCAGTGATTAGATTTTAATAATTTGGGCTTGCTAGAATTTTCTTATTGAGGTGATCATTTTGGTAGCTGACATCGAAATTGGCCCAGTAGGTCAAAAGTTATTAACAATTAAAATTAATTTTCAATTGTTAATAACTTTTGATCTACTGGGCTAATTTTGATAATTTAACTACCAAAATGATCAGCTCAATGAGAGGATTCTTGCATGCCCAAAATTGTAAAAACCAATTACAGGATCCAGAGAACAGAATAAATTTGTATTACTATAAATGGTTTATAATTTTTTAATAAATTATAAAACTTCTATAGTAACACAAATATATTCCAATCTTAGAATCCAGTAATTAGATTTTAATGATTTGGGCTTGCTAGAATCCTCTTATTGAGAGGATCATTTTGGTTGTTAAATCATTGAAACTGGCCCAGTAGATCAAAAGTTAATTACTATTAAATATTATATCTAACTTTTTAATAATCGTAAAATCTAATTGGCTAATTGGGGTATTAGGTGGGGTTGGTGGGTAGGAGTGAGGTGGGCTCATAGTAAAAAAAAAATTAGCTGATTTCTGGAAGCCCCCTAAGGGATAATGGCTATAGCCAAGTATAAACTAGTAATATAGGAGGAGTATTTAAAATCAATGATTTCAGTGAAGAAGGTTATTTTTCTTTTTGCTATTACTTGCCTTGTGAAGGCTGGCTCTATTGCCCTCCTTTATCTACTCGAAGTTAAGCAAGCAGTATTGTTATTTCAGACTTTATAGCTGCATTTGCAGTGCAAGAATCGTTGTCTATTTTTGGTTTCACAGTTACAGTAGCAGTGCAAGAACCTGTTGTGTATCTGGCTCTATAGCTAAAAGTAGCAGTGCAAGGCAGTGATGGCAAATGACCTGAAATGACCCAAATGACTCAAATGACCAATGACCGGTCATTGGGTCATTTCAAGAATGAAATGACCTATTGGGTCATTTGAATTTTATTGGTGGAAATAACATTTAATTAAAGCTTGATTAAATTATGAAATTTGAAGTCAACAATAATTCAAAATATTGAATATTTAATACTCACGCTAAGATTTGATCAATTTATAATTTTTTAAGTCATTTATTCCAGTTCTCGAAAGTAATATTTAGCTTTAAACAAAAGCCAGGTTGTCCTATGCTAAATTACCGTGATTGATTTCAGAAACTCCGGATCATATAACATCGTTAAGAAACTTACCATCGAATCTAATCCCGTGACCTCATATTAGAGCCTCGTGACATAATCTAGATCTATTCGACCCTAGTTACCTGGACCAGTCTATCCACGCCTCAATCGAAGCCTTACCATTGTTAGTCGATTTTAGTTACACGGAGGGTTCATTTAGCCTTTCACAACGTATATACATAATGAGGTTTATGATACGTATCAATAGCAAAAAAAGATTTTTAATTAATTAAAATTAAATTAGTAATAACTTTCCGTTTGAAGTCAAATTCATTCGTTTATATATACATTTGAGTTTAATATATGACACGTTAATGTGTTACCTAGCACATTAACATGCTTTCTAACACTACTAAGCCCAACACGTTGACACATTTTACTTATTTGCGTGGGTAATACAAACCAAAAAAGGAAATCCGATTTTGTAAATAAACTAAGTGCATGAAATAAAAATTTAGGGTTAGGGTCTTAAGGTTAGAGACTATAGGTTAGAGTGATGCTTACAATATGTAAAATTTCATTCCCGTCATTTGCACCAAGGTCGATTTAAAACATTAGTTTTCATTTTTTTCTTCTTTTGCGCGTTTGGGCTGGAATAATCAAACTTTGCACTCTCCGATTGGCTATTCCCTCTCCAGGAGTTTGCATTACCTGCGCAAATAAGTGGATGCCACGTTTGACGTGCTATCTAGAATTTTATCCCTTAACACGTATCGTATTAACACGTTAACGGGCGATTATATGTCAATCATCAAGTTTACACGGGTTTTGACTACCATATCACTACTAATAACCCAAATGACCTTCAAATGACCCCAGACATTTGCAAATGACTATGGTCATTTGGTCACGAGTCATTTGCAAATGACCCAAAATTCAAATGACCTATAATGACTGGTCATTTCAGGGTAATTTGAGGTCATTTAAAAATTTTTTAAATGACCAGGTCATTTACCATCACTGGTGCAAGGACTAGTTGTATTTGCTCCATAGCTTCAAGTAGTAATACAAGGACCAATTTTTGTTTTGGCTCCGCAGCTACAAGTGGTAGTGCAAGAACAATAAGAATAAATCTTGCTTATATTGGCAGGAACACAGTTACTAGTTCTCTTTATAGCTATGGAAAGATTTGATAGTTTCTCTCTATAGGAAAGTATTTTGATCTGTGAATAGTTTCAAATTAACACTTTTCTTGTAGTACATACCAAAAAGCCTGTTAACAAAATAACAGGGCGATCATTATCGTGAAATCAAATGACTCTATGACCAGTTATATTACAGGTTTTTTATATATTCTTTTATGGTTATTCTTTGACTATTGCCATTATATATTGAAATCGTATTTACAGAAAGTATCCTTTTATGGTTATTCTTTGATTTTTGTTGTAAGATTTTGTAACTTGTATTTATAGGTAATCTCAGATTTGTATATGATTTTGAAATTTACATTGTTATGATTATTGTTAGATCTGTAATAGAGGTAAGGGATAATTGCTATAGCCAAGTATAAACCAGTTATATGGGAAGAGTAAAATCTCAGGGAAGAAGGCTATCTCTTTTTTAGCTATTGATCGCCTTGTGAAGACTAGCTCTATTGCCCCAAAATTCAAGCAAGCAGCATTGTTTTTATGTTATATTAGGCTCTATGGCTTCATTGGTAGTGCAAGGACCTGTTGTGTACCTGGCTCTATGGCTGCAAGTGGCAGTACAAGAACCAGAGGTAGTTGGCTTCACAGCTGCAAATGGCAGTGCAAGGACCTTTTGTGTACCTGGCTCTATAGCTGCAAGTAGCAGTGCAAGGACCAGAGGTAGTTGGCTTCTCGGCTGCAAGTAGTAGTGCAAGAACCAGTTGTTGTATTTGGCTCCACGGCTGCAAATGGCAGAGGTAGTTGGCTCTATGACTGTGAGCAGTAGTGCAAGAACCTGTTTTGTACCTGACTCCACAGCTACAAATAGCAGTGCAAGGACTAGTTGTTGTATCTGGCTTCACGGCTGCAAGTAGCAGTGCAAAAACCAGTTGTTGTATTAGCTCACGGCTGCAAGTGGTAGTGCAAGGACCATAAGAATAAACCTTACTCATACCAGCAAGAACACATTACCAATTTTCTTTTCAGCTATGGAAAGATTTGATGGTTTTCCTTTATATGAAGGCTTGAATAAAGTCAGCTAATCAAGCAATAATAATTTTATTAAGATTAGATGTAATATAAAAATTTTTACAAAAAACAGATAGCTCTAAATTTTATTAGGAAACCATCTATTGCATCCTAATTAAAAAAATATTTTTTGTAAATTTTACTAATAGCCACAATGACTACTATATTTTTCTAATCTTAACTCTAATTATAATGCAGTTTTTTTAATCTTAATTTTATATATATTTTTATTTAGAAAACCAAACATATTTGTTTTGATTATCATAATATACTTTATTCTAAATTTTGATTGGTCAAAATTACAGAATTACAGAGTGATTAATTTTTTGTGAGAGCACAACCTAAGATAATAAAGCTCTTAATGAAACCCTTGTCAATTGAAAAGGCTTTTACATTGAATCTAAACAAATTATTTTTATTACTAGCATTTCACTAGCAACAGCAGAGTGTAGGATCAACTTATGGGGGCACTAAATTCCAGGTTGGAATACATCAAAGTGCATTAGAATTATGATCAGCTGGACTGAATTGATCGATTTAGCCCCAAGATCATAAAAATTTTACTAATGTAATCAAATCTATTCATTAAGTAATTTGCTATAGAAACTGCTAATAGCTAAAGCTAAATGCCATCCTAGATCCAATATATACAATCCAGAATTTTGGTAATCTTACTGTAAATTTCACGTAGGATTGATTGTTTGAATACATAATTTTTTAAACTATTAATAATAATGCTAATGCTGTAAATATCTATTATTTTATTTGCAGACTAAAACCATACTCTCAAATATCTTTAATTCGTACTGAGGTTTTAATCACTCACTAGGTGTTTAACTAGTGTTTAATTCACTCAGTAAGAGGTTCAGGGTACTAGCAGAGTACCCTCCTTGAGAGTTAAAATCACTAACGATGCCACAAACTATGCCAAAATAAGAAATATATAAAATAATATAAGTTATAATAATAAAATACTATAACACTTCCAATTCATAGAACACCTATCAAATATCTGGGTGATTGTTGCAAATTATTAGGCAATATCGGATCAATGTCAAAAAGATAGAAACTGGGAAGATATGGATTTGAATACCAATAACGATGTATAATGATCTTATGCATAGCGAATGATACATAATAATGAACAAAAAATTAACTTTACATGGACTAATTTAATTCTGTTATGAAATAAATGAATTATGCTTAGGGAAGTGTCAGATATCAGCTGATATCGTAGGATAGGGGGATGAAATGGTTTCATCATGTGTCAATGATGCAGGTTGCATCATGCATCAGGCATCATTAGTAGAGAGATAACTTTTGAAATAAGAGTAGATGTGTTAACTCTAGTAATTATCCTAAAAAACCCTTGAATCAATAAACTGTTATAATCATAAACTGATAATCCCCTGATACGTTGAATTTGATTCTGTGATCACATGTCATCATTAAGTCACTTAACGATCGATTCCTGCCTCGCTACAGCAAGACTCAAAGAACCTCAAGACCTGGACCAAATCAACCATGTCTCTTTCTGCCTACCAATTCGTATCAAGTGTCTTGCTGGATTGTCAGAAATAGGTTTGCTTAGTTAGTAGTGTTGTTAGTTGTATTTAGTACTAGACCTGATAACCATGCCTCCCCACAACGAACATAAAAGACGAGCGAGGGGAGCCCGATAATTTCTGATCAAGAAAATTTTTAAAATTTTTATACTGTTAAACTTCCCAAAACTGATCCTGTCAAAATCGATAACCTGTCAAATCTGATAAAAAATTAATCTACCAGGTCGGTACCTGATATATAAATCTAATAGTTTTCAAATCGGATAACCTCTCGATACTGATACAAAGCCTATCCACCATGTATATCTGTTTTGAGATGTTCAACAGTATATATGTTTCGTTCTCCCTCCCCCTTCCTCCCTCTCTTTTGAGAAAGGAATGTAACATAAACCACGAATTAAATTGGTCCCACCTAATAAAGATATTAGCACAAGCGTGTAAGTCTATCCTAATGCTAAATTTCAAAGTTGATATCAGAGGTAAATGTTGAGTTTTTTCTTTTTTTAAATCCTCTCATTTGCAACGCGTCATAGTAATGACGAAAAAATTGACAGTTTTGTGATTGTAATTATTCTTATTAATCAATAACAAATAATCGAGTAATCTGCATTCAGCACGACAAAAGATTTTACTAATTTGGAATTAAAATATAATTCAGAAATATATTCTTTAGTATTTAAATCTTTGTCCTGTTTAAAAAATGCACATCAAAACTTTCAACATTCACATAATTTAAAAACATACAACTAATACATGGTTTGAACGTGCGTTTTGGAATCAAGCACTTTACAATCAAATTTTTGTTAATTAAAACAAGAAACAACTTATAAATACATTATTGTATTCTTAGGATGTAAGTACTTGTTTTAAATCCGCGTGCTAATTAAAAAAAGCTATCTCAAGATTAATAGTATGTGAATTAATTGTAAATTAAAATTTCCTTTAATTCAACAATATATTTATTAAGATGAAAATAACAAAAAAAAAATCGGTAATAAACAGTAACAGCTTTTAAAATAATTTACATGCGCAGTAAAAATTATAGGACCGTAATTTTTGAAATCAAGCTTTTCTAAATCGTTGCGTGAAAAATAATTAAAGATTAAATTATTAAAATATTATTTACGCAATTATTGATATAAAATACGTTATTTTTAACTTTCACCAGCTGAAGGATAGTGACACACTGGGTACTGTGTGCAACGCTCTACTGTACTATAGATATTTTAACAGTAAATTTATTGAAAATTCAAAAATTTACTTGATCTTGCATATCGATATACAACAAAATTACCTACTAATTCAAATATTTAATAGCAAATTCTTAAAACAATATGTATATCGACAGAAATAATGAAATATAATATTTAGAGTAAAAAATTTTTTTAGAAATTCTAAAAAAAGCCGATCGAACATGTAATAGGCCCGGTGAAGGTCACATGTTCGATTAAGCAATCGAAAGTTTGAGGTAATCGAGTCATTAGAGTAAGTATGAGGCAATTCTTTCATAAATAATGGAATCAACTTTGTCTTTTCTGGTTATATCGACCCACCCTTCCTACACAGGGGTAAATCTGTGCTTTTGTGGACTCGCCTGCCGGGATGGAAGCCACGGTATCACGGTAAGAAAAATTGAATAATTGCGCAGGTTTTTTTAAGGTGATTTGGAATGGTCGATGTCCATATCTGTCCAAGTCAAAATAAAATTTTCTTGGACATAATCCAAATGCTATCACCCCTGTAGATATATATATCTTTATTAAATTATTAAACATAAATTAAAATTTATTAAGATATCTGCCTACGTATATTCAAAATAACCGAAATTACCTTTAATTATCTTATTAAAATCTTTTAACTCATCAAGTAGTTCTAGGAAATCATATAAAGTTTGTCAAGAAATATTCTTGACATCTTTAACTGTGACATGAAGAGATCCAAGTTCTTGGTTTATCTGTTAATATCTTTGATAAAAATCAATATAATAATAAGGAAAGTTTAACGAGATTTAGACATTAAGGTCTTCGGTAGTTGACAATTTCTATCTATTGTGTAAAAAGCCAATGGTTGTCTGAATCAACTTCTCAATTAGGCCCGTTGCCGATGTTGTTCACATTCACGATTCACCCGTTGTGTAATAATTACTATAATTTTTAACGCTAGAAATAAATAAAAATGCAAAAAAATTAACATGCCAATATGTCGAGAATCGTTACACTACGTATCTAAAAAATATAAATTTTATAGGATGTACATTGTGCAATGTAATACATAAGTTTCAACACTCTTTTCTTGCGTCAAAATGTCAAATTACTATAAGATATTTGAAAAGCAGCCGGAAAAAATCGACAGTTCATTAGATATTACTCAAATAACCAACAATATTACCCAATTGCATTTAGAAGACAACAATTTACAAGACCTTTCACAAGGTGTTCCAAATGAAACTGTTAAAGAAATGTGTAATCTTTATAATGAAGAAAAATCGAAAGGCAAAAATTCTCGCTCAATTCTTGAGACGTTAGAACAATTTCTAATAAACAAGAAGCAAAATCAAGGTAATATTATCGATTTTTGCTTAGATGATCAAACCAATCCTACGATTCAAATCGTTCTTGCAAGTTGTTATCGTTATGGTAAATGGGTTGAAAAAGATGAACACAAAGCATTCAATTATTACCAAAAATCTGCAGAGATGGGTGACTCTAATGCAACATTTAATGTTGGATATTGTTATGATGAAGGAATTGGAGTTGAAAAGGATGAGCATAAGGCATTCATTTATTATCAAAAATCTGCAGAGATGGGTGATGTTGAAGGAACATATAATGTTGGATATTTTTATGATGAAGGAATAGGAATTGAAAAGCATGAACATAAGGCATTCATTTATTATCTTAAATCTGCAGAGATGGGTGACGCCTATGGAACATATGATGTTGGGAGTTGTTATCAAGATGGAATTGGAGTTGAAAAGGATGAACATAACGCGTTCATTTATTATCAAAAATCTGCAGAGATGGGTAACGCTAGCGGAACAAATAGTGTTGGAAATTGTTATTGAAATGGAATTGGAGTTGAAAAAGATGAACATAAGGCATTCATTATTATCAAAAATCTGCAGAGATGGGTGATGTTGAAGGAACATTTAATGTTGGCAATTGTTATTATGAAGGAATCGGTGTCGAAAGGGATGAACATAAGGCATTCATTTATGTTCAAAAATCTGCAGAGATGGGTCACGCTAATGGAACATATAATGCTGGATATTGTTATCAAAATGGAATTGGGGTTGAAAAGGATGAACATAAGGCATTCATTTATTATCAAAAATCTGCAGAGATGGGTAACGCTAGTGGAACAAATAGTGTTGGATATTGTTATCGAAATGGAATTGGAACTGGAAAGGATGAACATAAGGCATTCATTTATTATCAAAAATCTGCAGAGATGGGTAACGTTATTGGAATGTCAAATGTTGCAGAATGTTATCGAAATGGAATTGGGATAGCAAGAGATTTACATAAAGCAAAATACTGGTATCAAAGGTATTTAAATTAATCCTAAAGTTGAACAAGAGTATTGTGACACACCATAATTAAATATATGAAATGGTCAGGTGTGATTTGAAATCGAAAAATAAAGAAATTATAAGTAACTACACCTGATCTTGAAATTCAATTGATAAATCTATGGTAGTGTTACATAACCAGAATATAAATCTTTATACTGTATATGTTAATAAGTTCATAAATCACCGATTAGGGAAAAAATTTAACATCAGGCATTATCTCAGGTATTATAATTAACATAAACTATATTATTATTAAAATCTATAATTAATTAAAATTTATAAATAAATATTAGCTGTGAACGAATGTGAATGGCAGCATAATCTTGAAATTGAAGATAAATTGAAAAAAATACTGACAGAAAATAAATATCAGCTATCGTGGATTCCTTATGATGACTTTAAAAACATTAAAGAGAGGTAAGGGTGGATTTGCAACTGTATACGCAGCAGAGTGGATTGATGAAAGTCTGGATTGTTTCAGAGATGTTGCGCTTAAATTATTCAATGAATCAAATAATTATCACGAAGAATTTATGTTAATAATTTTAATATTTTTATTAATCAGTTAAAAGCATATTGTGATATTGGACTTAAAGATCCAACTTTTTTAAAATGTTTCGGGATATCAAAAGATAAAGCTACTGGAAATTATATTCTTGTCATGGATTATGCTCAATATGGTAGTTTGCGCCAAAATTTACATATTATAGCGCAAATGGATTGGAAAGATAAATTAAATCTTCTACAATGTATTGCATCAGATCTTCATATAATTCATACTCATGATCTTATTCATCGGGATTTACATAGTGGAAATATACTACTAAATAGTTTAAATAGTGCTTATATTGCAGATTTAGGACTTTCAATATCAGCTAATATTGCTTCAAAATCAAAATTTGACGGAATTTTTGGAATTTTACCTTATATTGCTCCTGAAATTTTGAATAAGCAACCTTATACTAAAGAATCTGATATTTATTCTTTTGGCATAATCATGTGGGAAATTTTATATGGTAAACCTGTTCCTTTTGAACAAAAATCAAGGAGACAATTTCAATTACAAGTATGCAATGGTTTACGACCATATATTTATGAAAATACAGCAATATGCTATACAGATTTAATGATGAAATGTTGGAATATGGTACCGGAAAAACGGCCAACAGCAAAAGAACTTTGTGATATTTTTACAGAATGGCAGAATAGTGAAAATATTTTTTTAGAATTATCTGAATCTGATAAAAAACTAAAAAATTTAAATAGTGATGATATGCAAGTATATATGGATTCACTTTACAAAAGTAGCTTTATTTCATTTAATTATCAAGGTAACTATATATTTGGAGGCAAAAAATTATATAATTAAATTATTCTATATTATAGCATTGATAAAAAAAATTTGTTTTGTAGATAGCAAATTATGTGAATGGGAAATGCCGGATATGATTGATGAATAAGAGCAACCTCATAAATTGAACTGATTGAAAATTATGTTTAAACGATTATGTTCAACCTAAAAAATGCAGCGGAATTTTATAAAGAATCATACATTCAATTATATAGTGATAAGC
Organism: Gigaspora rosea; assembly: GCA_003550325.1. Taxonomy (NCBI): domain Eukaryota; kingdom Fungi; phylum Glomeromycota; class Glomeromycetes; order Diversisporales; family Gigasporaceae; genus Gigaspora; species Gigaspora rosea. The sequence continues at coordinate 354,951 of QKWP01000117.1, forward strand.
TAAATTGTTGAATTTATCAATTCTTTAGCGCACTTCATAATTGAATTCGTCATAAATCTGGCTTTTTATGTTAGAGAATACCATTTATACACAATTTGTAAGGTTAAAGGTCATAAGTTTATACATCTATGTATTGTCTACGAGCTAGTCCAGCACTTGTTTATAAAAGTTTTATAAAATTGATTGTAAAGATATTAGTTTTGTTTCTACACTAATATTTAATGCTGTCATCGCAAATATTTATTCACTTTCTGTTTTCATTAATAGTGCGTCAAAGAATTTCGTTGTGTGCTGCTCACTTCACTAACATTAATTGTAAATGTATGTTTTTAGTAAATTGTTACTTGGCTAATGATGGTGAAGTACTAGTAAAATTAAGCAGGACCAGATTTTGACAGAGTTATATTTCTAAATTTTGATACCAGAATTTTAGTATTATCTAAGTTTAGCATCTATTGATTAAAAAAAAAAAATTAAAGAATACCAGACCAATTATTTTTGAATCACACAAACCTTTATAATTCGAAACAGTCTAATTACAGCCACCAACATAGTTTATTAAGGTTATCTTTAAATACAGTAGTGCTCCTCATAATCATTCAGTTTGTTTAATGAAAAAATTTTTAGCCATTCCTTCCAAGAAAATAAAGCAATAATAGTAAAAAAGAACGGATAAAAACACGAAAGATAAAGTTGAAAAAATTCCAATTTTTTGGAGGATTTTAACATGTGACTATGGCCTCGATTGGTGGTAACGCTACCTTATTTTATTTTTACTTTTAAAAATCTCGGATTTACTCGAATTTTTGTCTCAACCTTGCTTGTTTTATTTCTTTATTCTTTAAAAGGTTCAGAATTTTCTATTTTTACAAATCCCATATCCTAATTCTATCCATCATTATACACGCTGCCTGAATTTTAAATTGCATGCTGTGCAGCAGAATTTATTACACATACTGCTCATGAGCTTATCCCCCAATTATTGTACATTGTGGAATGATTTAGAAATGGTGCAAAACTACAAGATTATATTGGAGAATTTGGTTACCCAGAATATGATTATATGAAGAGATGGTAAACACTTTTGCAAATGGCATGGTATTACTGAAATATATAAAAATGGTTATGGCATAAGAAATTTGGATCTCAGGGATGGTGCATATGGAGGTCCTTTTATATCTCAATATGATATAGAATCAAATTAAGGTTATTCTTATGCTGTCTATGAATGTTACTTTGATAAATCTAATGTTTACTTTCGCTCTTTTTTGAATGAAACCATTTTCTTTAGATTATTATTAAGTATAAACTTCAATGTTGGTAATAATTTGCGCCTATTGAACAATTGGACATTTAAAATTTTATATGTTCAATTTTTTCACATTATTGGACATATGTCCGGTGTATCATTGATAACACCATAATATATACTAAGTCATTAATATGTTGTATTGCAATAAGATAAGTCTGGCTAGGTTTAATAAAATATTATTACTCAAAGGAAATTTATACAACAGAACAAAAATAATAAGCGAATTAAGTCAATACAATTTAAATTAATCGTCTGTAAAATAAGCCTGTCGATGAAATGATGAACAATTATTGGTGAAAAGCTATAGAGCTTATTGAAATGTGCACAAATATTAATGTTATGCATAATTTACAGCATAGACTCGTGTCAATTCAGAATCGTTATGTATTATTTGTGAATCAATGAATATCATAAATTTTACTGATTAATACAAAGATTTATTATTCAGAAATGAGAATTAAGTAAACACTAAAATGCAATCTTTATTTTTTTTTCTATTTATTTATTTTTTTTTTTAATAAAAAAAGATATTACATGAAAATGAAAGCTATCTATGTCTTTTTTTGAAAAATTAAAATTTTAATATAATTAGCAAAACGTATTTACATTACCTTGAAAATTATGAATTGAATCTCTAAATGCACTTGGTCTTTCTGTAATAAGCAACATACAGATGTTGAATAACTTCATTCTGTATACTAAATCACCACGTAAAACAATACTTTTATAGACTTGACTAACGGAACGGCAAACCTGATAAGAAAGTTGAGATACAAGAGCTGTAAGTTGTGGCCTGTTGGGCCCTATAAGAAAAATGTACCGTATAAGACACGGGATGGAATTGGATAGGCACGGGTCAAGGTCCGGATTTGTATGGGTATGGCCCGAGTTGGCTCGGATTCGGTGGACCGTGTGGGACCGTGTGCCCGTGCCAATTGGACCGTAAATGGCTCGGGTTTTGCAGCAGTTTACTAGTCGAATCGGCACGGGATTTGGCACGGGTAATAAACGTAATAAATTCACGTGCCACCGCGATAATGATGTGGATTAACTATTAAAACATAAATTTACATAGGTAATCAATATAGGATGAACAAGCTAACTGCATATAGAGCAAAATTTTGTAAGGAATTTTTTTTGTTAAGACACACAGGGAAGTTCCATTAGTGAAATCATGAGATATCGCTTTTTTTTTAAAAAAAATCCTTTACTGATCTTGCGCTCTCCACGAAACGAGCCAACACGTGTGTAACGTACACATACGTGTCATCTGGCCGTGCCATTTCATATGACGTGATATTACGTGCCACCCTTTGCCGCAATGTCCGTGCCATTTTTACCGTGCCATTCCGTAAAACGTTCCTGTACGTGCCACAAGATCCGTGCCATTTCGAGCATTCCCGACACCAATCCGTACCACAATCCGTACCACTTTCTTATAGGGTTCGTAACATTGCATACATTCGCTAGGCTTTATATTTGATATACATGTGCTTGTTGCAATTCTGATCAAAATTAACGTATGTATCATGAGCGTATTTTTTTTTAAATTAATAAAAACAAAAGACCTCTAGATGTTTTGTTGATCAAATTATTTATGATAAGATAACCTTAAGTTTATAACTACTGTATTACTATTTTATGATGCTGAGCCTTATTAAGTTTCATTCATTCTCATTTAAGAAGTACAATTAGTGATGCGGGTCGATGAAAAAATCGTGGGCCGGGGCCGATCCTAAAAAATCGACCGGGCCGGCCTTTTGCTAGTGTAATTTTTTTCTGAGCAAAATCAGTCAACATATCTATATTAAACGTGAAAAGGCCATCAGGTAGTTTTTTGTCGAACTCTTGTGATATTAAACGATTTAATTATTATTCTTTTTATCCTTGAGAAACTTTCAGCACGTTAGTATTTTATGTTGATTGATTGTCTATGCCACTGAACATTTCTGATCTTTATATTATTTGCTATTTGCCAATTTATCGCCTAAATAAGATAACTTCTCATACATTATTATAAACGACTAGCCGATTTTTATTCAATTTCTAGCCTGAAAATATGTTTAGAAGAGAAATTAGTCTAACACTTCTCTTATCAACCGGCCCGGCCCACAAAGGTGCAGGCTGAGGGTCGACCCGTATCACTAATTTACTACATTGAAAATAATTTGTTCGGTTTATATGTTCGTTTCATTTGTCCCTCTCCCCCTTTGAAAATCCTGGAAAGTGATGTTAACCAAAAAAATTAACTTCAAACGGCCTTATACCATACAAATTTTATGCTCTAGCCATCATGTGGCGAACCATAGAGAGAATAGATAGAATCGGCATATGCATGTCAAAAACATTTCTTGTTTTTTTCTTAATTTTAATTTTATTTTTTTTTTTGACCTCTCTGAAAGTGTGAGCCAATTTTTTTTTTTCGAGGGGACCACTCAACGAAAGAGCGAGTCAGATTTTTTTTTTTAGGAGGGACTGGGTGGTTCACTTCACAAAAGAGCCAGACTAAAGTCAAGCAGCGAAAGAAAAAGCACTGCCCTTCACAAAATTTTTCACTTACCCTTAAATATCGTATTCCCATTTTTCCTTTTTTACCATAACAATAACAACTATGATTTTCCCTTAACCTTAATGCAAAGTGATGGTATATCAAAAAGTGAGGCAGCATACGCACGGGCCACATGCTCTGGGCTGGGCGCCGATCACACGTTGCTAACTAGGAACTGATTGGAGATTGAAAATCATATGTAAGGCAAATGACAGCGCCACAAAGAAACAAGATTCGACCAGATCACAATGCTGGTATCGAAAAGTATCGCTTTACATAACTCATGTTGGACTAAGCCGGCATTATTTAGGCCGGAGGCAGTTTTATTAAAGCAGTTAAAATGGAATTTAGTACATGATGGCGAAGTAGCCAGCGATTGGCCGTGATTAGCCAGAACGGCAATGACATCCCGAAAAGTTTGCAATAATTGTTGCGCTGGGAGTCGCCGCAAGATCGATCAGCCGGTGGTTTCCCGCCTGCTTAAGCAGGCCGGCTGTGAGCAGAGGCGCAGGTGAAAAATACCGAATATGCGGTAGAGAAGCATGGGAGTAGAGAAATGGTAGAATCCCGTCCGTCTTTTATAATCTCGGGTGGGTCGGGTGGGTCGAGAAGAAATCTAATCGATCGAATTTGACACCGGGGAAGTCCAGTGTTCAGCGCCGTGGTTTATGAAGTGATTGAGGCTTTTCTCGTTCACATGTCATTGTCATATGAAGGGGCTTCTTGCATATGATTTTCCCTTTCAATCAACTTGGATTGTCCTCCCCTGCGGATCGTAGTCACTTCACATTTCGATCACGTGATTCGTTACCACTCCGCATTAAAACAAAGATGAATACGGGTACAGTGGTACCAGACCCGAACAAAAGAATTCCTCGCAACCCACCCTACCTCACCCAGAATAGATGACTACGTAATTCTACCATTTCTCTCACTATTTTTCCAATCACAACGGGCTCGTTTCGACGAACGGGAAACCACTGATAATCATTCTTGCGGCGACTCCCAGCGCAACAACGATTGCAAACTTTCGGCCAATCGCTTGCTTAATTGTCTTCATGTACTAGACATCATTTCTATTGCTTCAAATAAAAATTCGCCTCCGGCCTATACCGGCATAACCCAACGGAATATGTGTAACGCGATGCTTTTCGAAAGTAATCCCGCTTTTACATTATGAATTCCTTCTAACCCAAAAATAGCACAATGCCTTTCGCCACAATGATTTTTCCCATTATTCCCTTTTTACTCTGACATGTGATGATCCTCGATTATAACCTAGGTTAGAAATCAACAAAAGCAATACGGCAATAAAAAAACGAATTTTTTTTTTATTCGAAAGTAACTACTCATGGATCAAAAATTTTAATGGGCGATATGCCCGAATTAATGGAAAAAATTCTTAATAATCTAAATAATGAATTTAATTCCTTATACTCTTGCGCACTTGTAAATCGACATTGGTGCAAAATATCAATTCCTATTCTTTGGCAAAACCCATTTACCTGTGAAAATTATCACAAGACGTTAATCATCTCTGGATATCTTTCATCTCTTGGAAAGGACGAACAAATCGGCTTACAATCTATGTTAAAAGCGTATGAAATAAATATACAATTTCCCCAAACGATATTTGATTATGCAAGTTTTCTCAAGGTTCTCGTTTTATGTATTCTAAATAGTAACGTTTTACAATGGATCAATTTCCATCAATCTTCAATGCAATTTGAATCTTACAAATTATTGACATTTACCATAATTAAATTGTTTAATTAAAAAATTTATTGAAAGTGGAGCCTCTTTGCAAGAATTATGTTTAAATTATTTTGAACATCCGTTTGGCTTGAAACTTTCAGTAACACTTGATGAAATTCAACCGGAGATCTGTTGCTCATTAGAACAAAATATGCAATTTTTATCACGTCTCCAAAATTTAACAATTAATTTAATTCGTTCTGATTCCAATTTTAATATTGAAAATCTCACTAAATTATTAAAAATCTTGGGAAAAGGTACTACGAAACTTAGTACTTTGAATATTAGAGTTCCTTATTATTATGATCCACAATTATTTTATTCACTTATATGCATTATTAACTCGCAAAGGCAACTTAAGCAATTCGACATGATCGATAAATATGGATTTTCTAAAAATTTACCTAGTATCATTTCGGCTTTAAAAAGTCAAAAACAATCATTACAAGAAGTTAGAATAGAAGGTTGCAACTTTACTGAAGTGTTCAAGGTGTTAATGAATTTTGAAAATTTAGAAACTCTTTGTATAATAAATTGTGAATTTTCTAATAATACGGAACTGTTGAAAATATTAGAGAAAAACTTTTACAAAATCAAAACTTTCGATGTAGTTACAGATATGGAGTTTGATACATTGAGTATAGTACAATGTATAAAAAAGTTTGGCTCATTACTACACCGACTAAAACTTTATTCGGATAAAGATATTGTTGAAAAATCATTATTACCAGAAACGATTAAGTCTTTTTGCCCAAACATTACATACCTTTATATTATGGATATTGGGCTTTCCGCTCAAATCCAAGAACTTATTGGCAATTTACAAAAACTTCAATTCTTAACGTTATATAACGAGAATGTCGACGCATTTGATGGGATAATAGACAAGGATCTGAGAAGACAAGTGATACAGTTTGCAGGAATATTACCATCCACATTGCAATATCTTGATATAACTGGTTCTCTTCTAAATTCATGTATTGATATTATTACTCAACCATTGCAATGCACCTTTAAAAAAGTTGCTAATTAGGAATCTTGATGACGAGAAACATGTTAAAGAAATAATCGAATTCAGCATACGAAAAAGAACTTTGAATTATGTGGGTGTATATTATGGGCTGGATGATTTTAGAGAAGAACTGGAAGGATATGTTACAATAGTATCACATAATGGTCTATAATTTCTGTTACAAATAAATTAGAATAAAGGCGAAATTAGATTTTAAATTGTCTATCCGAATATTTTAAAAATGATTCGGCCATTTGTCTTTTTTGAAACTATACAGTTTTTTTTTTTTTTTGCTAGATAGGTGAATTTGATTATTATTAATTTTATTATCAAAGATTGTAGTTAAAGAAATTGATAATTTAAAAATAGCCGAATTATTACTATTTCTACCAAATGGCTCGTATTATTTTTTTCGTAAATACTAAAACATATAAATCTTTATTTCAATCGGCAACATCATTTAACACCACCCTTAATAATACACCAGATTAAGATCCAAGTACATTTTATTGTCATCACTCAAAAATAATGATTTATATCCGTGTATAAACTAGGATCGAAAGCGAATTTCTAACAATCTGGGTTTGTTTTTTTAATAAATGAAAAGACATACGATTCATTGCAATGAAATGCATCATTGGCTAGTTAATTTGAATAGTAAAATTTTGAGTATTTAGATCAAATAAATAAACACACGTCAATTCATGATCTCTATAAAATTTTTCTCATTCAGATTTTTTTTTCTTACAAAGTTTGACAAACAGGAGAGACCGCCCCGAGTGCCACGATTTTGTAGATTGTTACAAAATTTTCTATTTACTCGGAAGCTTATCTTTTCTGTGAACCATGTAAAATGTATTAAGTGAACTTGAATCTTTCGTGCTACTTATAAGTTAACATCCGGCTGTTGTACGACTGTCGCGCCAAAATTTTGATCATACAGTATTTGTACGGTTGAGTTTTAAAATTCTTATTAGACAGAGCATATTATTATCAGTTCTGCCTAATAAGAAATTTAAAACTCAACCGTACAAATACGATCAATGGCAGTAACAACATTGCCGTACGATAATATAATAATATCAGTTAAATCCCTCTAAATCCTTCAACTTTTTTAAAATTTTCGGTATATCAAAAGATAAAACTACTGGAAATTATATTCTTGTTTTGGATTATGCTCAATATGGTAGTTTGCGTCAAAATTTACATACAGTACTATATCGAAAATGGATTGGAAAGATAAATTAAATCTACTGCAATGTATTGCATCAGATCTTCAGATAATTCATTCTCATGATCTTATTCATCGGATAAATCTAATTTTTACTTTGGCTCTTTTTGGAATGAAACCATTTTCTTTGGATTATTTAACTTGTTGCATTACAATAGGATAAATCTGGCTTAGGTTTAATAAAATATTTTTACTAAAAGTAAATTTATATAACATAACAAAAAATAACAAAAAACATATTTATTATAATAAGATACGTTTTAAGTGCAAGCAAGAGGGATTTTAATATTTAAGGAATGATATTATTTAGGAAATTTTAAATATCTTAATGAATCAAGTAGCAAAAATATTATTCCTAATAATAAATAGCACTAATCTTTATAGAATAAAAATCTTTTTTGCGAAATATTTCTAATAGGGTTAGGATTAGAATTAAGTTAATGCAATTTAAAAAATCGTCTGTAAAATTAGCCTGTCAATGAGTAATAATAATTGGTGAAAAGATATAGAGTTGATTGATATGTGTGCAAGTATTAATGTTATGTATCATTTATTGATTCGTGTCAATTCAGAATCATCATGTGTTATTTGTAAATCAATGAATACCTTAAATTTTACTGATTAATACTGATAAAAAGATTTATCATCCAGAAATTAGAATTAACACTAAAATGCAATATTTATTTTTTTTTTCTATTTATTTATTTATTGTTTTATTTTTTTAAAAGATATTACATGAAAACTGAAAACTAAATGTGTCTTTTTTTGAAAAAATTAATTTTAATATAATTAGCAAATCGTATTCACATTACATTGAAAATATTGAATTGATTCTCTAAATGCATTTGGTCTTTCTGTAATAAACAACAATCATAAATGTTGAATAACTTCATTCTGTAGATTAAATCATCACGTAAAATTGTACTTTTATGGACTGGACACTGACTGGACTAACGGAACGGCAATTACACAGGTTTTTTCAAGATAAAAGAATTTTAAGTTGTGGCTTGTTGGGTGACAGTAACACAAATAAATATGGCCTATTGGGATAGCAACCATTTCAGTGTAAGAAAAAATATTTAAAAAAAGTTAAACACCCAATTAATTCTCGGAAGGCTGTGTAAGCTGTTCGATAACAGGGGTAATGTTCTTCATAATAATAATTCCGAATATGAAAGACAAACTAATACACATGAGCAGATTATATCAGAAATGTGCATTAAAAATGTGCTGTACATATATCAGAAATATCATATTTAAAGATCGTAACCGTAATTCGTTTAACTGCAATTAATCGTAAATTTGTTGACCAAAACTATGTTTTTGACGCATTTTATAATAAAAATATAAAAAACTTAATTTTGGAATTACCGTATCTGTTTTGCTTGTTCATAATATTTCATACATTCGCCAGGTTTTATATTTATTATACATGTGCTTGTTGCAATTCTGATCAAAATTAACGTATGTATAATGTGTGCGTATTTTTTTTTTAAATTAATAAAAACAAAAGACCTCTAGATGTTTTGTTGATCAATTTATTTATGATAAGATAACCTTAAGTTCATAACTAATGTATTACTATTTCATGACGCTGAACCTTATTTATTTAATTCATTCTTATTTGAGCAGAACAATTATATGTATTAAATCTTAAATAGGGTTAACGTTTAAATGATTACATGATTATTAATCATGTAAGTTTTAGTAAAGCGACGCGTTTAACGCTACATAATTTTTCTCGGTTCCGATCTTTAGCTATATTACATACCAGCAGTAAACTACTCTACACGGAATTAGATACAAACAAAAAATAAATAACTACCGTAAATATATGTCATATCACTAAAACACTTTAATAGCAAAATTATTTTAATTTAAATACCAAGTAATTCATAAGCGCATATTCTACTATGAAAATGGAATGTATATTTTTAAATAAGTATAATAGTTGTGACAGAAAAAATATTGACATACAAATTTATGCAATTAGATCTATTGCTGATATATTACTGAATTGTTAATGTTAAGTTTATTTTGATTGTTGTTTGACTCACAATCATCTGTCTGCTATTTTTCATGCCAACTTTCAATTATTTAATTAATAAAATTTTAATGAAATTTCTAGCATATAATCTAAAATGAATTCTTATCATGTGACCCACGAGATCTCGCACAACATGCGAAATGTTTGCTGGATTTTATCACAAATAATTAATTGTGCGTGGTTGATCTCTAAGTGAATATCTTCTAATAGGAGGAGTTATATAAAGTAATCAATCGCTAATTAATGAATAAGAATCCATACTATAAAAAGCAGAATAAGACAAGACATCTCATAATGCAGTAATAGCCCCAATAATAAATAATAACCAAATATGATGCCCTCATAAATAAATATAATAAATTCTTTGATGAACAAAGAGTAAATATTATAGAATTTGAAATTATAATAATAAAGTAAATTATAAATATTTTTTCTATTTCCAAAATTTTTAGAAATATATTATTCATCAATTGAATTATAGGCGTCAAATTCTTCGGCAATTAAGTGATTTGAATTAGTTATTTCATGTTCATAAGTTCCCAGTAAATAGTCCAACTAGTTGAATATTCCATGCACAAATCTGTTCCAAAAGAAGCCCACGACATTCGTCATTCAAAATAGCCACATTTTTCTTTCAACTTTTACTCTACTTAGTACTGGATTTGATTGATCATATATGAAAAAATAAACTACTGTATCTGAAGTTGTACTAAAATATGATTCCTATTAAATGAAAATATGGTATTGAAAATATAGACTTAAGAATTTCTTCATGAACTCTAGTAGAAGTATTTAATCGAATAAAATCATTTATAAATGTTTTTTGTAAAACTATCCCAATTTACAAGATTATATCCTCCTACTAAATCATCTTGGACAGTTTTAATTATTACAATAGTTGGACCTTGAAAATCACATAATCTATGAAATATATTGACATCAAATCCATCTCTGCTTCCACGTAATAAAAGCTTAAATTTATAAGGATTAGTTATACATGTATAGTAATCTTTATCCTTCTCATCAATCCAACTTGAGATAATTGCTTTATTCTCATTAGTCATTAATCTTAAGCATCTTCTTGGTGGTATTTTAGTTTTAATAAATGCACTAGTGTTCAACTTATAGCGTTTGATTTGTTTGTCAATATAATTTTTAGGAATATAATAATATCGAATTAAGGGGATACAACGAGAAATAGTTTCTTTTAATACCACAAAATGTTCATCAGACCAGTTTGATACGTTTTTATCAGACCAATTAGTGATATCATCATCAAGAAATTTAAAAGTACCACATTTAATCAAATAATTCCAAATTTCTATTTCCTCAAGTTCAAGTTCATCACTTTCTAAAAAGGCTACTTCATCTAATAATGGTAAATCTGATGAATTAAAAAGAGAATAAGGATTTCTAAAAGTAAACTTTAGAATATGATCATATAATTTATGAAAATGATTATGACGACAAACGACATTAAATGACATTACAAGATTAGACAATAACCATAAAGAAACCTTTTAAATTAAATGATTTTGAGCGTGTTCGACAAGGTCAGGGAGTTTAAGTTCATCAGATGGGACTAGTATATTCAAAGAATCTTCAACTTATGCGGGCAATATCTTTTTTCTCGTATAAATATAGCTAAACAAATTATTAAATTAATTTGTTAACAAATGCCTTTCCAGCATGTAATTAATAGAATAAATAGATTTATAAAATTATAATTAACATAAAAATGTTAGGATGAACATTTGGCTTTGTAATGATATGATATAAGTACCATGTTTTTTATCCTTCCATAGTTCAGATAGAGCACTTTGAAAATAAAGAGAACGTGAACGTAAAATTGATGAATGCGCACTGAATACTTTAATATTTGGTTCACTTCCTACAACTATTTTACATCTGAATTGCTATCTGATTGTGACCACATTTGATCAACGGAGATACACGTACGTTGTGAAGGTCGTGGGAATCGGGTCTATGGCTAAAATCCACTAACAACACCACAATCTAACTTAGCCAATGTCCTTTCCTTGTGCAAGACGCCTGAACCTTGAATTGGTAGGCAGAAAGAGGCGTGGAAGATTTGGTCCGGGTCTCGAGGTTCTTCGGGTCTTGCGGTAACGAAAGTGGGACCGATCGTTAACGATATCACGTGATCACGGGATTTGGACTTTGATACGATTTCACCTATCGGGAGATTATCGGTCAATGATGATAACAGTTATTCAATTATCTAGCGGGGAGAGGGGATTACTAATGATAACACATATACTCTAATTTCGAAGGTTATCACTCAACTAAGTCATATTTAACTCGCACTGAGTTCTCCTTTAGGCCAGCGACAATCACTTCACCGACATAACTTTTCACCGACAATTATTCACCGACAAGTTCATTTTACCGACAGTTTATTTCACCGAAGCTCATTTCACCGAAGCTCATTTCACCGACAAAGTAATTCTGGTCATTGTCGTTAGGGTCAGGGAGAATTAGGTAGAATTAGGGCTAAAGTTAGTATGCTTTTTAAAAAAAAACTTGTTGGTGAAATGAGCTTCGGTGAAACAAACTGTTGGTAAAATGAACTTGTCGGTGAAATGTTATGTCGGTTAAGTGATTGTCAGTGCAATAATGCAGACCTGTTCCCATTTTTGCATTACCCCCTCTCAGTAAAGTACATTGGACGTTTTGTGGACATCTTGGACATTTTTTCAAATTAAAATTACTTAAAATTTTATTAAAATTATCTATTTTAATTTTTTTAAAAATGAATCCAGCACCTAAAAAAATATATAATTAAATATTCATTAAATTAATTTATTAATTATTTAAGTCTTGGACATAGGAATGGACAGTTTTGGACAATTTTGGACATTGGACATAAAACATAGTGTTGGACACGTCCAATGACAACACTGCCCCCTCTCCCCACCGGGGGGAGTGGTTCAAATAGTAAAATTTTAAAAATTTTTTTTTAAAAAAAAATTCTTTCGATTTGTTCCGTGACTATATAAAAATTTTCCGAAATATCCCATAGCCCTATGTATATTTATCAAAATTTTTTTTTACTATGAGGGGGGTATGTACATCATATATACATTGATATCTCAAAATCCTGATTATATAATATCTTTTGGGATTCTAACAAAAAATATTTCTTGCAATATTTTAGTATAAACTATAACCTCCTCTGACACTATTTTTGTTTTATCATTTATGTTACGATTTTGGCTGACATCATCAATAGCCATAAAATTATTTAAAATTTGTTTATGTTAGAGTTAACATTTATATGTAATAGAGTTAGAAGTTAACAATTTATATAGTAAAATCGCTCAAGGAAATCTTTTTGTTAGTTCACATTTTTTCAAAGTTGATGTTTGTGAATTGTAAATAAGTGTGTATTTATACTATGTAATTTAAGAAAATTTCTATATAATTATAGTTAATTCAATAATTTATTTAGATAATAATTATCAAAAAAAGCATAAAATTATTAGCACATTCAATACTGCAAATTACATAGATTATTATATTTAGGGGTATAAAAATTGATCCCTTTTTATATTGTTATTAATTTTTTAGTAATCTAAAATTAATAAATTTTATAAATGGATATATAATTCTGAAATTGATGATTTGAAAAATTATTGATCGAAAATGAGTACAGTCCTCCCTCTTTATAAGTACCTTCCATATAATTACATCATATAAAACCTCTTTATAATCACACCTCTATTTGCGCCCAATTACTATTTAATAATATTTAAAAAACCTCTGGGAGCTTAGATCTGCACTCTGCCACATTCCGGTGCCGGAAGAGTGCTAAAGAGACAATACGTTGAGTGAAGTTAATTTTAAAAACGCACAAGGCCATTATATAGGGGCAAAAGCCCTAAAATCAAGAAAAAAAAAGTTTACAAGTCTTAATATGGATGATATCCAGGAAAAACGCACAAAGACCCATAATACTAGATCGAAATTTATTGACAAGGAAGATAAAACAAAAGTGTCACAAGAAAGCTCAACTACCTCAATGGAATTAGAAAAAGGACAGGAAAAGCAAGTAGAAACCTCCAATAACACGTCTGTAGATTGGTCAGAAGATGTGGACCAAGAATTCTCTTTGGGAAAGGATCCAACAGACACAGGTTCAAGTTCCTCTGAAGAAAGAGAAAATTTACTGGGAAATATAAAGGAACATTCTGGAAAAACTGTGGAGAATGATGATGTGATGAACGTGATCATGCAGAATAATGATATGAACCCGAATTTGGGTGATAATTTAATAAATTTAAGGATTAAATCATCTGAAGACCATCAATGGTCTAGTTTATTTACTAAACTAAGAAGTAGTAGAGCAACATACTCTAATTTTGCTCCCAGAAACAGAATCCATACAAAAAATGACAATGCATTAATATATACAGAATTTTGAGAACATTTCAATTAATGATATTGTAGGTGCATTATATACAAAATGAAAGATGATTTGATTGTAGCTAGGCCACATTATAAAAGAGGAAAGCGTCAATACCTTGAGGTTATTTTTATCAATTAGGAGAAGCTGCTACAAATAGAATTGTTATCTTCAAACAAACATTACTAGGGTATATTCCAGTTAATCTTAGACGAAATTTCTTGCATGTCAAGTTATGAAATGTTCTAATGGGACCCAAGGATATTATTTCAAGACGAATTAAAGAGGCCACTGAGGAATTGGGCTATGTTTCTTCAATTAAACTCTTGGTTTATAAAGGAACACCAGTATGCACAAACCAGTGGATAGTCATGTTTGAGACAACAGATAACCCAGACCTTGTTAAGAGAATTCCTAGACACACTCACATATGGGACCAGAAAGTCACTTTGGAGTGGAAAGAGGCTCCCAAAGTTTGTTTTTACTGTGACAAAGAAGGGCATATCAAGAGGAACTGTGAAGAGCTTAGAAAGTCAATTGAATTTAGACAATGGCAAAGGGGACATAGAATGCAAGCAAATAATCAAGCAAAAATACAAAGTCAAAATGAAATAACCTTTAGTGCAGATAATCCATATGTAACAGATGGGCACAAATTTTGAGCATAGAAGGTAATATGAATAAGAAGGAAGTAATATGTGATAAAAATAGTGAAAACTCAAAACAGGTGACAAATGGAATTTCTTTAGTTAATCAAGTTGATGAAGTTTTACAAGAATAGGCTAACATGGTACATACCTCTAAAAGTAAGAAAAAGAAGGCAGTTAATACTATTTCTGTTGGGCCTGAAGAAGAAATTGGTACAGAAAATGTTGCTAAAGAGCTCCAAAAGGCAGAGAAAATGGAGTTAATAGTAGAAATAGATGTTGGATCAAAACAAATAGTTGACAATAAAGAATTTATTCAAGTACTAGCGAAAGAAATAAGAAAAAAATAGTAACTCTGCAATAGACAAAAGAATTTTCTTATATGACAAGGATAAAATATCTAAAAGAGGCAAAACCTTATCGGGTAGATAATTATAGTATATATTATAATAATTATAAATTGCATAAGCAATTTTATTTGTTTTTTCTTTTTTTTATATATATGCATAATACAATTAAAATAGCAACCCTAAATGTCAAGGGTTTGAATAACAAACAAAAATTTCAAGAGACTATGACATTGTTAAAATCATATAGATTATATTTAATTTTAATACAAGAAACCAACCTTTATGACTACTCTATTAGAAATTTTTTGGCTTAGCAGTAAATGTATAACTCACATTGGACATTAAAAATGGCAATACTAGCAGGAAGAAAGGAGACTAAGTTTGAGAAAATAAAAGAATTATTTAATAGACGAGTTCTATCAAATTTTAAACAACGGTCTTACCTGGTCACTAATGTATATACTCCTCCAAATATAGAAGACCAAGTTATATTCTTTAATAATGGCTCCTACAGTTAGATAAAGAGGTTATTAATATTGTAGCTGGAGATTTTAATGTAAATTTAAATCTATATGAAAACAGAATTAGTCATGCAGAGCTATATAATGATTCATTACATGTAATTTTAAGACAAAAAATGCAAGAGTATATAGATACAGCAGGGATAATAGGGCTAAAACCCTTTCTTACTTTTTATCAGAGAACACGTAGAAGCCATTTAATGGCTACTTGTTTGGACTATATATTTATAGACACAAATCATGCTCAATATTGTAAAGGGGTTGCTACTCAGTTTGTTAACTCAGACCATTTATTAGTTGAATGTGAATTGCATTTTGCAAAGAACTTTTCAAGAGCTGCATTTTGGAAATTTGATAAAAGATGTTGGTCTAATGAAAGAATTCGAGAAGATGTTGAGGAGGAACTACATAGCATTAAAGATATAAGCAAATGGGACTTTCACAAATGTGTTATTTAGTTAATTATTAGGGCCTATAAACCACAGATTGCTCTAGAAAGTAAAATTCAAAAACTTCACAAAAGGCTTACAGAAGTAAATATAAAGATTGCACATAGTGATGAGTATGAGAATTTACAGTTAGTAGCTGAAAATATACATCAACAGTTACAAGAGGAGCTATCTTTATTAGCTGAAAAATGGCAAACTAGATCAAAGCCTAAATAGGTAAAATGTGGAGAAAAGTCCATAAAATATTTTTTTATGCATTACAAAATTAGAGCTTCGTCAACACCTACTACTAAAATTAGGGACTCAAGTAAACCACAAGAAGAAGACCCAACCCAACTACTATTCTGCAGTATATTTGTAACAACTTTGATAGTTATACAAGACAGAAGAGTTTGATGAAAAAGCAGCAGATAGTTTAATTCAGGGTCTGCCACAACTATCACTAGCTCAAAATATGTCATTAGTAAAGATGATTTCAAAAGAGGAAATTCTAGGGGTCATAGATACTCTTGCCAATAATAAAGCCCCTGGAAATGATGGATTTAACTATGAATTTTATAAGTTAGCAAAAATGAGATCCTTCTAATACTTTTAAAATTGTTCAACACAGTATTAGAGTTAGGAAAAATGCCATGTTCATAGAGTCAAAATATCATTTCACTGATTCCTAAAAAAATGATAACCTTGAAGAAATAAGTAATTGGAGACCAATTTCACCCATGAATTGTGACGTCAAAATACAGTCTAAATGCACTCTCCCTAAGTGCACACCCTCCTTAAGTGCACACCTTAGCTCGTTCCCAAGCTTGGGACTTAATGATAAGTGCACACTCTCCAACTAGTGTTGAAAATTTCAGACTCAAACACTGTTCTCATGAGAACAGTATAATAACTACATGTGTTCTCAAACAATTTGTTACTGAACAGTATAATAACTACATGTGTTCTCAAACAATTTGTTACTGTTCTCACTAAAAAAAAAAAAAAAAAACCAAAAAAAAAAAAAATCACAATATTGAAATCATATCTATAAAAAAATCTATGAAAATTAAATATAAATTTTTATTAGTTTTGGTTTGCTATAAATTATATTATATACTTATGCGAACATTACTGTTCTCAAAAAGTTTTTTAATAGTAAATAGTAAAAAATTTATACTGTTCTCAAATTTATAATAGTGTTCTCATAAGAACTCTGAGAACACTAATTTCCAACACTGCCTCCAACCTCTGCAATGCATAGATTTTGTAGTCCCAGACTTATATATGCACCTCTATAAATGCACGCATATAATCTTTGACCAATTAAAATACTTGATGACCATGTGATTTTAATATTATTTTATTATATCCGCAGATTTTTGAAATTTATTATTAAAAATTTCAAAAATCTTTAACAGCGAATAACTTTTGTTCCACTGGTACGTTTTTGATAAAACAACTACCAAAATGTTCACATTAATGAGACGATTCTAATAAACCCAAAATTATTAAAATCCAATTACCGAATCCAGAGATTGTTAACAATTTGTGTTACTTAGAGCATTTAAGGATTGAAAAAACCAATCTTTAAATATCTGAGTGACACAAATTGTTAACGATCTCTGGTTCCAGTGATTGGATTTAGCAATTTTGGGTTCATTAGAATCGTCTCATCAATGTGAACATTTTGGTAGCTGTTTTATAAAAAACAGACCAGTAGAACAAAAGTTATTCACTGTTAAATATTTTTGGAATTTTTTTTATATATTTTTATAAATGCACACCCTCTATAAATGCGCACTCATGCCTGGTCCTAACGGAATGCACTTAGGGAGGTCTGACTATATTTATGAAAATTATTGCGAATCAACAAAATATAATTTGTGCAGATATTATTGGGCCATATTAAAGAGGATTTGTAACCAGAAGATTAATACAGGATGCGGCCATGGATATATTAATGGTATTGAGAAACCAAACAGATCAGTCCAAATACTACTGGCTTCTTTTGGTAGATCAGCAAAAAGCCTTCGACAGTGTCAATCATGGGTACTTAAAAATGTTTTTAAACAGGATAAACTTTGATAAAAAATTTGTTAATATCGTTAATGCATTATTTTCATCTTAAAAGCATACATTACGAACTCAGGTTTGCTCTAAGAACCATTTAAAGTAGAAAAAGGAGTCTGTCAGGGGGACCCATTGTCCCCACTTTTGTACACACTAGCAATAGACCATTATTGAAACATATATATGAGAAAATCTATGATATTGAGATTAAGAATCAATGTTTCAAAATTGCGGTGTATGCAGATGATTTGATCATAGGCATTGGTTCTTAAAGTGATTGGCTTGATTTATTGGAGATAATTAAGACATATGAAGCTGCATCTAATGCAAGAGTAAACAGATCTAAGAAATGCTAATACCACTTACAGTGATGGCACAGGGTCATAACTTGACCAGTGAATGCAATTTTAGGAAAGTAACAAAAGATGAACCGATATCTATACTTGGCTATAAAGTGGATAGTAAAGGAAATCCAATAAAACATTTATGGGAGGATTTAGCTCACAAGATACAAAATAAAATTAATACTATAGCAAATAGAAATTTGTCATTGAAAGGTAGAATATTAGTAGCAAAATCACTATTTATTTCAAAATATGGTATCTAGCATATCTTACCTCTTCCAAAAGAAAACAGCTATATGTGTTCAATAACATGATTATGGATTGGGTCAAAATTAAGTCGAGAATGCTTCCACGCTATTCAATTTTTCAATAGGGGTATGACCAAGGAGGCTTGGTGGCTCTGATTTTGAAGGATATTTTGGATGCAAAATTGGTCTCAGTGTAAATAAAGTTAATAATGGATAATAGTTTCTGGGCAAAAGTAGAAAGAGCAATAGTCACTAAAAATTTACAGAGTAGAAGAAATATAACAATTAAGGAGGCTCTAAATAACAGTTCAAATACAACCAAAGGATGGACAGAGAGATGGAAGCCATATATGCAAGCATGGAATTGGTTAGAGGGTAAAGTACTAGAAGAAGAAAATGGACCTTGGGACCCTAGTGATCTTGAAATAGAAAATCAATATGGTAATTTTTCAATAAAAAAAGCTAAAGAATACCTATGTTCTAAAGTCAATGTTTCTGCTAGCCAAACAGATCATATAGGATGGATTAAAGAAAAGTGGACTATTAATAGAAAGAAGGATATAGTTTGGAAGCTAAAACTTAGAGCACTTCCTTTAGAGTATCGACTAGTACATATTAATCAGGAAGAAAATGGGGAATGTTCTGCATGTACTGGAGAAATACAAACCCCATTACACTTCGCCCTGGAGTGTAAAATTAGTAAAATGATATAGTCCGAAGCATACAAACATCTGATAATATCAAATGAGAATGGACCCCCGAAGTCATAGGATGAAATTTTTTCTGCTATGAACATTGAAGAGCCCGCCAAATATAAAGCAGCTATATGACTGCATATTACCTGTCTATATGAGATCTGGTGTTGGTACGCCCAGGTCAGATAGAGACAGAAATGGATACCAGAATCGATACTATCTAATATAGTCCAGATGAGAATTAGTAAGGAGTTAAAGGTTCTGAAAGCTTTACAAAAGGAGGGACATAACAGTTTAATGAAGGTAATAAAGTATCTTTATCTGAACTTTCTCAGATAGATTTTAGGGCAGATAAGAAGGGCTTGACCCGGAATAAAGATGTAAATAGTTCAATAGTCTATATTTATTATAATATAATTTTGTATTAGGTGTCAATCAGTAAATTATTAATAAAGTACGCCTACATGGCGTCCTCTTCAGAGGTTTGTTAAAAAAAAAACCTCTATATAAGCACAACAATAAAAAAATTACTAAGGCCCAACTATGTGATTATAAAGTAGGAAGACTGTATCAGCTATCTTGGTTTAGGTAAAGGCAGATTTGCAACTGTTCATTATGCTACATGGTATAATAAAGTCAACATACAACTAGACTTGTTGCGTTTAAATTACTTCATAATTCAAATGAAGAATTTATAAAAAAAGCAATCTTTATATTTAATATTTTTTTATTAATTATATAGAAAATAATTATTGTCCGGAGTGAAGTGGAGGACACTGTTTTTATATCTGCATTTGATACACAAGATCACATGAATTATGTCTGTTCATTTCCAGGTTTTTGATTGGCTACAAATCATGATTATCTGATTGATCTTTTATGCTCCAGACATACAATGTTATGCATTGCCTAGTTTATATTTACATTAATAATATAAAATACATTCTATTCTAATAATAAGTTAAAAAGCATACTATGATATTGACTTTAAAGATCCAATTTTTTAAAATGTGCTAGTATATCAAATGACATAGTTTCAAAAGATTGCTTACACAAAAATATACAAACTATAGCGCAGGTGGATTGGAAAGATAAATTAAATTTGCTACAATGCATTGCATCAGATTTTCAGATAATTCATTCTCATGATCATATTTATCTAGATTTGCATAATGGAAATATATTACAAAAGGACTTGAAAAGTGCATAGATTGCAGATTTAGGACTTTCAATAAATCAAATTCTAATAGAGTTTGTGGATTTTACCACACATTTCTCCTGAAGCTTTGACATCTGACATTTATTTATTTGGTATAATCATGTGAGAAATTTTATATGGAAAGCCAGTATTCTACATTCAAAAACCTGAATGTCGCAACTTTGTTTTTCAGTGGGTTGTAATGATTTAAGGCCTGTTGCTAATGAAAAAGCACCACAATGTTACGTAAACCTTATGGAAAATGCTAGAACAAATATTCAGATAATCGTCCATTTGCAAAAGATCTTGTAAATTTTTGAGAAATGACAAAGTGTTGAAAGTTTTTTGTTAGAACTAATGAGTCCAAAACAGTACTTGAGAATATCGAAGAATTGTACTATGAGTAAACGATCAAAGGTGGGAGTAAGTTCATCAACACGCGAGAAATTACAAAATAGTTATCTGAGATGACTTTACTCAGCAAGGAAATTGAACTTCTCAATATTCCTGATTACAGTCGTCCCTCTCTATAATCACCAAGTCTGTCGCACCCTATTTTGGTAATTGTAAGGAGGTGTGACTATAAATAAAATACCTCATTATAGTCATCTATAGGCGAAATGTGGCATGCTTCCATCTAAAACATTTTTTCTTACTAATTTAACGACACATGGCCACTAATTAAAAGTTGTAGAGTTCGTCGAGATGCATCTAACGGTAGTTAGATCATTCAAATCGGCCTAGTGGATAGCGAGTTATCGTCAAAAAACGATTGGCCGACTATATAAAATCTCTATGTAACAATATTTGTTTACATAAGAGATTTTATATAGTCGGCCAATCGTTTTCGACGATATCTCACTATCCACTAGGTCAATTTGGACGATCTAACCACCGTTAGATGCGTCTCGACGAGCTCTACAACTTTCAATTAGTGGGCATGTGTCGTTAACTTAGTAATGAAAAAAGTTTTAGATGGAAGCACTCCACATTTCGCCTATAGTGATTTTCATATGTAATCTCTGTCACGGATTTTTATATAGTCAGCCAATCGTTTTTCGACGATAACTCGCCATCCACTGGGCCAATTTGGATGATCTAACCACCGTTAGATGCGTCTCAACGAGCTCTACAACTTTTAATTAGTGGACATGTATCGTTAATTTAGTAAAGAAAAAAATTTTAGATGGAAGAACTCCACATTTCGCCCATAGGATCACTCTCCAGTTGACAGGAGGCTTATCAATTAATAGATAATTTTAAATATACGTGACTATGAAAATTGGCCAATCAGATTATATAATCCATATTTAGTTAAAAATTGGTGACTATAATAAGGGTTTTTTATTAATAAAATTGTTAAAAAATCAAATTTTCATGATGATAGTTATTATAAGCGATTTGTGACTAAAATGAGGTTTTTTTACTATGTTTGAGTCTGTCGTGCAAAATTGGGTGCTTAAATAGAGATGTGACTATATGGGTGTGACTATAGGAAGGTCTGACTGTACTCTTGATAGTCTTTTAAAAAGATTTTATGTACTGTATGCAATTTTTTCAATTTTTTTTTTAAAAGCAAGGTCCATTCCCTCTTCCAATTTTATTAATAATTTATAAATTCATTATACAATTACTATGTTAAGGAAAAAGAGACTAGAGCTACTTTACTCCCAACCTGAGCTTTGCCAAGACAGGTTATGGACCTTCTCAGTCATAGTTTTCAATTGCATCAAACTTCTCGTTGGACTCTATAAAGAGTTTTTTCCATTTCGTGTACTTTCTCTGAGCATTTTTGATGGTTTCTTTTCCATGTGTTGGTTCTATCGGAATGTTGTCTTTATTAAAGTTCCCAACTTCTTTTTCTTGAAGGTTGTTAATCACTTCTCTACTGGGTATCCATATTTTTTCATAGATCTTTTCCATAAGGTTGGCCGTAAAATCTTTTTTGTAATTCTTTTTCCCATTTTTACTTCCAGGTATGATATTTTCTTTCGAGATAATACATGGAGTGACTTCTGTTTTTCTTAACCATTCAATGTATTTTCTTATTTCTTCTTCTCATATATTTCTTTGTACTTCTTTCCCTTCTTTAGATTCTTCGTAAACTTCATAATCGCTTGTTTCTGAATATGCGTTTTCTTGACACCACATCCAGTGTACTTGGTTTTCATATTCTTTTCAGCACCTTGGACACGTTGAACCTTTCTCTTTCTTAATATCCCTGTAATACATATTTAGTAGCGTTGGAAGTTCATTTATCATCATTTTTACCTTAAAAGATTTCATTATTGAAGCTTTAGTCGATGCATATCTTGCTAATGGTCTACTTTCGATATTTAAACTGTTGTATGTCATTTTCCAGTCTATTTCTATCTTTTTCTTTAACTTTTCAATTCTGTTTTGGCTACTCCATTCCGAAATTATTTTTTCTTTGATTAATTGTTTTATAAATCTTTTCAGATTACAGTACACAGGTTTTCTCTCAAATTTTATTAAATACATATTTGTTGTAATCTTTCCTCCTTCGATATCCATTATCCATTTTCTTGTTTCTTGTTCTTGCTTATCTTCTCTTCATATACAATATTGATTCTCAATCTTTTCATTTTCATTATTCTTCTTATTATTTCCGTAAATTGATCTAGGTTTTCTTTCAACTTAAAGTTTTTTCTGCTCGTATAACCTTTCTTTCTATTTCTTTTTTAAGACCTTTTATGTTGGTTTTAATCCTTACTTCTTCTTTGTCTTTACTTAGTAATAAGGTTAGTGCTATTCCAGTTAAGGCTGTCTTTATCTTCGTAGGCCAACTTTCTACCTTCAACTCTATCGTTTCTTGGCTGGGTTTTATCTGTACCAATATCGCTATACCTTCGGCTTTATTCTCACTTTTCTTTCTCTCAACAATTTCATATTTTTCTTCTGCTCCCAAGCCAGAGATTTTGATCTTTTTCCATAATTCATCTCTAATGTTCATGAATATTTTTGTCAAATTCCAAGAAGTTAGAAGTTTTTTCTCTATAAAAGGTTCTCTAGATATTATATTTGTTTCTTCTTTCTTTATTCTAAAAGTTCTCGTTATATTCTGATATTACTGTATATTTCTTTTTTTCCATTAACTATAACTGCTGACAGGAAATGTTAATGTATTTTTATTACTCCTGCGTTCGTTCTTGTAAATATATGTTCATCACATCCATTACACCTTTTGTTATTTTATTTCCTTTCTTATACCAATGTCTCATTGTTGCCAAATTGTCTTCCACTTTTCTTAGGGAGCTTCCAGAAATCAGCTAATTTTTTTTTACTATGAGCCCACCTCATCCTACCCCACCCACCCACACCTGATACCCCAATTAGCCAATCATATTTTACGATTATTAAAAAGTTAAATATAACATTTAATAGTAAATAACTTTTGATCTACTGGACCAAATTTGATGATTCAACTACCAAAATGATCCTCTCAATGAGAGGATTCTAGCAGCCCAAAATTGTTAAAATCCAATTACAGGATCCTGTGATCAGAATAGATTTGTGTTACTATAAAAGTTCTATAATTTATTAAATAATTATAACCCATTTATAGTAACACAAATTTATTTCGATCTTAGGATCCTGTGATTGGGTTTTAACGATTTTGAGCTTGTTAGAATCCTCTTTTTGAGAGGATCATTTTGGTAGTAAAATTATCAAAATCGGCCCAGTAGATCAGAAGTTATTAACAATTAAAATTTAATATTTAATTGTTAATAACTTCTGATCTACTGGGTCGGTTTCGATGATTTTACTACCAAAATGATCCTATCAATGAGAGGATTCTAACAAGCTCAAAATCGTTAAAATCCAATCACAGGATCCTAAGATCGAAATAAATTTGTGTTACTATAAATGGATTATAATTATTTAATAAATTATAGAACTTTTATAGTAAACATATCTATTTCGATCACAGGATCCTGTGATTGGATTTTAACAATTTTGGGCTCACTAGAATCCTCTCATTTAGAGGATCATTTTGATAGTCGAATCATCAAATTTGGCCCAGTAGATCAAAAGTTATTATTATTAAATATTATTATTAACTCTATAATTTTGGTCAAAAATAATTTTGCAACTTTGGCCAGAATTATGAAATTTTGGCCGGAATTACACCTGATACTTCAGCTGACCCACCCACCCACCCAGAAATCAGCTGATTTCTGGAAGCTCCCTTACTTTTCCTATAAGTCCTACACTATTAGTTACCCATATATTCTCCTTTCGACTTCATTGGATATGCACCTTATTGTAAATAGGTTTGGGACTATTAATTTCATTGATGGGTTTTCATTATTTGCAATTAGTGTACATATTGTCTCGAACCATCTCGGCTCTCTATCCTTAATTATTTTACCCAAGTTATGCGCTAAGCCTTTCCATATTACAAAATTTTTACATTCTTCGTCTAATAATTGTTCTATATATTTTAAATCATACTTGTTCATGCTTGTTTTGATGTCATTCCTTTTCTCCATCTTTTTTAGAATATAATTGATCAAAGTTCCTTTTTCTTTTAGAGGTTGTGGCCATGCTTTACGCTTATTTACTAATTTTATTTCAGTTTCATACATTTCTGTTAGTATTGCTGCAGTTCTAGAGAAATTTTCTTCCTTAGGGAAAATTGGTTCCTCTTCTAGTATAGATATATTCATGTTGGCTGCATTTTGTAGTTCTTTAATATGATAAAAGCTGGCGTATTAACCAAATTCAAATTATTCATATCTTTTCATAATTGGTTAATGTGTTGTAAACATTGTATATCTCTCGTTTTTTTCATGCCGTATATATTATAGTGCTACAATAGTATATTAGGTGCTGTTCTTACAATTTTTGCTTTTTGTTTTATTCCTTTCATGATTTTCTTATCTATACTCTCGCACATCGAATCTTTAATATATATATTTTGGCACCTATATGCTATTCTATTTAGTATCACACTATTGACTATGTATATATATTGTTTTTCTGTGATTCTACTTTTGTTAAGCCTGTCTATAGCTTCTTCCGCTTCTTTCTTTATTTTCTTGTTAATTTTGTCTTGATTCTTCTTTTCTTTAAACTAGCATCCTAGATACCTGAAAGGTTTGTCTTGTATGCAATTTTTTTATTAGAAATTTTTTTAGGATAATTTCATTATTTTTTTTATTTTTTGAATGATTTAATATAAGTTTAACAATGAAAATAATTATGTTTTATTTTACCGGGGGCTACCAATGCATTGTGGACACTTTTTAAAATTTATACCAAGCTAAATAAATATAATATCAAGCTAAAAATTATATAAAAGTTTATTAAATCTAAGGCTTTTAAATAAAAAAAATTTATAAAATTCTATGCAGTAGTTTTAAAATAATTAAGATAATACAAAATTGTGTAATTTTATACTGGTACGAAGCTAAAAATTATTAAAATTATATTTTTATAGTAAAAATTAATTTTCTATTAAATAAACTATATTTTTAATTTTATAAGGTTATTTATTATAGCAAATTATATATAATTTGAAATTTTTATAATTTTTTAAAAAATTTTAAAAATGTTAAAAAAATATATAATTTGTTATATTAAATAATATTATTTAAAAAAAAATTAATTTATTAAATAAAAAAATTTATAATTTGTTATATTAAATAATATTATTTAAAAAAAAAAATTAATTTATTAAATAAAAAAATTAAGTTTATATAGTACTATATTTAGGGGACCGTTAAAGCCAGGTGCCTTTATATGTTTTTTTATTATTTAATTAAAATTAGGGTAAGGGTTAGTTAGGAGTTTAGGTTAGAATGTCTTATAGGTAAAATTGCCTTCCTGACATTTTTTATTAATGCTCCAAGACAGGTTTAGACACTCGTTTCTTGTATTTTTGGTGTTTTTTACTTTTTTTGTCTCGTCAGGCTGATCCGTGATGATCAAAATTTACAATTTGATTGGCTGTCAGTCACGTGATGGCACCTGGCTTTAACGGATCCCTATATTTAGTCATTCTATTTATTATATAAGTTATCATATCGGGTGATTCTTAGAATACCCTAAAAATTATGGGGTTCAAAATAATATATACCCTAATTGTATACAGTAATGATCTGCATATATATTAATAGTTAAATAAAATATATACAGTATATCAGATATATCAGATATTAATAGTTAAATAAATAGCATTAGGCTTTTTTTTTTATTTGTTAATTTCGCCTTTTGGCCTGTTTTAGAGTCTTGTCATCATGTCATTTCTTTCTTCGTCATTGTCATTTTTGAAGATTTTATTGTCAGGGGCGTATTCGTCTGCTCAATAGAAAGTTAATTAAGTTTTTTTTTATTATTTCTTACTAACATTTGGTTTGACTATTGTAGCTGTTGCCAATTTTGCCGTCACTTTTGGATTGCCTTTTCAAAATTCCGTTTTTTTAAATCGTCGAGTTTTCGAAATATTGTTGTTGGCGTTTTTTCAGGGTCATCATGCCTTTTAGTATATTGTTACTGGTCTCTCGACGTATTGTTGCTAGTATTACACGAAAGCAGTGTGTATTACAAATTAGCTTTGGACGTAGCACTTTAGATTGGGATGAACATTTTATTAGAGATTCAGAGCTTAATGATAGTTGGACGTTAAGCAAAGTATGATCATTAAAGAGTGTTGTAATTGTTTATTAACCCACAGCTTTTATCTTCCTTCTTCTATGGCACTACTTCGTTCTTTACTAGCTATCTTCCATTTTATTAATTGTCTATATTTATACAATTCTACTCTACACCTGATTTAGATATAATCGAATATGAATTAAATAAATATACGATAAAGTATTACAACATATGTAGTATGGAATATTTCTGCCATGTGACTATAACAAATTTTTATTACCCAAAAATTACCACAACATTTGTCATGCTGGAGTCGTCGTTGTTTTTTCTTCAACCGGTTATCGTTGTAAATTATATGATAAGTACAAGCAAGCTGACCAAAGGGTTGTCCGCTCAAAATAATTTTCAGTTCCGAAGAACTAAAGAAAAATCAAATCACTCTCCAAAGAAGAGACGAAGTAAAAAGAAAAATTACTATTAGTTTAGAAAATAACGAAGTAGAAAAGAATTTTATCCACAATTTTGAAAGCAATTTTGTTGCAAATTTAGAGTTTTGGTATCTTTATTTTGTTTGGATTGTGTTTTGATATAGCGTAGTGAGCTATTTTGTTAAAATTAGCATTTTGGTATTGGATAGCTTATAGTTTAGACTGATGATGTTAATGTCTTGGGTTAGAGTGTTTGAGTTAGTGTTTGGATACAGTATAATGTCTTGTGGTTCAGTATAGGGTTAGGGTTTTAACAATTAGGATAAGAACTGTATTATGCTTGGTACGCGATTTCTAATAATAATTTTGTAATATTCGATAGTCTTTGATAAATTAAAGTGATTGAATCACATGGTCACGGGATCAATTAATTTATATCGTTATACATATCTTCATTCTCTAACTTCTTTGAACAAACCTTTAATGATAATAAAACAAGTTATAGTATAATAAAGTTAAAATTGTTGATAGTTATACTATATTTCAAAACAATACATATGTATTAGGGTTGTGCCCCAAACCTCTTTTTTGTAGTATGACTACTACATAGGGATAAAAATCAATTTTAAAACTTTAATTGATGATCAAATCAGTTATAATCAATTTATAATTGATAATCAAATCCTATATATATGTTGTCATCACTTAACTAATCTTGATAATAAAAAGATTAATTATTTGGGCAATATTATTTATTCATTTGTATAAAAATTAAAAAATGGCCTTAAATATTAAAAATAAACTTAGCCACTATGATATGAGTAGCAGTCATTTTACCGACAATCACTTCATAGACACCTCATTTCACTAACAAATTATTCACTGTCAAGTTCATTTTACTGACCGTTTATTTCATCGACAAAGTAATTCTGGTTATTGTTGTTAGGGTCAGGTAAAATTAGGTTAAAGTTAGTGTGTTCTATAGAAAAAAACTTGTTGGCGAAATAAGCAAACTGTCAGCAAAATGAACTTGTCGGTGAATAATTTGTCAGTGAAATGGGTGTCCGTAATACAAATCCCTATAATATAGCTTGGTATAAACTATAGGATTAAAATTTAATAAAACAATACGCCTTACATTTAACAAACATATAGCTATCAATAATTACTTACCAGAGAATACAGTAGTTAGAAATAATAATCTTAAACATTTACAATAAATTGTAAAATAAAGATAGCTGAGTACAAACTAAAGACCATGCTAAATGATTCATAAAGTTTAAAATCAAGAGCTATTTTTAAAATAAATAAATAACTTGAAAATTAGTGAAAGTTTATTATAATTAAAACGATCGTACTCCTAGAATCGAAAAATGTGTAATCATTTCTAGAAACGATTAAAACGATTACACAAAATGAGAATCGACTCTAATTCAATTAACGATTAAATCGATTATTAGAGAATCAATTCTCATCCCTACATTTGGGTTGGAATTTTTACTAGAAATATTTATCGTACTTTTGTACTGTACATATGTACATACATACATTAGATAGAAAACCTTGCTTAATTGATAATCCATCTTTCATCTGGAGAATAGGCGAAATGAGGCGTCTTCTATCTAAAAATTTTTTTACTAAGTTAACAATACATGTCCACTAATTGAAAGTTGTAGAGCTCATCGAGACGCATCTCGGTGGTTAGATCATCCAAATCAGCCCAGTAAATGGCGAGATATTGTTGAAAAACGATTGGCTGACTATATAAAAATCCGGTTCGCCTATTCTCCAGTTGACAGGCAGATTATCAATTAAATTAGTTAGGTCATGCAAACTTAATTTATCAGTTCTCATAATACTAGGTGGTTGGCTTTTAACAGATTTACAATTTTGTGTACTGGTATTTCAGTATTCAAACTATAAAATCTTTAATGCAAGTTGTGTAATAGATTGATAATGATGTCTAATTTTTTTTTACAAGAACCCGATTCTTTGCATGAAGAACTTGATAAGCTTCATAATTCTTTACATGATTTCTCACAAGAATTTAATTATTCATCACAAGAATTTAATGATTTCTCACAAGAACTTGATTTTTTACAAGAATTTAATGACTTTTTACAAAATTCTAATAACTCTTTGCAAGAATTTGACTTACAAAAAGAATCTGATAACTCTTTGCAAGAACTTGACTTACAAAAATCCAATAATTATCCACAAGAACTTGGTGATTATTCTAAAGATTCTATCATTTTATACAAAGAAAAAAATCGATCATTTATTTATAAAATTATCAAAGAAGGCATTTATCCTCTAGCTTCTACTCTTAAATATACTTCAGCACCTAATAGATATGAAATACCTGACAATTATATTGTAGAAACTACCTGGGTCACAAAAAAAATAAACAAACTATTAAGCTACAAATTGACTATATTTCTGGTATACCTACTTTTTATATTTATTTTGGACTTAAAAATTATGTTGTTTCAAATCAATTGCCTAGTCAAGCTGCAACATTGTTACATCAGGTAAAATAAATATATACTTTTTTTTTTTTTTTTTTTAAACTTAGGCAGTCTCGCTAACAAGTGTTTATTAGGATTCTTAAGATATAACGTACTTATACAGCAGTAACGAGAATACAACTAGCCACATGTACACTTTTGGTATCTAATTTAAATGGTCCACCCTAAGGTTCCACACTAGCTGCCATACCTGCAACCCAACTATGGGAATTGCCTAATTTAAATCCTCTGGTTATCCACTAAGCCCATCAATCCCCTAATACTTAACCTCCGACATTACTCGGCATAACACCTCTTTTGGGTGAATTCCCAGGTACAACCTGCTGCACTATGCCAAACAAACCGGTTTGACATAGAATTTTACCAGAACGATACATGTCCCACACAATTAATCGTACAGTTTCTTTCGGCGATCGATGCTACAGCTTTACCCATATACTCGCAGTCCGAATTTCCGTGAACCGCTGATATTGCCTACTACAACCCTCGTAAGGTTCGTCGTCTGGCCTGGCACCCACTTCTTCTGGTAGCACCGTCGTAGCTGTCTGTCTACTTCCTTACTCGGGATTTGCCAAGAGGTTTCTGTTTTTCCAGTTTTTTAGATTTGTTAGTGTAACAATACACCAATTTGCTCAGAAGCTTCCATTCAAGATGGTGTAACCAAGATTACAGGTATATTTACCCAACCGATCTTGAGCCACAGTCACCATAACACAGGCCTATTTTTCAAAACGTCGCCAGTGGGATTCGAACTTTTGACCTGTCGCTTGGGGATAACAAACTGGCAACTTCTCTAAGTCGCCACACCCTATAATAAATATAAACTAAATTAAATTTAAATATTAGTATTAATAATTTTGTGTTTATATATATTTATATAGCAGATTACACCTATAAAAAATCTACAAGTTCAGGAATTCTTTTGTTTGGCTTACAGTTAAAAAAAGTTAATTGTAATCAGAAGAGACTAAAGCAAACTAGAGCATTAAAGCCAGTAGAAACACTTTTAAATTCTACACTTACCAAGCGTGCTATTAATTTTTCTAAAGCAATGTATACAAATTTTCAAACTTGTACAAACCAATTTTATTATTTAAATAATAAACCTGTATTAGAATCAATACGATATTCAGTAAAAAGGCATGCTTATGAAGTCAGTTATGGTGCTAAAGATCCAAAAAAATTAAAACAAAAAGAAGAATCAGTTTGTCGAATACAAGATGAAGGTCATATTTCTTGTGATACTTATAGCAACCTTGCAGCAATTGAACCTTATTTACCTCGAGTATGGGCAATTTCTGAAAGAAGAAAGCAAATCACACAAAATATAGCTGAATTAGTTCCAATATCTATAATTGATATACAAGCACAAGCTCAAGTAGATCTAATGAAGAGCCTAATATTACAGAAATAGATATTGTAGAAAATGTTGTTCAGTTACTGGAAAATGTGGATATAGAAGCATCATTAATATTCTCAAATTTATAATGCCAAAATTAATTGAAAAAAAATTCTTAATTTTCCAAATATTAGTATTAGAATCTCAGGGGATGGACGTAACGTAGGTTATAAGGTTAAGCATGTTTTAATTACATTTGCTATTTTTGATGATTTGGCAAATATTCATAGACCTAAACATCATTATACCATTGTTCTTTACTCTGGTGCTGAAGATTATTATTCTTTAAAAAATTCAACAAAACTACTTAATAATGAATTGCATGAACTATCTAATAATGGCTTTGTTGTTAATAACACTAAATAGAATATCACTATCTATTTCAGTAGTGATTGGAAGTTTTTATCACTTTGTCTTGGATTTAATGCACCAAACTCTACCTATTTTTGTCTGTGGTGTACAATATCTAAAAAGGAGTATGGCAATTTAAATAAAGAATGGACAATTGAAAAAAATATAGAAGCATTAAAAATAAACCTAAATACATATCCTGGACATCAGCAATATCCTTTATTCAATATGATTTCTCTTGATAATTGAATTGTTGATGAACTTTACCTTATGCTACGAATTACAGATCGGTCATGGGATCTTGTATTTACTGAAATTAAGGCTATTGGGTTATTTAATGATACTACAAGAGAGATTATTGTATAAGAAATGAACAAGATTGGCATACATTTTCAATTACGGAAAGATCATAATGCAAATGATTGGTCAAATACATCCTTAATGGGTGATGACAAGATAAAGGTTCTATGTGAATTTAATTTTTATGAAATTTTTTCAAGATCATGTACAAAATTAATTTGTGAATTATGGGACAATTTTTATACTTTATATATTCTACTTCGCGATCATACTACGATCCATGTCAATTTAAACTCAAGCAAAAAAATGGTTAGAACTTTTCTTAACACCGTCACAAGATGAAGCTAATTCTAATAATTTTTGCCAAGGTTTATACAGACCGGCCGATATCACACTTTATTTGCATATTTTAATTCATCACGTGCATGAATTTATGAACAAGCATAAAACATGGGGAATGCTAAGTTTTTCTTGTAGTCCTGTTGAGAAAAAAAATCATATACAGGTTTCAATTTTTTTCAAAAAACACTAAAAGATGGAGGATGTTCTACCAATTGAAAATCAGCAATATAAGAGATTTTAGAGCATGAAAATTGACGTTTGGTTTATCTGCAAAAAGAAACATTTTTGAAGTATAAAAAACCCCAATATATTCAATAAAATCTAGTGCATTACCACATCCTTAGAAGTTTGTATTTGTTATTTTACAGTACAAAATGAAATAAATTTCTTTGAGACTGTTTTTTTTTGAATATTTTATAAGCATTACAATTTATGAGCATTTTTTCGCTTCAATCTCTCAGTAAGTTATAATTTATTCTATTGTATATATATACAGTGCAAGATTTTAATTAATATAGAATTTTTACTAATATCTAGTCTTTAGCATTTTACTATAGTAAATGTTCAACCCTCTTGTTCACCTACCTAGAAACCACAATTTAGACAAAATAAGTATGCTTAACTAGGACCCCGAAGAATATATGTAATACTGAGATCTGGCTTTGTATAGACTTATATATAATTTTTCCATATGTTGTATATTTAAATTTGTATAACCAACTGGTAATTTTTTGAAAAGTTAGATGTTTATTTGTATAACAAAAACGATCTTTATAACAAGTACAATCTTTTTTTGTGTAACGATACTATATATACATTGGGAAAATTATATAAATCGATATATACCGTATGTTGCAGCTACCTTTTTTTGCTGATTTTTAACAAAAAAAACCGTGGGTAGCTTATTTACTATTTTAAGTAATTTAAAGCAGAATAAAGGGGTAGCTTATTTTTGAATACAAAACTTTAATAAGTAAAATAATAAATAAATATGCTGTAGACAATAAATAAATATGCTGTAGACGATAAATAAATATGTTATAAACAATAAATAAATATGCAGAAAAAAATCGAGAGTAACTTATAAAGCGATTTTTGGTCAATCGATTATAGTCGCTACATAGTAAGTCTAAATTTTACTAAGCAAATCGATTAAAGTCGTATAAGTAACATTGTTTAGCAGATCAAAATACGCGTACCCTGAAAATTTCATACAAATCGGAGAACTTTTTATTATTTGACTTTTAATTTTTACGTTCAACGGTTTTTTTTTTTATAAAAAAAAATCCGTTGAACGTAAAAATTAAAAGTCAAATAATAAAAAGTTCTCCAATTTGTATGAAATTTTTAGCGTACGCGTATTTTGATCTGCTGAACAATGTTACTTATGCGACTTTAATCGATTTGCTTAGTAAAATTTAGATTTTACTATGTAGCAACTTTCATCGATCGTATGAGTAGCTTATTTTCGGAACTAAAAATTTTGTTGTTGAATTTGAACACAGTTAACTACCACCCTTCTTTTTCTAGATAGGTTTCTGATTTTCTCTTCATCACTTTTTTTGTGTAATTATGTTTTGCTTTGGTGGTTAACATGATCATACTGGTACTCAGATCTGAAATTGTATAATTTATAGTAAATTTGAACTTATATGATAATTTTGTGTAAAGCTTTTAATAAAATTAAGTGTATAAAGTTATATTAAAATTTCGAGTCTGGATCTGAGTTATATATGTATTCTTCGGGGTCCTGCTTAACTAGAAACTCAGTTGATATAAAACTATAAACAAGTTAATTCCCAGTACGTCGATTTCCTAGTTTAATTGGGATAGTTACAGAAATAATTATAGTATAAATAATTATAAAGAGTAAAGGTTTTTTGGACGAAGTAAGTTAAAATTTGATTTATTTATTACATACAATTTATTTTATTTAAAAACTTATTTTTTACAAGTTTAATTCAAGATACTAGATATGCGTATTAGTTTCTGGTTTTAAAAAAGATTTGAAAGATGCACAAATTACAGCCGATATAACATGTTTATCACCTGGTATCAAACATGTGTCCCTTAAACGATATAATTAGAGAAATTTTTTTAATAGATTGATAATACTCAAAAAAAATGGCAAGGAATTTTTTGGTAACCTGGTTAGAAAGTGTATGATCTTTTGGGTTGACTAGAAAATATATAGTCACATAAATGATCATGTAAAGATTAATTGTTATGTAGTTCTCGAAATTTAATAAATTTTTAAGCAAGGTAAGCTAAATTTGGTTTTTTATTAATTATTGTGCACAATTTTGTTTTATTTAAAAACATTCATTTATTTGCATGTCTAAGGGTAATGAATCTAACTAACTCAAGATACTCCAATAGACGAATATATCAGATATAATAGTTTCTGATTTTAAAAAGGATTTTGAAGATATGCAACTTGCAGCCATTATAATACGCCTATTTCTTGGTGTCAGGCATATGACCCTCAGAAAACAACACAAGATCATTTAGAAATTTTACATAAAGACACAATCAGAATAGATTTTTTTATTATTCAAAACATTGATGAAGACCTGGTCCATTGTTTTTAGCAATGTAGTTAGATAGTAAAAGAATAGTTTCAGATGAATTTAGAGAATACACACAATCATATATGCTATTATTTATAGTTGCAATCAAGATATTACTTGGCTTACAAATGTAAGTTAAAGTAATTTATTAATGATCTAACTTTTCTAACGGTTCTGATTAACCACTGACAATCACTTCAAAGTCATCACATTTTACTGGTATTAATTTCACCGGCAAGTTTATTTTACTGATGATTAATTTGCAGACAAATTCATTTCGTAGTAGTATATTTTACCGATAGTCATTTTACAGACAATATAACTATTCATCATTGTTAAAATTAGATTTAAAATTAGCAAAAAAACTTGTCTACGAAATGAACTTGTCTGTAATTAATCACCTGTAGAATAAGCTTGTAGATGAAACCAAGGTAATAAGTAAGTAATAAATACTTATTTTTTTTTACCTTCGCGTATTTTTACGTATCAGTACTTTTTATTGCTTATTACGACTGATTTTTATTTATTAAGATTCACGTATTTAACTTGAATGATATAATTTAAAATCCAATCAGGCTTATTTTGCAAATATCTTTAAAAGAACAATATGTAGGATTTAAAGCAATAATTTTAATCTTGACGAAATACTACATCTAATTTTTTGCATAATTGTTCTACATGAGATTAATAATACATATATTGTATATACTGTAATAGGGGTTTCAAAGTTACTTATTTTGAAAATAAGTGAAAGTTCGGAAAGTATTTTATTAGCGGTAAGTAAAAGATCATTCACTGATCAATGTATTTTAAGATAACAGATAAGCTATTTTAAGTTTACGAATATTTACTATTTTATTCTTATTTATTTAATTGTTCTCATTGATAAGAATTTTATGTCTGTAAAATAAGCTTATAGAAACGTAGTGTTTTTGAAGTGATTGTCAGTAAGATGAAATGGGCCTGAACTAGCGATACAGTAGAATCAGTCCCAATGATTGTCATCACAAATTGCCGTAACTTGCTATAATTATATACCTTATTTCTTTTTGCTGTCGTATTATTTGTCGTAGTTAGCTCACGAGTTCTTGTCTCTGCTCTTTTACTGCTCGGCTCTCCTGGCCTTGTCTCTAATTATTGCTGCTGCTTTCTTATTTTGCTAATTTATGCCTTTTTCTCATTTTATTTCAAGTCTTATTAATCTACCTTCAACCCAATATTATTTACTATAGTTATGGCGATTTGTGAACAAGTTATGACAATCATTGGAACGATTCTACTGCATCAGTAGCCTGAACCTAATTTATTTATAATTTTCATACATTCTATGATAATGTTCAATTATTGTCAACATATTGAAGAATACCTCTTTGATTTTATTTTGTTAATGGTAAGTGAAAATTATTCTTGATCAATGTATTTAAAGATAAGCTATTTAAAAATTTTATGTCTGTAATATAAGCTTGTAGATGAAACGAAGCGTGGTGTTTTTGAAGTGATTGTCAGTAAAATGATATAGGCCTAAACTAACGATGCAGTAGAATTGTTCCAATGACTGTCATAACTTGTTCACAAATTGCCGTAGTTTGCTATAACTATATTAAATAATATAGTTAAGTTACGGTTATAATTTCGTAACTTTATTTTTACTGAAGCTACGGAAATTTGTGAACAAGTTATGACAATCATTGGGATGATTCTATTGTCTGAACCTAATTTATTTATTAATTTCCATTCATTATACGATAAGCTTCAATTATTGTCAATGCATTGAAGAATACCTCTTCGA
This sequence comes from Gigaspora rosea, assembly GCA_003550325.1. Lineage (NCBI taxonomy): Eukaryota > Fungi > Glomeromycota > Glomeromycetes > Diversisporales > Gigasporaceae > Gigaspora > Gigaspora rosea. The sequence continues at coordinate 392,114 of QKWP01000117.1, forward strand.
TTTTATTTTATTAGCAGTAAGTAAAAAATCATTCATTTATTATTGCATTTAAAAATAGGCTATTTTTAAGTTCACGAATATTTACTATTTTATTCTTATTTATTTAATTGTTTGCATTGATAAGAATTTTATGTCTGTACAATAAGCTTGTAGATGAAACAAGTGTTGATGAACTGTGGTGTTTTTGAAGTGATTGTCAGTGAAAATGATATGGGCCTGAACTTACTTTATTAATTCTATGATAAGGTTCAATTTGTCAATATTATTTTGTTAGTGGTAAGTAAAAAATTCATTGATCAATGTATTTAAAGATAAGCATTTTAAGTTTACGAATATTTACTAATTCTTATTTATTTAATTGTTCGCATTGATAAGAATTTTATGAATTACATCAAATCAAATGAATCGGATCTTAAGCATTTCAAATTTACAGATATTTACTACTATGCAATACTTAGATTTATTTTCTATAAGTTACTTGATTTCATAAATATTTATTATTACAATGACTCTTATTATTCACTAAATATAGCGATTAATAAGCTATTCAATTTCATGGAATATTTTATAGTTATATGATGGCATTACAAACCAATGTATTTATAATAAGTATTAAACATTTAAATTATATAATTTATAGTTAAGCAATTTGATTAATTACTGATAATTTTAATAATAAAATAAAATAAATTCTAATATCTTCAACATGAGTTTTCAACTGAAATAATAACATTCCAAAATATATATTCATAAGAATAATGACTGATATTTTGAATGTCACAATTAATACTATTACAAAATTGGTGATCTCAACATATCGAATATACTACAATCATATGATACTTCTATGCAAGATCTAAAAAACAATATGTACTGAATCGAATTAGACACAAGTGAATTAGATTCGTTGGTCATTTGTGGGGCAGCAGCTATTTTGAATGCAGTAGGTATAACTAGTGCAAGAATGGTAAGAGCCAATACTGAAGCACTCGTATTCACAAATAATTTTACTTTAAAATTGAGGATCCTTCAAATAAAGGAAAGATTGACTTGCTCGAAGAAGATGTCCATGTTTAGGCATCGCGCCAGCCAAAAAGGCTATGACCTAAAAGCTTTAAGATTAGAATAAATCAGAAAAAAAATGAAATATAATCTAAATATAACTGAATATAATACTTATATATGAACCAAAGTCATGTTGCAATGAATAGCACCCAAGACAGCCAAACGATCCAATCTTTAGTAATTTTATTAATCTAAAATTTATTTATCAATCTATTTAAGAAAATTGTATTTGACAAATAAAAAAATAAAATGAAATAGTTCCTGCTAAATATTCAATTCCGCTTGTTTTTTTTCTTTTTTTTTGCTTTCATTCAATTACTAATTCACTACAATTTACTTTAGACTTTCAGGGGGTTTTTTTTTTGTAATGCACATACTAATGGATTTTCTTCTTGTTCATAATTATAGCCAAGTAATACAAACGTTTGTTGTTGATGTTTATAGTTTTTTTGTCCCCATGAATTATTGTTAAGAAGTTTTGATACTGTTTGGTATCTATCTGACCCTTGAAAAATACACCTATATATTCTAGTTTGTGATGAATAATAGTGAATATATCCAGCAAAAATTGTAAAAAATCGACTTTCCGTACATGCTAATAAAAAAGTTTGCTTGCCAGATTTTTTATAGTATTTTGGTAAATGTTTTTGATCCAATAAATCAAAATTTGTTTATATTCATTCGTTGTTGTATGAGGTAGTAAATCAAGATCAGATTGTGGTTTGTTGTACTTTTGTACTATAGTATTATGTTTTTCTAAGCCATGTTTTGTTTTAAATTCTTTACAACAAATTAAACACCAAAACATTGGTCTTATATTATATATTCTAAAATTCAGTATAATAATTATAGTGTTAATTTTTTTTTTATAATAATATATAAAAAATATAACTTATTGATAAAGAATAATTTTTTTTAATTTACAAAATCTTACTTTTAGTGCTCATAGGTTTTGTAATTAAGCTCATGGGTTTTAACGCGGACATATAAAATTTATTATTTGATTTTTATTTTTTAATATTTTAAAAAAGGTATATTTAGAATTTTTGGTGACCTTTTTTTAAAATTTATAGTATAATTTGCAGATCAAAAAAGGCCCTATTTCCACAAATCAACCGATATGTATTAAAATTACTAGTTTCGTACTAGTGTAACATTACACAAATTTGTGTTACCTTAATTATTTTAAATACTACTGCATAGAATTTTATAATTTTTTTTTATTTAAAAGCCTTTAGATTTAATAAATATTTTATATAATTTTTAGCTTGATATTATATTTATTTAGCTTGGTATAAATTTTTAAAAAGTGTCCACAATGCATTGGTAGCCCCCTGTATATAAGTTTATATTGAATAAAAGATGAATTTTAGTATTATTATTTCTTTATCAAGTTGTTAACTGGAAGCTGGAGCTTAAATGAACATTCATATTTTCCCAATTTTATAGTGATTCCAGTGAGAAATCCTACTAGAACGACTTTTCACTAGAGTCATATATTACTAACCAATAAAATAAACAATTGTCAAAAATATTATCCTTTAAAACGATATTGAACGACTTTTAGATTTCAATAATTGTGACGGCTTGTGCTGAGATTTGGAGACCCTATTAAACCTATAATATCACTAAAGTTCACATATACTCTTTTATTAATCATACGTACCCTAAACCTAACCTAATGTGAAAAAGGCAGCAATAAAAGCCTAAAAATTTTATAATTTCATAATAAAATAGTCAAATTCTCAGTATAGGCTACCACATTAAATTTTTTCTAAATTATTTCTATTATATCTTTTAGTTGATGATCAAACAATAAAATATTTAGAACAAATAAGACCAATATCTGTTTATTTTTGTTTATGGTTATTTTTGAATTCGACAGATTAATAACCAGACAATTAGAGATATCTTTGCTCAAACTTCGATAAGAGATAATGTTATGCTTTAATAGAACAAATTTATTTTTTAGCCAATTATAAACTTGCCATAATTCGAGATTTCTAGATTTCTTTGTAGTATATAATCGAGTAATCTGAAAAGCGAAGTAATACAAATATCTAAAGTAAGCTATTCAAATTAACGATATTTTTAGTTAATTTTATTTGAAATTGAAAATACAAAGAATTTGTTAAATATTTAACATAACAATTTAAGTTCATAAATGTATTATTTACCATTTAATTTACTTAAATTCATGATTATAAAAAAGTATTTATTTAATCCAATTATTTAAAATAAGTTTTCAATTTATGAAAGTTTTACTCACTTTTGTCTACATAAAGCCAAATACAGATATTAAAGGCAGGCTTTGAGTTGAAATTGTGTGCAAATCATAAGGTCAGAGTTCAGATTAATTTCTGAGTTAGAATAAGGTTAGGGCAGAGTAATAACTCTTAATCTAAATTTTTTTTTTATTCATAACAAGAATTTTTTCAAAATTATAAGTTATCTTCTCAAGAGTGGTTTGTTTTTTATGATTGTAATTTGATCGACAATTTCATTAATAATTTCACTCATCAATGATTTCGTCATTCATTTTATCAGCTTTAGCAATCAAACCTAATCAAGCATTTGACCTAATCAAGAACTTGAAATGATGAAATATTATGCCAACTTAAAATAGTTTCATCAGACACCATATTATTAGTTATAAAACTATTAGGTTTTATGCTGGATGTTTTGGAAAAGCCACTAGATGATCATTTGCCAATCATAAAATGATATATGCTTTTGATATGATCAAAAGCGATCATTAGAAAGGTCTTGTCTAGAGACTTTTCAAACACCCGATATAAAACAATTAAACTTTATAATGTGATAACATGCTCTTTTTTAAAAAAAATTAAGGTTCAACATATTGGAGATTATTATAAAAAAATTTGTTGAAAGAGAACTGACTGCAATTATTAATTACATAATTCTCAAGCTTGTCACTTTTGATAAATATGACTTATTTATAAAATTTTTATTTCATAAAAGGTTATAAACTTAACTTTTTAGAAAGGGTAAAAAGTAAGCAAATTTGAGGTTAATAAATGTTACATTTAGATTCTAAATAAATATAATTGTAAATACTGTTTTAACCAAAGCATATTAAAAATGGATGTAATTTATTTGAACCAACAAAAAAAAAACAATATGGTGTGATCAATAAAGAGTACAAGAAAAAAGACAATCATCCTAGAATAACAAATATTATATATAACCTAGTAAATGCTTATTATTGTTGCAATTGTTAAATCAATTTTCATCAGGATTAATTTGTTTCAAAATATCGAGAATTTCTTTTGTTTCAGGACGATTGTCAGGATTGTCGTCCCAACATCGTTGATAAAGTTCAATATATTTAGGTGGTGTACCTTCTATAGGAGTTTCTCTTGCTCCACCGAGAAGCTCCCATTTAAGTTTAACAAAATTTTCAAAAGATGTAAATGGAGGCCTTCCGCTTGAAATTTCCCAAAGAATTACTCCAAAGCTAAAGATGTCAGATTTCTTATCACGTTTATACTCGCTATTCAGAAGAAATTTAGGATCAACATATGCATCCATTCCAAAAGTGGTTGGAGTCTTAGACGATTCAACTATCCGTTTTGATAAACTGAAATCTGCAAGTTTTGGATGTTTTTGCTGAATTAGGATATTCTTTGAATGCTAAATTAAAAATTTATACTAGCGAATTAATAAAAACGAAACCTATAAATTCAGTAAAGTCCATAGTACTTACAAGGTCTCTATGAACTGTAAATTGATAAACAATATATAAATATATATATATAACACTATATTTACCAAATCTCTATGAATAACATCATGATCGTGTAAAAATAAAAGCCCGTATACTATTTCTTTAGCTATGCACAGTTTATCTGTCCATTGCAATGTTGCAAAATTTGCTTTTAGATAATCACGTAAATTTCTGTCCTCAGCATGTTGCAAAATCATAATATAATATCCATGGCTATCTATATATTCAATTTGACAAATATTTTTGATTAAAATAATCATCATTGTATACCTTCAAAATTATAAATTATTTGTTTACCTTTCGTTACGCCATAAAATGAAATTACGTTTGGATGATAAGAAAATCTTCGATGTAATATAAGCTAATTATATTAATTATAAGAATTTATTATTCTGTTGTAAGATGCCTTTAAAGTTTAAACACAACAATTATTACCTCTTCAACAAAATCTTTACCAATTTTTTCTACAGGATCTACTTTAAGACATTTAAGGGCAACAGTTAAATCACAATCTTTCCATTCGTATTTACAAACACTTCCAAAGTCACCCATGCCAATGGGTACAGGGTCTGTAAATTTATTATAATCGATGTAATTAATATGCTTTGCGAAAATAGCTTTTTCAAGCCATTCTTCTAGTGTGATTGGCATGTTTTTTATATACACATCTTCATATTTTTCATATCCAGACCATCTAATATATATATAATATAATATATATAATTTAATTTGCATCTGAACTTTTAAACTTCATATCGAATATAAATAATTTTTATATTTACCGACTAAATTAATGCGAATGAAATGAATTGTACGTAATGGTAAATAAGTATTTATTTTCTTGTTTTGCAGTTTTTTTATGTAGTAAAATTATAAATGTTTCTTTATACTCACTCGCTGAATGAAATGCTTAATGCGATGAAATGAATTGTATGTAATGGAAATAAGTATTTATTTTCTTGTTTTGTGAGCTTGTTTTGCTGCTTTTATCTAGTAAAATTATTAAATGTACTTATACTTACGGGCTAAGATAACACAAACAATAAATACGCATTTATAAGCATAAATTGCTGAAATAGATCAATAAATGCACTTCATGCTTACTCTCTGATAATGTAAAAAATCTTAATTTAAATAACTGCAAGCACTAGTCAAACACTATATACTGTATAATAAAAATAAAAATTAATTTACTTTTTAATCCATTCATAATATTTATTAATATTTTCTTCAATGACAATGCCAATTCCATTAAAGTAACAAATGGCTGTTTTCCAAATTCCCATGGGACTATCTGCCTCAGCAGACTTCAGATGATATGTAAACGCTTTATGTTCATCGATTTCGACTCCAATTCCTAAATAATAACATTGACCAAGCCAGAATAGTCCATTTGAACTATTCATATCATATAGATCCACATATGAGAGATTTGCACCTTTAAAATTTGCATCTCGGAGAGATGAACTTGGGAGTCTTGCGTATTGAAGATTCACGTTTTGAAGATTTGCATTTTGAAAATTCGCATTTTGAAAATTCGCATTTTGAAGACCTGCAGACGTGAGATCCGCAGATGCGAAATTTGCGTTTTGAAAAGATGAACCTTGAAGGTTTGCATTTTGAAACTTTGCATTTTGGAAATTCACATTATCTAACTTTGCGCTTGCCAATTGGTAATTGTTAAATATCCCGTTACTCAAATCTGCACCTGAAACACGAATATTGTTTAAATTTTTCGAAAGTTGTATTTGGCACGTGATAGAATTGTAATTGCATTAGCGGAAGCAATTTGAATGTTATCATTCATTTTAGAATACTCAATAAAATTTGACAGAGATTGTATGTGTACTGGCATTTGCTGGACTAGTTCAGCCAAAAATTCTTGAATTGCGGGTTCTGGTGTAATCGACTGCTTGTTGAGTAGAGTTGTCTGTGTAGAATATTCAAAATATTTTCTAACATATTGTTCGATTTCGACCTCAGAAAACGGTGTAAGTGTCAGTTCTTGGAGCCCTCTTTCACCATTTTCTTTAGGCCAGAACTTTTTTTCGTACCCTTCATCCAAGTACTCTGGTCGACAACTGATGATAATTTTTGCATTTTTCCATTCAGAGAACAAATTGCTATCATAACATTGACGTTCATGTTCGGCAATCTCATCATAACCATCTAAAATAAATACAAACTTCCTTTCCCGTAATTTATTAATTTCATCTTTAGATAAATTACCCGCTTGTTGTAAATAGGCTTCAATAAAATCCTTATTTTGATTTAACAATCCTTTTAATGGTGCTAATGCGATAAATAAAGGAATGGGCTGCGTAATTTCTTGTTGGTTATATTGATTCCATAGTTGACGAGCAAGATAGTGATTAAACGTCGATTTACCCGTGCCTCCGCTACCTAATAACAACAGTACTCTTTTACGTTTCAAGGTTAAAAGTTTATTTATTGCCGTTTCCAAAACTTCTTTAGCTTTTAAAGTCAGAAGTTCTTTGGCAGTTTTCTTAAAATCCTCTTTATCATTTTTTTTTGAGGCATTTTCCAAAATTTTCACGTCCGCTGTGGTAACTAAAGCCAGTTTATTCTCTTTGGATAGTTTACCCTCCAAGACATATGGCCTTTCCAAAAAATTGCAAATTGCATTTTTTAATACCCTTTCACCTTTTGATGACTCCAAGTACTGATTTATTGTTATTTCCAAAAGCTTCAAAGCTTTCTTATCCTTTAAAGCAAAAAATTGATTAACCGCTACGTTCAAGACATTTACATCTTTTAAAGTTAATTGATTTTCTGGCTTAAAAAAACTATTAACTTTATTAATTAGCAATTCTGTTTTTTGAGAGCACAAAAATGTATTGGCTTCGTTCTCCAGACTTTCCTTATCATCTAAAGTGAGTTTATCCTTTGAGGTCAAAAAATCAGTGACTACTTTTTCCACATCACCTTCTTCGTAATTAATTTCATTTTTGTTGAAAATTGGCACACGCCATGTCCCACGAGGCTTGACGTATAGGTCTAAGGCTTCTTTAAATTCATTATCTTCATTCAGTTCTTTTAAGTATTGATTTTGTAAATCACCTATNGTTCAGCCAAAAATTCTTGAATTGCGGGTTCTGGTGTAATCGACTGCTTGTTGAGTAGAGTTGTCTGTGACGTATCTTTAAATGAATCTACCAACGCATAACTGATTAAGAAATCTCGTAATGATTTATGGAAGAACCAATATTGATTTCCGCGCCGAAATAATGGCATGCTAAAACGCATCAAGCGACATTTCTCATCCGTATCTCCTAAAAACTTAGCCCAGCCTGATGTGATCTTCTCATTTATTGGATCATAGTTTACAATAACTTCATTATTGTCGGCAAACATTTTGAAAGCAAATTCTTTACTAAATTGCAGACATTGCTTATAAAAATCATTATTTTTTAAGCGGTCAAACTCTTTTTGTTCATTAGGTTTTAATTGAATTTTTTGCAGACGATTTTGAGCACGCTCAAACCATTTCTTTATAAATTCGTCATACAACATTATACGACTTATCCGAGATTCTTTTCTAAGAAGGTCTGGTAAAACAGCCAAAGTGATTTTTAATAGAATGGGATTGCTCACAAGATCTTTTACTTGCGGTATATTCTTTATATGCTGAAAATATGTGTCGGCATTCGATGGTAATGGGCTACCTTTCTTCTTAGAATAATCAAAATATTTTCTAATATATTGTTCGATTTCGACTTCAGAAAACGGTGTAAGTGTCAGTTCCTGGAACCCTCTTTCGCCATTTTCTATAGGACAGAACATTTTTTCGTACCCTTCATCCAAGTACTCTGGTCGACAACTGATGATAATTTTTGCATTTTTCCATTCAGAGAACAAATTGCTATTATAACATTGACGCGCACGTTCGGCAATCTCATCATAACCATCTAAAATAAATACAAACTTTCTTCCCCGTAATTTATTAATTTCGTTTTTAGATAGTTTACCCGCTTTTTGTAAATAAGCTTCAATAAAGTCCTTATTTTGATTTATCAAACCTTTTAGTGGTGCTAATGCGATAAATAAAGGAATGGGCTGCGTAATTTCTTGTTGGTGATATTGTTCCATAGATCACGAGCAAGATAGTGATTAAACGTTGATTTACCCGTGCCTCCGCTACCTAATAACAACAATACCCTTTTACGTTTCAAGGTTAAAAGGTTATTTATTGCCGTTTCCAAAACTCCTTTAGCTTTTAAAGTCAGAAGTTCTTTGGCAGTTTTCTCAAAATCCTCTTTGTCTTTTGAGGCTTTTTCCAGAACTTTCACGTCCTCTGCAGTTACTTGTTGTCCTAAAACCAATTTATTCTCTTTGGATAGTTTACACTCCAAGACATATGGGCTTTCCAAAAAATTGCAGATTGCGTTTTTTAATACCCTTTCATCTTTTGATGACTCCAAGTATTCATTTACTGCTATCTCCAGAAGCTTCAAAGCTTTCTTATCCTTTAAAGCCAAAAATTGATTAGCTGCTACTTTCAAGACATTTACATCTTCTAAAGTTAATTGATTCTCTGGCTTAAAAAAAGAATTATTAACTTTATTAATTAGCAATTCTGTATTTTGTGAGCACAAAAATGTATTGGCTTCATTCTCCAGACTCTCCTTATCATCTGAAGTGAGTTTATCCTTTGAGGTCAAAAAATCAGTGACTACTTTTTCCACATCACCTTCTTTTTCGAAACTCATTTCCTTTTGATTGAAAATTGGTACACACCATGTCCCACGAGGCTTGACGTATAGGTCTAAGGCTTCTTTAAATTCATTATCTTCATTCAGTTCTTTTAAGTATTGATTTTGTAAATCACCTATTTGAGCTAACATTTCTCCTTGATCCGTTTCCAACTCAATCTGTTGTGTCCCCTTTAACTGTCCTATACCTTTCTCAATCCGCTCCTCGTCAAGAATAATTTGGATCAGTGTATCATGGATAATTTTTGTTTCTGGGCGCTTAGCAGGATCATTATCCCAGCATTTTTTGTAAAGTTCAATATATGGATTGGTGTACCTTCTATTGGAACTTCTCTCTTTCCTTTGCATATATAAACACTGATGAGTGTTTGTGATTGAATTTTTTGGAATGATGGTATTCCGCTTGAAATTTCCCAAAGAATTACACCAAAACTATAAACGTCAGATTTCTTATTACATTTATCTTTTCCATCGATAAGGCATTGAGGTTCAGTATATTGTAGCACTCCCTTAAGATCCTCAAAATTTGAATTCGAAGCCATTGACACCTCATTTATTTGCTTTGATAGCCCAAAATCTGCAATTTTTGGCTTTCCTTGATGAATTAAGATATTTTTCGGATGCTAGATTATTAGAGTATTAGTGGATTTATAAATATAAAATTCAATAAGACATATATTACTTACAAGATCTTTATGAATAATATTATTATCATGCAAGTATGAAAGTCCGCATGCGATTTCCTTGGCAATAGATAGTTTATCTGTCCATCGTGGCTTTTTAGCCTTTAGGTAATTTTGCAAATCACCCCCGTCAGCATATTGTAAAACCATATAATAACGCTCATTGCTATCTATAAATCTTTATTAGATAAATATTTTTGTTTAAATGATTATTATTTAATGTCACGGATGGTCTTGAAATTTGGATCTATTTTATATACGATTTTTAAAATTTTTGGGGTCTTTTTGTTTTTTGCCGTCTTTTTTTGTTTTTTGGTTGAGTTAGAATTTTGAGCTAGAGTTACGTATTAATAAAAGAGTATAAGCAGATTTTGGTAGGGCTTACATTTTCAAATTGAGACACCAAAAGTCATCATCACCCAATTTCACGATCATCAGCGACATTTAATACTCAAAAAATTATAAGGATGATACCTTTTGTGACTCCGTAGAATTTAATAATAGCTTGGTTGTCACAAATTTTTAGTATTGTCAGCTAATTATATAAATATGCATAATTTATTATTCTGTAGTAGGATGTAATTATAATTCAATGAAATATAACAATACCTCATTAATAAAATCTTCAATAATTTCTTCGGATTTAAGACACTTAAGAACAACTACCAATTCACTATCTTTCATTTCGTAACTAAAAACCTCTCCAAAACCGCCAGTGCCAATCTTTCTACGGTTTACAAATTTACTATAATCAATTTTTACAATAGATCCATTGGAAATATTTTTTTCGAGCCATTCTGTTTGTGTATTTGCCATATGTATGTATATATGTTCGTATGTGCTTTAAATGCGTTTTATGCAAATTTAGTCGAGTATTAACCGACTTTCGTGTGTGTTTGTGTATGTAATACGTACGTACAGTACATGCATAAATCGTGTTCATTGTATCATCTTTGTGCAGGAAATCTAACGCCAAATATTCTAATCTGCTGTGGGCGTTATTTTAAAATTTGTACACTGTATCTATTTAGAAATATTCAGTTTTCATTGTTTTGTGGTGAACTCATACAAGAGGGTCACCGACATTCCGGGTCGGCACACGTCGGAGTGCATCGGAATCATGATCAGCGGAATCGGAATTGATTAATGTTCATTAAAAATTTTACTAATGAACCCCTATCCATTCATTAAGCAACAAATGACCAGCAGATAATTTTGCTGTAGAATTTGCTAACCACTAAAACTAAATGCCGACCTAGATCTAACGCACCCGACCCGGAGATTTGATTACCCTCTTGAAAAGAATGTATGTGGTGTAGGAGGACGTTCGTTTGATTAATCAATTTCCCAGTAACTTATAAAATACTTTTTTGGGAATAACGTTTCACTAAGTAAAAATCACCGCAAACCCTATTTAGTAACTCCAAGAACTTCACTTAAAAGACAAAATACGCCCACCGTTTTTTGGATCATACCTCAATTTATACTATAACTGGAAACGTTTTTGTCTATAACTACTTTATTATTCCAGGTTTAAATAAACTTTTATTTCTCTGTTAAATTTGAATGGGTACAAACTCCTAGTAGTAATTAAATTTGTGCAGTGTATTTGGATTTGTCAACCGTAAATTAGAAGCTAAAGGTATGGTTCATATCTTGTACGTAGATTCTTTAATGAGCATGTGTTTATTAGTAATAATTACCACTTTACGCGTATCTATTTATTCTTTAAATATATGTACTGTAATAAAATTTTTGCTGTATTATTAGTTCGTAAGGCCGTTCAAAGTTGATTATTAGTTTAACGTCAATATTTTGGGCTCAGATGTGGGGGGGATTTAAACAAACACATATTAATGATGCCTGACGAAATTATTTTTGCGATGACGAATGACGTCGTCATGGTTTCGTCATGACGAAACCTTGACGATTGACGAAACCCCCGACGATTGACGAAACCTATGACGAATTGACGAAACCTATGACGAATTGACGAAACCTATGACGAATTGACGAAACCTATGACGTATTGACGAAACCTTGACGAAGCCTCTAACGATTGATGAAACATTGGCAACCGATTCACCAATAATTAAACAACAAGCTTCTATATAATGATCTTTAGATACACTAAACCTTAAATTTTTTCAAAAAAATGATATTTTATTATAAGGTTTCATAGAAATTGACCAGAAGTCAACTATTCGAAAAATTACAAAGCGCCCAATATGCCCCAACAACTCAGGTATAGGGCCGGGCATACATTATAGAAAGGGCCGATGTCAGCTGGGTCACACAGGGCGCAAATCAGCTGATCAGGTGAGGTTGCACAAGGACTGCCGAATCAAGCTCAGAGTACTTGCAGACACATCGGCCAATCACGTGGTATTACACCAAGTATTGACAGGAAATCACATAAATACACTCGCTACAAACTCTCTCTCTCTCTTTTCACTCACAAAGCAAACCAGTTTCAGAAAATTCGCACAAATACAAACATATACACAAATTCAAGCACAAACATGGCACAAGGAAAAAAAGAAAATATGGCAATATACATAGCTGAAGATACAGCTCCAGCAAACGTAACCAACACAACAGTGTCCAGCCAGGCCATGCCTCAAATCGATTCGTCAAAAATTGATTTCAATACAAAGGCATACATCGATTCCGCATTCCAGGCATCAGCAAATGCAATTGTTGACTCTATTAAATCGTACATCAACCAAAATAAGAGTATGCAAATGAGTATGATTAGCAAGTTGAATGAGCGCCTAGACGCGTATATGAATTAACAACAAAACCAGGATACCCAAAAGAAGAGCATGGTTCCCATAACAACACCTGGACACAACCATGACTATGATCCAGCGACAACTGTAGGAAGTAGTACCATGAACCAGGAAAAAATCCAGCCCCAACAAGGTAATTGCCCACTAACTCCAATTCTAAACAACCTTATCATCAGTGCTGCCAAGCTACCAACTGAGAAAAACACTGTAGCAATGAATGAAGCCCAAGGAACATTTCTTCACAACAAGACCATAAAAATCAAAGCAACCATATGTATGTACCCATCTCTAGAGTATAGTGACCTTGACAACCTTCCTCCTGTCATTGGGTTTACCACCCAGCAAGCAGCCAGCATCGAACAAATACAATTGTGGTAGGTCCTAAACTGGAGCGAGGGCCAAAAAATCATAGAAATATTGCCCAACAAACCAAACATACCCCCTCATCTTTGGAAAGCTATTGCATTTGGCTCATATGTTGACCTTCATGAATTTGGGTACAAAAATTTAAAGGCAAACCTAAAAAATAATGATGATGAACAAACACTTCACACCACCGAAAGGGGCATCATTGCTATTTGAAAGCGAAGCTACTCTCAAAAATTCGCAAGCATAACAGAATGGTTACTAGCTTTCAAATCCTATATAGATTCCGTATTAATCCTATACCCCGCCAGAGAAAATGAATTGAATACTTACCAAGATAGCATTAACGCACTATGTATAAAACATGACTTCTCGACGGTATCATCATACAACAAAGATCGAAACTTGCATTTGACAACTAACTGAGACACAATGTAAAGGGACCGAAATACCAAAGTGGAGGAGAAAAACTTTGATATATCAACTATTAAGAAACAACATCCCAACATCTAACAAAATCAGAAAAAAGACCTTACATGGCATAACGGAAGGCAAATATGCATAAACTGGAACCGCAAAGAATGCCACAAAGAGCTTAACTGTCAATGCATACTTGTATATCTAACATGCAAAAAATTGGGCCGCCCTGAACGAAGATACTACCTTAACAGAACCCACCTAACAAAGCGGAAGAACAAAACCCAGCTAACAACAGATAAAAAAATATATATATACATCTATATAAAAGGAAAAACACATGTACAAGCATTTAAAATCTAAAATAAAAAAATAAAACATAAATATATATATAATAATAAGAACAACAAAACATATGTAAGCAAAATTGACACAGCTAGATATGGGTACATTGTGAGGTTGCAGAACATACCCTTCTAATAAATATATCAACTTTACACCAATACTAATTAAAACTACTCTAACTCAACCCTAATAATAGTGAAAGGCAACGATTAAGGCATGTGATTAACTTGGTCCAAGTAATCAGGGTTGAAATAGAGCTCTAGATTATGTTACGAGTCTCTAATACAAGATCACAGGATTTTGGAATGTTTATATGGAATCACATATTGGTAGGTTATCAGTTTATAATAATAACAGTTTATTTATTTATATATCAGGGGATTACTAACAATAACACTTCTCTAAATTCGAAGGTTACTACTTGACTACATTGAACTCTATCTATAACGAATATGGAACTTCAAACATCTCAACATCGAACATTTAACATATCAATGTCGAGTCTGTCAACATCGACAAACATCTCAACATCGAACATTTAACATATCAATGTCGAGTCTGTCAACATCGAGTCTCGAACATGTCTTTTGTGGAGACCAAAAAGACAACGTATTATACTTTTCATATTACTGCGTCCTATCACTAATGCTATTAACCCTCCAAGGTTTCAACAGGTTTTCTAGACTCGATATATCAAATATATTCGATATATTTGATATCCATGATATCCTTATAATTTTTGATATCGTTGATATCTTTAATATCTTTGATATTTCTAATATCTTAGATATATTTAGTATCCCTGATACCCTAAGTATATCAGATCATCAAATCGAGTCAAGAACAGGTAATTGCCTATTATAGTACTATACTAAAATTTTATAGTACGATTTACAGGGAATATAGGTACACTACATAATATTACTAAATATACATATTGGGCTTACAATAGACAACTAAAAATGATAATTGATATAGAGTAACAATATAAAAAGAATATCGGGGTCAATTCACACTCTCACACACTCCCAACCTTAATTTCGAGTTCCACAAGAAAAAGATAAAGACTTGGACATTTCTTGGAGCTAGAACATGATTTTGGAGTTACAGGTATTTTTCTTTAGTCTTCTCCTATTTATCTTTTTCAACACCAATTCCGTCTTGATGGTGGTATCCATTCTTGTGGATATCTTCTTAGATACTCCTTCTGGCTCTTCTTTTGAGTTTGCAAAATACACGGGGATATACTATGATATTAACTTATCTTATATGCGATATGGATGTTTTCTTCCTTCTTGCCGTCCATTTTTCTTTTTTTAAGCAGTGTTTCGTTTTTCTTTCTTTCTTCCTAGGTAATGTGCCTCTTCCTCGCATATTCTTGTCATAACCAATTTTCTCTTTCGTCATGTTCATCACTTCTAATAATTCCAGTTTACTTTCCTTCGTTTTATTCGATTTTGTTTTTTCTTTTGGTTCTCTTGTGGCTTCTGCGCAGATAATTCCACTGGGTAGTACTGGCTCTTGCAGATGGAGTCCACAACTAATCCTATCCCATTTTTGTATTCGTCACTGCAGGCACAGTTGAATTATCAAGTTCCTCCTTTCAATCATCATCAGTATTTCGGGTAAATAGTAAATAGGGCCCCTCTACTCGCCCTATTTCGTCCTGACCAACCTATTTCTACTGTCAGGTCTGTTGTTCGACTTGTTGATCGATATATAAGGTCACGAGGGTTACGGAACAAGGGCAATCAGGTTGCTGATTGGGCTTGACGTAATTTCTGATTTTTAGGATAATATTATGTGTTGGCAGAGTACGGGAATTAATTTAATAGGGTAGTTAATTGTATGATATAAAAGGTAATCAATGTTCTCTTTTTTTTTTTTTTATACTAATATATAATAATATTTTTTTAAACCGGGATGACACGACAGATACTTCTACCAGGATCAAATATCCGGAGAGATGATTGATTTAACGATAAGTTCAAAGATCTGGTTTTCTACCAATTTTATTCTTGCTTCGGCTGTTATTAAATATTTTTAACTGAATTTTATTCTTCTCCTTTTTAGGTTTCGTAAATATGGAGGCTCTACTTTTGGGTGCATGGGTTTTAAATTTGACATCCAACTTCGAGTTGGTAGAGTATGCGTTTTTGGGTTCTTTTTGGTCAGTGAGATAGAGTAATTTTCTTTCTTTGGTCTTTTCGTTTTGTGCTTACTAATCTCCTGTTTATATCTAGTCTTTCTACTTTAGATTTCATAACCTTTTCCAAGACCTTCTGCAGATTTTAGATTCAATTCTAATGCTATTGTTTCGATTTTGCTTTGATAACTGTTACTAACTTCTTGAACTTTGGTAAGATTCTTTTGGATGGGTTCTTCGGTTTACTAATAGGTTTTCAAAACTCGCTAACTCTTCTTGTTCAGTTAGCACAGGCTAGTCGTAGAGCTTCTCCTTCTAGAGGTCTTTCGGTATGATTTTTCTTTTCTTTATTTGTATTATCGTTTCTACTAACGTTTTTTGATTGCTTTTGACTAGGGCTTCGTTATCTTCTTGATTAACGTCAATTTCGCCTTTTGGTTCATTTATAATCGGGGATCATAGATGACTTCTTTTTTCAAGGACCATTTCTGAATGATGGCTTCATATTCGGCGGCAAGTTTTTGGAGTAGTTGATCTAGATCGACCTCCTCTTCTTTAAATTTAGAACTATTACTTTCAAGAGGCTCTTTCTAAGCCAAATACATGTTACAAATTTCAACCACCAGATCTTTCTTGTATCGGGGCTTTGGTGAGGAAGTTTTCGTCATAGGAGTTACTGGACTTTTCTTCTTTATAGTTGAGATTTGAATATATGAAGATAAGTATACAATTGGCACATCCTCTTTATAGCAGTTATTTTTAAAATCTTTGAAATCTTCTAGTATTTCAATTAATAATTCTAGGGCTTCAGGGATTTGTTCCTTGTCGATATAGTCGTTTCTGAAGGCTTGGTCGATCAAACTCTGGACTTCAATTGCTTCCTCTTCATCCAAGGTTTCAAATAGTATGGTATACTTTTCTTTCAATCTTCTTGTAACAGAACATATAAATATACTATGCCCTTTACGATTACAACTAGGGCACCTAATTTTTTTTCAAAAGCTTCTTTGACGGTTTCTCTCTAAAGTTGTTCATATCTTGGAGAAAATTGTGGCCGGGTCTTGTGGAGATAAGTATTTCTTCTCATATATCTTCAATTTGGACTGGGGATGGTCGAACTCACAGTTTGGTTCGAGTGGGTTAAAAGTTCAATCTCATAGTCACCACCAAATGTGAGATTGTTGGACGTACCCTCCTAATAAATATATCAACTTTACACTACCAATACTAACTAAAACTACTCTAACTCAACTCTAATAATAGTGAAAAGCAACAATTTAGACATGTAATTGACTTGGTCCGAGTAATCAGGGTCGAAATAGAGCTCTAGATTATGTCATAAGACTCTAATATAAGATCACAGGATTTTGGAATGTTTATACGGAATCACGTATTGGTAGGTTATTAGTTTATAATAATAACAGTTTATTTATTTATATATCAGGGGATTACTAACAATAACACTTCTACTCTAATTTCAAAGGTTACTACTTGACTACATTGAACTCTATCTATAATGAATATGGAATTTCGAACATCTCAACATCGAACATTGAACATATCAATGTCGAGTCTGTCAACATCGAGTCTCGAACATGTCTTTTGTAGAGAATAAAAAGACAACATCTTTATACTTTTTATATTACTGCATCCTATTGCTAATGCTATTAATCCTTCAAGGTTTCAACAGGTTTTTTAGACTCGATATATCAAATATATTCGATATATTTGATATCCATGATATCCTTACGATTTTTGATATCATTGATATCTTTAATATCTTCGATATTTCTAATATCTTGGATATATTTAGTATTCCTGATATCCTAAGTATATCAGATTATCAAATCGAATCAGGAACAGGTAATTGCCTATTATAGTACTATACTAAAATTTTTCAGTAAGATTTACAGGGGGAATATAGGTACACTATATAATATTACTAAATATACATATTGGGCTTACAATAGACAACTAAAAACTTAATAGATATAGAGTAACAACATAAAAAGAATATCAGGGTCAATTCACACTTTTACAACATGCAAGGACAATTAAAAACACATATACAAAAAAAACAAGCCAAAGAAAAATGAGAGAAAGCACAACCATGAAACCTAACGGCCAAGAAACGAATATGAAAAAAAATAAAATAAAATAAACAACAAAATGTTTATTTACAAACACATTAATTATCTAACCTGGTCTGCACAGAAGCAGTTACACACAAAACCTTACAACACTCAGCCTAATTTAAGCTATCACGAAATATAACAACTGACAAACCCCCTACCCTACAATCGGTAAACGAAACGATCTCAGCAGTTCCTCCTCCTTTTGTTCCAGTGACTAACACTAAGAGACACCTGCTTTTGCAACTGGACCCGCGCTACTTTAATATACAAACACCTATTAATATCCAAGCCTTGAAAAGCCTGACAATCTCTCACTCAAACCGTCAATTCGTTGATTACCTTGTAAATGGCATTATACATGGTTTCCAATTTAACTTTAGAGGAACCCAAACAAAACTAATACAAGAAAACCTAAAGTTAATCAACATGGCCCCCGAAGCATTCCAAAATTATATTAATGATGAGTTGTCTAACAAATGAATCTGCGGTCTTTTTTGTGAAAATAATATGCCTAGCAAACTATTTAAACCAATCCATACAGATTAGTAGAAAAGAAAGATACGAATCCCCAAGCGTACCGAGTGATCTACTATCTGTCCTCTCCTCCTAATAGGAGCATTAATGACAGAATTAACAAGGAAGAATTCTCCACAAAATATGAAAACATGAGCCATGCAATTCGATAGATAAACTACTTTGGTAGTGGCTGCACCCTATCAAAAATAGACATTAAAGATACTTATCGAATACTTCTAGTCCACCCGATAGACCAACTTTTTCAAGGATTCTCTTGCAATGACAATATCTATTTTGACAAAGTTCTCACTTTCAGAAATTAAGCTTCTGGTGGATTTTTTGCCATTTCGCCGATATGATTATCTGGATTGCAGTCCAGCAACTTTCTTATAATCTCCCCAATAAGATAGTTTACAAGAACTCTAACAATTCATTCGCATTCTTGACATGATCAACATCCCTACAAAATTTCAAAATTGGAAGAACCAAGTACCAATCTCACTTTCTTAGAGGTAACGCTAGATACCGCATCTATAATAACGTTCATACATGACCAGAAAAAAGAAAAACTAGTTCTTCTACTGAATCAATGGACATCCAAAAAGTGGTGCTTCTTGAAAGACCTTCAATCAATGGTAGGCTTGCTAATCTGGACTTTTGGAAAAAGTTAGGTTGTTGCGAAGCACTTTAACTACTAAAACTAAAGACTCTATGTTTCTATTTTTGGTAATCTTTTAGACTCTATTAACACCAAGGCGAAACCTGAAGAAGTTTTGAATTGGAAGAGATCGAAAAAGACAAAGAATTGTTTTAAGCTTCTTTTTGCAAGAGTTGCGAATAGTTCTGATGAAAATGATACTTACGTTGTTAGAATTTTAAATAGGATTTGGCCTGCTAGAAAAACAACTAACCACAAGACTGCATACGCAATAGCAGTAAGCAAATCTATTCTTAGCCAAAACTACAAAAAGTTAACAATTTCTGAAAATATCATTAAAGAAGATCTTGAAAGATATCAAGTTATTATTATTATTATTATTATTATTATTATTATTATTAGTATTATTATTTACTAAAAATTTGTTCAATTTTTCGAAATAAAGCGAATGTTAGAACGACGTGATTCGTTTTCGATATTAATTTCGGAGGATATAGAAGAAAAAAACAAACTAGAAGAATTAGAAGAAAGAAACGAACCAGAAGAAGTTGGAGGACAATTAGAAGAATGAATGAGTATATTTATACATAGATTATATAGAAATATTATCACATTTTTTTTATAATTATTTTAAACATTTAAAAAATTTATAGAATACATCTAATTATCTCAAACGACCTTCACAATCCTCCAAAAAAGTAAGTTTATATTTTAAAATATAAAATTTTTTTAAATTGAATTTTATTTGGAAAAAATATTTTTTAGGCAACAAAAAGGCTAAGAAAAGGCGAGTATATTTAAAATTTCTTAAAAATTTGCAATTTTTTGCATTGTGTTCAAATTTTAGAAATTTTCGAATATATGGAGGTGAGTAAATAGAAATCAAGCAAATTTTTTATAATGTAATTTTTTTGAAACTTTAAACAAAGATAATTTAACAAAAATTTAATCAAATTTAATAAATTTTTTTTAAATTAATTATATAAACTTTTAGAATTAATTTAAAAAACTTTATCAAATTTAATCAAGTTTTTGATAAATTATTTTGATTTAAACTTTTAAAAAAAGTTACTAAAAAAATTTGCTTAGTTTCTATTGACTCACCCCATAATTAAAAAGATGAAGGATCTACAACTTTGACAAAAAATATAGATTATAGATCTGATGAAGAACAAGAAGAACCTAATTATGATGTGTAAAACTTTTTTTTTTGTTTTGTTTTTTTTTATATACAAATAACACTACTTTTTTTTTGTCTTTTTTTTTTTATCTTTTAATAAAAATGCTATTATTATTTTGCTTTATATTTGTAATTTTTAAATTTTTTTAAAAAATAAAGTTTTTAATAAATTATATATGCATTTATTATAATAAAATATGTAATATTAATTAAAAATATATATTTAATTTAAAAATGTAATTTATATAGTAATAAATAAAAAAATATAAAATTTTATATTCAATTGCGAAAATTTTAAAAAAAATTCGAAATTCTGTGAAATATTGCAAAATATTGCAGATTTAAACGATAATATGCGAAATATTACCTCCTGTGACCCCTGAAGGAATAATTAGATAAAGGCTTGCATTTTTTTATTTGGCCTATTTTGCAATATTTCGCAATATATTTCAAAATATTTTGAAATTTATTTCGAAATATTTCGAAAGAAATGCATGCCGAAATCTTTCGAAAGATTGCGCATATTTCGAAAGATTTTACGTCGATCGCAATTCTTTCGAAAGATTTCGGCATGAAACATCTTTCGAAAGATTTCGTATATTTATTTTGCTAATGTATATATCGATTACTAACCGGTAAGATATATATCGAAACTAAATACCCCTGCTGATTTTTATCGATAGTGATAGTAATCAATATATATCTGATTATATTGATTATTATCACTATCGATAAAAATCAGCAGGGATATTTAGTATCGATATATATCTTACTCAGTTAGTAATCGACATATATCTATATATAAAATTTGCCGATTAATCAATATATATCTGATATGATATTAATTAATAATTATTATTATATTCACATAATCATACTTTTTGCAAATTTTTAAACGTTTTACAGGTTTTCACAAGTATTCACAAGTTTTCGCAATTTAATATAAAATTTTATTTTAATTTATTATTATTATAATATTTTAAATTATTCACAATTTAATATAAAATTTTATTTTTTTATTTATTATTATTATATATTATATTTTAAATATTACATATTTTATTATATATTATTATAAAAA